>OU342743.1:132575414-132942731 GCA_910589775.1 Avena eriantha | reverse complement strand
TTGTCGACATAGTTCTCTATTTCAGCTCCGTTATCTCTAAGCTTTAAGATGAAGTAAAGTTGCATGGTGACTGATGGGTTCGTAGCATGGAAAACAAAAAATTTCTACCGCAAGAACGAACAAAACCTAGATCTAATCTAGATAAAAGCCAAGATCTAATCTATTAGACATGAGCAACGAGATAGATGGGAACTAACCCTCGTAGATCCGAAAGCGTTAACGAGATTAGATCTCGTGGTTGATGTAGTCGATCACTTGCCGATCTCAAGATCGTGTGGACGATCCTTCCGGCGTCGCGTTCCAGCGCGCTTCCGCTCGTCGGTCAAGTAGACGATCCTTCCGGCGTCGCGTTCCAGCAGCGCTCCGCCCTTGGTCAAGTAACGATCCTTCCGGCGCCGCAATTCGGCAGCGCTTCCGCAGTCGGTCACACGTGCGGAGTCGAAGCAGACCTTCCTCTCCCCGTTCCAGCGAGCAGCGGAGGTAGTAGATCTTCTCCACGGAATCCCAGCAGCACACGGCGTGGTGGTGGTGGTGGAGTAGAGAATTCTGCAGGGCTTCGCCTATGCCTGTGCAGAATAAGGTGGAGGAGAGAGGCGGCAGAGATTGGACGTTATGAGAGCGTTAGAGGAGGGGCGCCCCTGCCCCTCTATTTAAAGAGGGGGGGGCGCGCCAGGGAAGGGGAGTCCTTGTAGGACTCCCTCCTATGGGGCCGGCGGTTGGGAGTGGGGAGGAGTCCTCCTCCCCACGACTCCTTATCTTGACCCAACAGGACTCCTTGATCCCTATCTTGATTTTCAAGCAAACTCCAAGATATCTTAGAACCTTCCGGAACATTCCGAAACCTTCTAGAATCCTCATACAACACTCCGGAACATTTCCTAACTCAGAAAATGATCTCCTATATATGAATCTTATTCTCCGGACCATTCCGGATCTCCTCGTGATGTCCCGATCCATCCGAGACTCCGAACAACATTCGGTCTCCAACGCACATTCCATATCTACTTAAAACAACTTCGAACCTTAAGTGTGTCACCCTACGGTTCGTGAATATGTAGACATGATAGAGACACATCTCCTATCAATAACCATCAGCGGGACCTGGAGATCCATAATGGCTCCCACATACTCAACGATGACTTCGCGATCGATTGAACCATTACATACGAAACTAATTCCCTTTGTCTCACGATACTATACTTATCCGAGGTTGATCGTCGGTATCTCCATACCTAGTTCTACCTCGTTACTGATAAGTACTCTTTACTCGTTCCGTGATATGTCATCCCTTGTGACCTAGTCACATGCTTGCAAGCTAACTAGATGACATTCCACCGAGAGGGCCCAGAGCATATCTATCCGTCATATGGATGGACAAATCCCAATCTTGGTTCATGCGCTTCAACACATACTTTCAGAATACCCAATGACACTTATAACCACCCAGTTACGAAGCGGCGTTTGATGTCATCAAAGTATTCATCCGGTGATGGTGATTAACATAACCTCATGGTCGAAGGAATAGGTTACTATGTTTGAAAGCTTACAGCAATACGAACTTAATGACTTGATCTTATGCTACGCTTACTATGGGTGTGTGTCCATCACATCATTCTCCTAATGATATAACCTTGTTATTAATCACATCCTAATGTCCATGATCAGGAAACCATGATCATCAATTAATCAACAAGCTAGTTCAACAAGAGGCTTACTAGGGACTCTTATATGTTTACAAAAAACACATGTATTAGTGTTTCCTAATAATACAATTATAGCATGGGATGTAAACATTCATCATAAACACAAAGATATAATAATAATCACTTTTATTATTGCCTCTTGGGCATATCTCCAACAGTCTCCCACTTGCACTAGAGTCAATAATCTAGATTACATGGTAATATACCGAACACCCATGGCGTTCTGGTGTTGGTCATGCTTTGCCCTAGGGAGAGGTTTAGTCAACGGATCTGCCACATTCAGATCAGTGTGTACTTTGCAAATCTTTATGTCACCATCTCGGACATACTCGCGAATAGCGTGGAAACGTAGCTTGATGTGCTTCAGCTTGCTATGTGACCTTGGCTCCTGCGCATTAGCTATGGCACCTGTGTTGTCACAGTAGATGGCCATCGGGTCCAACGCACTGGGAACCACGCCGAGTTCAGTAATGAATTCCTTCATCCAAACGGCTTCTTGTGCAGCCTCCGAAGCAGCTATGTATTCCGATTCAGTTGAAGATTTCGCCACAACGCTTTGCTTCGCACTCCTCCAGCTCACTGCAGCACCATTCAAAATAAATACGTATCCCGACTGTGACTTTGAGTCATCCGGATCGGTGTTCCAACTAGCATCGGTGTAACCGTTTACAACAAGCTGTTCATCACCTCCATAAGAAAGAACCATATCCTTAGTCCTATTTAGGTACTTTAGGATATTCTTGACCGCTGTCCAGTGTTCTCTCCAGGATCACTTTGATATCTGCTAGTCAAACTAACAGCATGTGCTATATCCGGTCTTGTACACAGCATGGCATACATGATAGAACCTATGGCCGAGGCATAGGGAATTTATTCATTTTCTCTCTATCTTCTGCCGTAGCTGGACTTTGAGTTTTACTCAAGGTCTTACCTGACAACATGGGCACGAACCCTTTCTTGCTATCTTCCATTCTAAACTTCTTTAGAACTTTGTCCAAGTATGTACTTTGTGAAAGCCCTATTAGGCGTCTTGATCTATCTCTATAAATCTTGATGCCTAGAATGTATGCCGCTCGCCAAGATCCTTCATTGAAAAACTATTATTCAAATAGGTTTGACGCTATTAAGAAGTTCTATATCATTCCCAATCAACAATATGTCATCTACATATAGTACTAGGAATGCTACAGAGCTCCCACTCACTTTCTTGTAAATACAAGCTTCTCCATAAGTTTGTATAAATCCAAAGTTTTTGATTACTTTATCAAAACGTTGATTCCAACTCCGGGATGCTTGCTTCAGTCCATAAATGGAGCGCTGAAGTTTGCATACCTTGTCAGCATCTTTAGGATCGACAAAACCCTTGGGTTGTACCATATACAACTCTTCCTCAATGTCACCATTAAGGAACGCCGTTTTGACATCCATCTGCCAAATCTCATAATCGAAATGTGCAGCAATTGCTAACAAAATCCTCACAGACTTTAGCTTCGCTACTGGTGAGAATGTCTCATCATAGTCAACTCCTTGAATTTGTCGGAACCCTTTCGCGACAAGTCGAGCTTTATAGACGGTAACATTACCATCAGCATCTGTTTTTCTCTTGAAAATCCATTTGTTCTCGACAGCCTTACGGCCATCCGGTAAGTCCACCAAAGTCCACACTTGGTTTTCGTACATGGATCCCATTTCGGATTTCATGGCTTCTAGCCATTTGTCGGAATCTGGGCTCACCATAGCTTCTTCATACGTCGCAGGGTCATCAGCGTTGTCCACCAACATGACGTTCAAGGCAGAGTCATACCAATCAGGAGTGGTACGAACCCTCGTTGACCTGCGAGGTTCAGCAGTAACTTCGTTCGAAGTTTCATGATCATTATCATTAGCTTCCTCTTCAATTGGTGCAGGCGGCACCAAAACATCTTCCGGTGCTGCGCTACTCTCAAATCCGAGAGAAGGTTCAATAACCTCATCGAGTTCTACTTTCCTTCCAGTCACCTCTTTCGAGAGAAACTCCTTCTCAAGAAAGGATCCATTCTTTGCAACGAAAACTTTGCCTTCGGATCTATGATAGAAGGTATACCCAATTGTTTCTTTAGGGTATCCTATGAAGACGCATTTCTCCGCTTTGGGTTCTAGCTTATCAGGTTGTAACTTCTTTACATATGCTTCGCAACCCCAAACTTTAAGGAACGACAACTTAGGTTTCTTACCAAACCACAATTCGTACGGTGTCGTTTCAACGGATTTAGATGGTGCCCTATTTAAAGTGAATGCGGCTGTCTCTAATGCATAGCCCCAAAATGATAACGGTAAATCTGTAAGAGACATCATAGACCGAACCATATCTAAGAGAGTTCGATTACGACGTTCGGACACACCATTACGCTGTGGTGTTCCCGGCGGTGTCAACTGTGAAAGTATTCCACATTTCTTTAAATGCATGCCAAACTCATAACTTAGATATTCACCCCCGCGATCAGAACGCAGAAACTTAATCTTCTTGTTACGATGATTTTCCACTTCACTTTGAAATTCCTTAAACTTCTCGAAAGTTTCGGACTTATGTTTCATAAAGTAGACATACCCATATCTACTCAAGTCATCCGTGAAAGTGAGAACATAACGATATCCACCACGCGATGCTACACTCATTGGACCGCACACATCGGTATGTATTATTTCCAATAAGTCTGTAGCTCGCTCCATTGTACCAGAGAATGGAGTCTTAGTCATTTTTCCCATTAGACATGCTTCGCATCTTTCAAGTGATTCAAAATCAAGTGATTCAAGAAGTCCATCTGAATGGAGTTTCTTCATACGCTTCACTCCAATGTGACCAAGACGACAGTGCCACATGTATGTAGAATTATCATTCAATTTAATTCGTTTAGCATCTATGTTGTGAACATGTGTATCACTACTATCGAGATTCAGTAAGAATAAACCATTCATCTCAGGTGCATTACCATAAAAGATATTACTCATATAAATCGAACAACCTTTATTCTCAGACTTAAAAGAGTAACCGTCTCGCAATAAACAGGATCCAGATATAATGTTCATGCTTAACGCAGGCACCAAATAACAATTATTTAAATTTAAAACTAATCCCGAAGGTAGATGTAGAGGGAGCGTGCCGACGGCGATCACATCAACCTTGGAGCCATTTCCAACGCGCATCGTCACCTCGTCTCTTGCCAGTCTTCGTTTATTCCGCAGCTCCTGTTTCGAGTTACAAATATGAGCAACCGAACCAGTATCAAATACCCAGGCACTACTACGATTACTAGTAAGATACACATCTAAACATATATATCAAAATATACCTTTCTTCTTGATGTTGCCGTTCTTCAGATCCGCCAGGTACTTGGGGCAGTTACGCTTCCAGTGACCAGCTCCCTTGCAGTAGAAGCACTCAGTTTCAGGTTTAGGACCAGCCTTGGACTTCTTAGCAGGTTGCGGCAGCTTTCTTGCCGTCCTTCTTGAAGTTGCCCTTGTTCTTAGGCTTGCCCCGTTTCTTGAAATTGGTGGTCTTATTGACCATCAAACACTTGTTGCTCCTTCTTGATCTCCACTTCAGCAGTTTTCAGCATGGACGACAGTTCAGGCAACGTCTTGTTCATGCAGTGCATGTTGTAGTTCATCACAAGTTCTTGTAACTTGGTGGCAGTGATTGAAGGAGACAGTTGAATCCCCAATTCATTAGGAATCGATATTCCCAACTCTTGGAGCTTCTTCGCGTACCCAGACATGGTGAGCACGTGCTCGCTAATGGAGCTTCCTTCTTCCATCTTACAGTTAAAGCATTTATCGGAGGCCTCATAGCTCTCCATGGCCGCGCGAGTCTCAAAAATTAGCCTGAGCTCCTTAATGATCTCGAACGGGTCGTGGTGCTCAAACGCTGTTGGAGCTCCGCTTCTACACCGTACAAGGATGGCCACACTGAACTGTGGAGTAATGATTCTTCCGAGTGGCGAAAACATTCCTTTCGTCATCGGTGGGCATTATCTGCAGGTGGGTCACCTAGCGGTGCATCGAGCACATAGGTCAAACTGACAGCCCTAAGGACGATCTTCAGTCCACGGAACCAGTCCGTGAAATTGCTTCCATTATTTTTAAGCTTTTCTTTTCTCTAGGAACGCATTGAAATTGATGGGGGGGTTGCCATAATCTACAACAATTTTGCAAGTAGTTTAGACTAAGTTTATGAAAAATTGAGTTCAAATTTTAATTATTAAACTAACTAGGTGAACTCCCACTCAAAACAACATCCCTCACATGTCTTAGTGATACACGAACCAAGTCCCACTACACCAAGTCCGATCTTCACGAGAGAAGATGTAGTTTCATTGGCGAACAATCTTCATGTTCATCATATCAATTATATGACTCATGCTCTACCTTTCGGTATTCCGTGTTCCGAGACCATGTCTGTACATGCTAGGCTCGTCAAGACAACCTTAGTTTCCGCATGTGCAAATCTGGCTTGCCACCCGTTGTATGCACACGTAGAATCTATCACATCCGATCATCACGAGATGCTTCGAAATGACGAGTCTTAGCAACGGTGCCAACTAAGGGTGAACACTTTATTACTTGATATTTAGTGAGAGGGATCATCTTATAATGCTACCGTCGCGATCTAAGCAATACAAGATGCATAAAGGATTAACATCACAGGCAATTCATAATAAGTGTGATATGATATGGCCTTTCTTCTTGTGCCTTTGATCTCCATCTCCAAAGCTACGAACATGATCTCCATCATCACCAGCATTGCGTCAAGGTCAGTGGCGCCGCTTCATGGTTGTCCATCATCGCCAGCAACTATTACAACTACTTGGAATAAAGCTATTACAAGATGAATAGACACGCAGGTCTTAACAGAATTAAAGACAACCATTAGGCTCCTGCCGGTTGCCATATTACAACAAGGATCATTGCATACATCAAATACAATCACAATCACATGATGGCCATATCACATCACAGAACCCCTGCAAAAACAAGTTAGACGCCTCTAATTTTCTTTGCAAGTTTTACGTGGTTTGGGGCTTTCGCATAAGACCGATCTTACCTACGAACAAGGACCACAACGTTGATACAAGTGTTGTCAAGATGCTCATTGTAAATTGAATCTTAACTATGGTGGGAGAGACAGACACCCGCAAAGCCACTTGTGCAAAGCAAGTTGCACGTCAAGCGTGGAGCAAGTCTCATGTGCGATGACATGTAATGTTAGCCCGAGCCGCTTCATCCCACCATGCCGCAAGATGCAAAGTACACGCTAAGACACCGACAACAAAAGCATCAACGCCCACAAAAACATTGTGTTCTACTCGTGCAACAGATCTACGCATAGATACGCCTCTGATACCACTGATCGGTTCGTAGCATGGAAAACAAAAAATTTCTACCGCAAGAACGAACAAAACCTAGATCTAATCTAGATAAAAGCCAAGATCTAATCTATTAGACATGAGCAACGAGATAGATGGGAACTAACCCTCGTAGATCCGAAAGCGTTAACGAGATTAGATCTCGTGGTTGATGTAGTCGATCACTTGCCGATCTCAAGATCGTGTGGACGATCCTTCCGGCGTCGCGTTCCAGCAGCGCTTCCCGCCTTCGGTCAATTAGACGATCCTTCCGGCGTCGCGTTCCAGCAGCGCTTCCGCCCCTTGGTCAAGTTAACGATCCTTCCGGCGCCGCAATTCGGCAGCGCTTCCGCAGTCGGTCACACGTGCGGAGTCGAAGCAGACCTTCCTCTCCCCGTTCCAGCGAGCAGCGGAGGGTAGTAGATCTTCTCCACGGAATCCCAGCAGCACGACGGCGTGGTGGTGGTGGTGGAGTAGAGAATTCTGCAGGGCTTCGCCTATGCCTGTGCAGAATATGGTGGAGGAGAGAGCCGGCAGAGATTGGACGCTATGAGAGCGTTAGAGGAGGGGGCGCCCCTGCCCCTCTATTAAAGAGGGGAGGGCGTGCCAGGGAAGGGGAGTCCTTGTAGGACTCCCCTCCTATGGGGCCGGCGGGTTGGGGAGGTGGGGAGGAATCCTCCTCCTCCACGGACTCCTTATCTTGACCCAACAGGACTCCTTGATCTCTATCTTGATTTTCAAGCAAACTCCAAGATATCTTCTAGAACCTTCCGGAACATTCCGAAACCTTCTAGAATCCTCATACAAACACTCCGGAACATTTCCTATCTCATAAAATGATCTCCTATATATGAATCTTATTCTCTGGACCATTCCGGATCTCCTCGTGATGTCCCGGATCCATTCCGAGACTCCGAACAACATTCGGTTTCCAACACACATTCCATATCTACTTAAAACAACTTCGAACCTTAAGTGTGTCACCCTACGGTTCGTGAATATGTAGACATGATAGAGACACATCTCATATCAATAACCATCAGCGGGACCTGGAGATCCATAATGGCTCCCACATACTCAACGATGACTTCGCGATCGATTGAACCATTTACATACGAAACTAATTCCCTTTGTCTCACGATATTATACTTATCCGAAGTTTGATCGTCGGTATCTCCATACCTAGTTCTACCTCGTTACTGATAAGTACTCTTTACTCGTTCCGTGATATGTCATCCCTTGTGACCTGGTCACATGCTTGCAAGCTAACTAGATGACATTCCACCGAGAGGGCCCAGAGCATATCTATCCGTCATATGGATGGACAAATCCCAATCTTGGTTCATGCGCTTCAACACATACTTTCAGAATACCCAATGACACTTTTATAACCACCCAGTTACAAAGCAGCATTTGATATCATCAAAGTATTCATCCAGTGATGGTGATTAACATAACCTCATGGTCGAAGGAATAGGTTACTATGTGTTTGAAAGCTTACAGCAATACGAACTTAATGACTTGATCTTATGCTACGCTTACTATGGGTGTGTGTGTCCATCACATCATTCTCCTAATGATATGACCTTGTTATTAATCACATCCTAATGTCCATGATCAGGAAACCATAATCATCAATTAATCAACAAGCTAGTTCAACAAGAGGCTTACTAGGGACTCTTATATGTTTACAAAACACACATGTATTAGTGTTTCCTAATAATACAATTATAGCATGGGATGTAAACATTCATCATAAACACAAAGATATAATAATAACCACTTTTATTATTGCCTCTTGGGCATATCTCCAACAGTGACATGGCAGACCAGTAATCTACCACTGCCTGCATGAACAAGTCTTGTTTCCAATGTCTACAGTGTACCTCCGTTCACTTCCACGCTTGTATTCTGTATAAACCTCACCCAATGTTCTGGAACTTCTGACCACCCTCATCTTTATCGTTCTCATTGCCTTGGTTCTTGCATTAAGTAACATAACCACCTTTGGAACTATTTTATGGCCTAAAAATTTCTTGCACAAATTCTTGCCTTAAATCTATCTTCACCATTATGCACTGTCTTATTGCATCCAACAAAATAACAACTCCAAGTGTCTTCATGCCCGGAATCTTATCATTGAAACTCTCTGCCAAATTATTGCATACAAAATCCACCTTGCTTAACTCACTAAACTTGCTTCTGGCCCATAGCTTAGTGTGATGTTCCTCAAGGTTTTTTTTCACCTTTGGAACTACATACATGTTCTACAAGTAAGTAGCATGCGTGCTTGGGATGTATGTGTATGCTGATCGCCACAAGTCCTCTTCAAAGATCTTTCCTTCGAACTTCTTCGTGAAGTTAGTAGCAAGGTGCCGCATGGATTCCCTATGCTCAACCCCAAGAAACACAACATCAACAGCATTCTCAAGACCCCTCGGATGCACCGGTGTGTATCACCAAGCCTTCAGGATGACCAATTACTTCCCGTAGTCTCTGCATGAACCATGTCCAGCTTTCATTTGATTCACCCTCAAGAACAACATAAGCTACGGGTTGAAGCCAATTATGCGCGTCCAAAGCACAAGCAGAAGCAACATGTCCCCTGAACTTCCCTGTTAAAGAAGTTGCCCCTATTGCCAAGTATGGCCTGCAGCCGTCTAGGAACCCCTTCCAGCATGCCTTCAGGCAGACAAAACATCTCCTAAAGCATATCTTATCTACCTGCTTATACCTGACCCCCTCGAGACCTTTTCTCTCCCTTTCACAACCTCGTAATCGATGTCAACAACACTACTAGGTGATGTTTTCTCTACCTGAGCTTTGAAACTATACAACATATGAAAACTGTCATTCCACTTGCCTTGAATGAAGTCTAGAGCCATCTCCTTCCCATCAAAGACTCTGTGATAAGGAATCAGAACGTTAAACTTTTTGCTAATCTTTGCTCTGAGTTCAGCTGGTCCAATGTTATGATCCTGCCTCACCCAGTCAAGTACAGTAGCAGCAATCCACTTGGTAGTCTCCGGTCTAATTTTACTACTTAAAGAAGTATTAGGGCAGTTGTGTTCCTTAGTGTTTACTTTGATCTGCATTCAATAAGAATCCAAATAATTCAGAGCTAGTTATCAGCAAAATAAATATGAGAAAGACTAAAACTAAATGTAGCTATTGCAACCTGAAATGGGTCTCCACCCCGCATTGGAGATGCATGTAATCTCCATTTACACACATTACTTTCCCTACAGTGCACCCTAAATCTCTTTTGGTCGCTCTTTTCAATGATAAATTCGAACCCTACTCTGATTGCATAGGTTGCAACTGCATATCTGCAGTCCTCCACATTATCAAAGACTGTCCCCTCATCAATTGTAGGATTGTCCCTGTCAAAGTGTATCACTGGCCTGTCCACGTCTTCGTCGTCGTATCTACATACCATTTCCACATCTTCACATTCCTCTTCCTCATCAGTCCCATAGTCAGGCTCAAAGTTCGAATCAACCAAATATTCCCTACTCTCCATCCTATCAGGGTCAGCAGCCACATCTGGATATGATTTCTCATCATCATCCGCACCGCCACACGTTTTAGTGCCTTCATGCTCGCTTGACAAAGCATCATGCTCAAGGACAAGCTGTACAGACGTCCTGCGGTTACCAACCCATATCCTTGGCATCACCACGGGACTATAAACGTTAATTGGGGTATGCAGATAAGGAATCACAGTTCTTACCTTTCAATGTGGACGCACGAGACCTTCTCCGGGCTCCATACCTCCAAAGCTCTGCACCCCGCTACATCTCCCCTCGTTTCGTTGTCCTCTGTGCTCTCTAGACTTGAAGGAGATTCCGTGCTCTCCAGCCGCGCAAGACCCATATCCGTGCTCTCAAGTCTCACATGATCCATCTCCGAGCGTGATCCGGATCACCAGCATCGTTGGGCCCCTAACCTAACGGCCGACTCTCGGTTTTCGTTTCCAGACGCGCCTGGGCGGTGGGCGGCGGCAAGGAGACAGGGCATGGAGGGGAGGGGACGTGAGGGGATGGCAGGGCGGGAGGACGATGAGAGCGGTGCACGACTGAGTGGAGTGGCGGCGACAGGAGCAGAGGAGAGGAGCGGAGCGGAGCTGGTTGCGACAAAGCATGGAAAATTGCACAATAATGTGTTGGTGGGCGGCACCAGCCCTTGAACCTGTGACGCGCGCCGTCGTAGGTGGAGGAGGCAGACCCGCCTGTCAGAAAACATGCCACCTGTCAGCGCACTATACACGGGGAGCACTTCACGGAATTTTTAGCAGGTCCCACATGTCAGTCTGTTTGATCAAGACTTGCATGCAGTGCATGGCTGGTCCACGTGCTAGTTCTGGAAAAAAGCCCGTTGATCCAAACTTGAATTGGCAGTTCCTCTTCTTCTCCCCCGTCTCATTGTCTCCTCGCAGTGGTAGTTCCGCTCTGTCTCCCTCGTCTGTTATCCTCTTCTTCTCCTCGCAGTGGTAGTTCTTCTTTCTTCCTCGATCAAAACATTCCCGCACGTAAGCCATGGCCAGTAGCCGGATGAAGAGGAACTGGGCCGATCTCCCAGCCGACCCACATCGCAAGATCGCTGACTATTTGCTGGAGAAAGAGGAGTACGTCGACACCTATGCTGCTTGTCGGGAAGTCTGCACCAATTAGTGCCGCACTTTAAAGGTGCCCAAATTCCATCTCAACAACTGGATCATGATAGATAAGACACTTTCAGACGTTGGCGACTTCACCTTCCACAACCTCGCCACTGGTCGTTGCTTCAGGACAAATCTAATGGACGTCCATCGCATGTTCACATTCACATCCGATATTTATTGGTATTTTCCATTGTAAACACCTTAGTGCTAACTGATGCCCTCTTCTTCCAAAAGATTCTACTTCATCGGTGTTTCTCGTGGCGTCATCGTGCTTGCTCAGAGGGTGGAGCCATACCATATTCGGCTTCTGAACCCAATCACTCACAAGTATAACACTGAGTTTCAAGCACACATACCATCTGATCTTCTGCAATCTCTCGTCGTGACGAAGTCCCCGACGATGGTGTTCGTTTGCACTGATTATCCAGATCATATTGCATGGGCTGATGAGAGCACCCCAACGGGGAAAATCAATGGATCATTTGGAGAAGGATTGTATTCACCACCTCCTGATACGCTTCTGGTCTGCATGACGACATTCCGATGGGAAGTATATGCATTACTTGAGAATGGAGACATCTTGTCGACCAACATCCAGTTAGAGCAGCGTGCGAGCACTGTCACGATGGCCAAAATAATTTCGGCCCCCAGTATTTGAACAGGTACGCGGAACCTATAAATTTACCTTGTGGAGTCAGATGGTGATCTGCTTCTTGTGTTGAACGGGGATTTCGCCAAAGGGCAACCAGTGTTGTACCGGGTGGACACGGAGAACCGCTCTCTCGAGGCCATCGGTGACATTGGAAGTCGTGCCCTCTTCGTTGGTCACAATCGGTCTATCTCCATTGACACCAGGTTACACCCCACAGTCAAACCCGGTTGCATATACTACATGAATTTTATCAGACTGTACGATCATGAGGTTCAAGCCTAGGAAGAGGAACCAACAATGGTAATGTATGGCTTAAGTCTGGAACATACACCGAGGCCTTACCCTCTGTACGAGATACTGGTAGCACACTGCACACGGAGAGAGTTCTCTGAACATGTGTTGCAGCACTTGGGAGCCACCGACGATGAAATATATAGGGGAGAATGAATCATATATTCATCCTAGGTTATTTGCTAGCATTTTCAGGTCTATTTTTCAAAGTAGAAATTTGTACTGTATTTATATTATTTCGATGATCAGAATGCATATTACCTTTTAGACAAAATTGTAATGTATTTAAATTTAGTACTTCCAGAATTCAAAGTATTTATTTTTAGTAGCTTCTTTCAGAATTCTCTGTGTTCGACACGGGCATCAGCTCAGCGCCGGAATTCAGGTCCCACATGGAAAATTGCACAATAATGTGTTGGTGGGCGGCACCACCCCTCGAACTTGGGATGCGCGCCGTCGAAGGTGGAGGGGGCAGGCCCGCCAGTCAGAAAACATGCCACGTCGGCATCCCCTATTTCTGATGCCCTTTAAAAAAATAAAACACGCCACGTCGTTATCCCCTGTTTCTGATGGTGTTGCTACACTCGACGGTATATGGTGGCATATAAATAATATCGTATAAACATAAGGGCATAGTCGTCAACATTTCTAAAATGAAACCCGGTCCCGTCTCCTACCTGTCCTAGTACATTGCCCGATGAGGTGGATATCCATGACCGATCTTTTTAATGCGTTTGCACTCTTATGTTGAGAAGGGAAATAAAGATTGAGCTGTTAATGCAACGAGTGTCGAATTATTACCCTCTAAGGAAATGGGAAATGGTTATTTTCACGCGTGTCCGTAGTCCGAACCTACTGTCAGTCTTTCACTCCCCTTCTCTGACTAACCACAGTTCACCTTGCGCAGCTCCTCCGTGCCGCACCAACTAGGGTAACATGGCCCCGCCTAAGCCGCCACCGCGATAGCCGCCGAAACTAGGGTATTTAGCCCCTCTAAGGCATGCCATGAAGCTCTACTTCAAGGCCGGTCTCCCATTGCCCTGCCAGGCGGATGATTTCCTCGAATGTGCTGAATCGGCCGCGGCGGCGATTGCGCCGTCATCGGCGCCAGATGCGGCAAGCAGAGCCAAGAGAGCGATGTGGAGAAATCGCGCAGCGGCATTATGGCATGCTCTAGGCAATGGGAACAAGGTACGTATCAAATCGTTCATGAGAGCATGCCGCCGCCGAGGGTACACACCCTCGAACAGGGCAGCGCCAAGGTCTAGGAACTCTCGCGTCCATGCTTCGGCGTGGACTACCTTACCTCAGTGGGGTAGGCTGGGAGCACGCCACCTGCGGCAAAGACGCTCCATCCTACGCACCGTCGAAGGCCGTACCGTGGTGGCGACCAAGCTTCTACACTCAGCATGCTGGATTGTTCGACAGCAGGAGCCGGCGGCGGGCATCAGCTCAGCCCCGGAATTCCGGTTCAAGTTCACACGGACCTACGATCCCGAGAAGGAGATGTCGAATTTCAGTTTCGAAGAAATCGTTGCGGCGGTGCGGATGGTCCAACTAAACCGGGACTGGCGCATGCAAATTGCTCGTGCATAAACCATGCAGATTTCTTGTAGTTTGGCAGGAAGGCAATAGATCAGTTTGGGTTAAATGATCAATGAACTTATGTCCTCTCAAGGCAATTGGCCAGCCAACTTTTCTGGTGGAGATCTGTAGTTTCTTCAGTGTAGAATAGTTAAGTTCAGACTGAAGAATGGCTTTTGTAGATGAAATGCTGAAGAATTGTTCTATAAACTAGTAGGAAGTTTAGCCCACTTTTGTGCAGGTATAAGACCCTTTTGTATGGAAGTACTACTGTTGTAAGCAAATACTATCAAGTACCTATTTCCTTCAATTACTAGTCATGGTTCAATCCAGTTAACTGGCATCTTTTTATCCCAGACTATAGATTTTGCATCTGCCGTCTGTGCTGTAAACCATTTTTTCCTTTGTCTTGTGTTTCCTGCAAAATGGTCCTGCAGTTCAACGTGTTACAAATGTAGCTACCTTTTACTCCCTCCGTTTCAAAATATAAGATGTTTTAGCTTTGTGAATGAAGTGTATCTAGTCCCCTTTTAGTATGTAGGTTCATCTAGGTTTAGAAAGCACCATCACTAATAGATGTCTAGATACGCTCCATTCACAAAGCTAAAACATCTTATATTTTGAAACGGAGGGAGTACTTGAAGAGGAGATGGACTACATTTTCCTGGCATCCATAGAATTGACATTGCTCATTGCCAGACCACCCTCTTTTCATGAGGTTGTCCTTGGTTATTCACAGAAATTATCAAGCATGTTGTTCAACTACATCGATTCAAACTATTACACGCACCCAAACTACATCAAATTCATTACCCACACTTACTACATCGATTCAAACTATTACACACTGATACTACTTCAAACTATTACACACACGTACTACATCGATTCAAACTATTACACATTTTTAGTCGATGCTAACTTCCTGCTACGCTCTCCATACTACAAATTCATTAGCCACACATACCAGGGCAATTCACTAGAGCTCTGTCTTCACTCGAGGGAAATCAGAACCAGCAGCTCATCCAAGCCCGGTCCCCCCACCGAAACTGTGTGCCCCGTCGCGAAACGGTGGCGGTCTTGTGCCATCGATCCTTACAGGCCAACACTATAGGCGAAGAGGGTGCTTTCTGGCAGCCTCTTCGGGGCCCTGAATGCCATGTACCGAGTCCAGAACCTCCTCCAGGTGGATGATGACCGGGTGCTTCCAGCAAAGCTATCGCCCTGCCCTGCTTGGAATCTGCACCTCGTACATCTTAGGGACGGGGTTAGGATCTTTCAGCCACGCCTTTACCTCGATGACCCATCTGTCGCTCGATGGCACGATTTCCTCCAGCTCACCACCAAGGCTACTGACGACCTGCTTGTGGGCCTCCGGCTCCCAAGCATCAAATGGGAGGCCGCCAAAGCCGAGTTTGGAGAAGAAACGAAGCTGCCCCAAGCGATCGTCCCACCCACAGGCGCGATGCCAACGCATGAAGCTCATTTTCTCCCCGCAGCACTCGAAAGAACGGGAAGAATGCAGAACGCGCTTGGTGTCTGAGCTGTGATCGAACCGGACGAAAAAATCGAATGGCAGCGCGCATACCTCAATGTTGACCTCATTTCGTCTGATCCCAAAACGAGACCTGAAAGCCAACAGCAACTCTGCCGGCGACACGACAGGACGGACGCCCAGCACGGTGGCCATGAGAGCGTGGTCGTCGAACTGCTGTGCCAGGGCTACCATGCCTGGGGTGCGCCGCAGCACGCAACTTCCCGAGGCCGGTCGCTGGCCTGGATCGCCCGACGAGACGCGCTCCACCGTGCGAGAAGGACTAGCCAGAGGCGAGATATTAGTCCGGGGATGCGAAGCTCCGACACGGCGGACGATGCAACGGCGACGGCTGCGAGCTTCGATTAGAGGCGTGGGAGGTTGACCGGACATGGCGGAGACACAAATTAGAGCAAGTGCGAGCTCCGATCTGAGACGAGCACTCGTAGCTGAGCAAATGTTATGGGGAGGGGAGCAGGGGAGAAGACCAGAGCAAAGCAAAGAAATAGATCTCGTCCACTAAGGGATCTGGTCCACGCAGGGGTAAGCTAGTCCTCGACCGCAAAATATAACGGGGAATACTGACATGGCGGGCCAAGAAGAGTTAACCTAACAGAGGTATTTGAGTTCAACCGTTTTTCGTCTGGTTCAAACGACCGTTTGGCAGTTAGATTTGTATTCACCCCCATTTGGCCCTTCTGTACAATTGGCGAATCTACTATGGCCCCTCCGCGCGATTGATGGTAACTCGGGTACCGCGGTGCGCTCACTCACCAAGTTTGGTACCGCAAACGAACATTCCCCTCAAGACCATCCCCATCACGTGGCCATTCGCCGTATGGGGCATGGACACGGTAGGCCCGTTGAAGAAGGCCCCGTCTGGCTTCACTCACCTCCTGATCGCAGTCGACAAGTTCACCAAATGGGTCGAGGCCAAGCCAATAAAAAGTGCGACGGCAAGATGGCCACCAAGTTCCTACGCGAGCTCATCTACCGGTACGACTACCCGCACAACATCATAACAGACAATGGCACCAACTTCGCCAAGGGGGCCATGGCGGAATTCTGTGAAGAACATGGCATACGACTCGACCTCGCATCAGTCGCACACCCAGAGTCAAATGGCCAAGCAGAACGCGCCAACCAGAGCGTCCTCCACGGGCTCAAGATGCGACTCCAGGTGCCCCTCGAGCGCACCCCAGGATGCTGGGTCGACGAGCTCCCCTCTGTGATATGGGGGATCCGCACCTCCGTCAATTGCTCCACCGGGTTCACGCCCTTCTTCATGGTGTACGGCGCCGAGGCCGTAATGTCAACTGACCTGGAGCACGAATCACCTCGAGTTGGCAACTACGTCGAGGCGGCCAACGAGGTTGCTCGCCAAGACAGCATCGATCAACTTGACGAGGCACGTGACCTGGCTCGCTCCCGCACCACCATATACTAGCAAGGACTCCACCGCTACCATAGCCGCCAAGTGCGAACTCGCACCTTCTAGGAAGGCGACCTGGTCCTACGACTGGCCCAAGACAAGAAGGGCATGCACAAATTCTCCCTCCCATGGGAGGGGCCATTCGCCATAGGCCGAGTCCTTGGCAATGATGCCTACTACCTCATCGACATATGGGGTGATAGCCAGCTGGAGGTCGGGAGGCCATGGAATGTAAACCTCCTCAGAAAGTTCTATACTTAGAACCTCACATTATACTCCGCTTATAATGAAATTCATCCGGATCGCACAAATTGTGTCCACTCGCCATATTCTTGTGCCACTCGCACTCATACATATTAGGAATACGCTACTTACGGAAGTCAACCTTTGGTCGAGCGACCGGCACGGCTAAGTAGTGCGGCACAAGGGCACCAGAAATATTCGGGCCTTGGGTCGTCCGCGAAATCGCCAACCTGGAGCCGCCATTGGTGTCGCCTAGCCCGATTGGCCCACCGGGCCAAGACAACCGGTACACGCTTCTCACAGCGACCTGTCCCTCCCATCCTCGTGCAAAGCGACTCGAATGGTTAAGTACCACGCACAGGGACTCCGCAAAACGGGAACCACCATGTGGCTCGGGAACACACCAAGTAAGAGAGCTGCCTAGGACTCGCCAAGCGTCTGGCTCTCCGGGCCAGGGGAGAAGACGCGTTACAAACAACGCATTCACAACTGCAATAGGAACATGACCAATGTGGTCGGGCACCACGCTCGGGGACTCGCTTACAAGTTAGTCCTACTCGCGCTCAGGGACTCGCCGACGCGAAAGATAAAAACAGTGCATAACCAAAACAATACACAAAAGTATACAATCGAGTTATACCCCATTAAAGGGCGGATGCGCTCGGGGACTCGCTCAACCAAAAACAAACACACCACACAATCCTAGTCGCAATACGAGTCGATTGACTCCCCTTGGCATATATTGCAAAATACTTTACAGCAGTCGCCACTTGGCATACATCACAAATTGGACAATTACATTGTTTATTCCACAGGCCCTAATGAAGAAGCAGCACCACCCCCCTTGACACGAACAAAAGGCTGCCACGGGTTCGTTGGGTACGACGTCAGCGACTTCGAAAACAACGATTGGAAGGGCTACTCCGACTTCATATCATGATGCTCCGGCTCGGGGTCGCCAGGCGCCAACACCGTCTCCTGGTACGGCAGCAGATCCCCCATAACCAAGACCCGATCGGCGTAAGGGGCAGCCTTCGCGGTCAGCTTCAGCACCTCTGACATCTCCACCAAGCCGGTCGCCGATGGGTAGCCACTCGTCACGTCGTCAAGGTCGAAGTCGTCGGGGAAGTGGGCGAGACCTAAGCTCAATGTTGTGGTGGCCCCACGCCTGAACGCTGAGCGTGTCATCCACTCCACGACGGCAGGCACCTCCTCCAGATATCGCCACACCTCCATAAGCCCCCCATGAATAACTTTGGTGGGGGACATGCCCTGAAGAGCCGCTTGGATACACAACACCGAGGCCGTGGCCGCGTTCACCACGTCAGTCACGCACTGCGAGGCATTGTAGGTCTGCATCACCGGATCGCGTTGGCCTACCACAGCTGCAATGTCAGGTGTCAGTGAAACTATGAAACCCCCAAATCAGGGACTCAAGAAACAGGTCAAGCAAAGACGGAGACTCACCAAGGAGTTTGTGGCAGTTCTCCGTGACGTGCTTCTCCAAGGCGGTCTACTTGTTGTGCAGCCCCACGATGATGGAATCCGTGGCTTTGTGTTCTTCCTCAGCCGCAACAACGACATCCTTCGCTCGCTCCTCCGAAGAAACTGAGGCTGCTTTCGCCTTCTCCAAGTCCTGGACCAGGGAGGCTATTCATCCATTCGCCACGTCCAGCTCGGCGAGTAGAACATACCCCTCACGGGCCTTGGAAATCACAGCCAGGAAACCATCTGCAAGAGAAACCATCAGCATGCTGTACACCACTAGTTCACACCCGACAGAGGAAAAGAAAGACAAACAGATACTCACCAATAGTTTCCTGAAGCCGCTGGTTCGCCTCTTGTGCTTCGCGCAAGTCACGCTCCAAGTGCTCTCTCGTGGCCTGCCGATCGGTCGACTCCCTTTGCAATCCCTACAAACAAACAACACACCTCAGCATTTGACAAAACAAAAACCTAGTTCCTAGCCGCTGGAATTCAGCGACCAGGAACTCGGGGACTGGAGAAGGAGAAAGACACTCAATTCCTAGCCGCCGAAATTCAGCGACTAGGAATTCAGGGACTGGAGAAGGAGAAAGAAACTCAATTCCTAGCCGCCAAAATTCAGCGACTAGGAATTCGGGGACTGGAGGGGAGCAAGAAGTTCAGTTCCTAGCCACTGAAATTCAGCGACTAGGAACTCGGGGACTGGACATACCTGAATAGCAGCGCCGAGCATTCTGTGAAGTTCTCCGGCGTCAGTCGACGGGATCGTGAAGGAAGTGCCCCCGTGATGGGACCCAATGTCCGCATCCACGATCTCTGGACACTGCGGAGACTGGGTGTCCGCCACACCTAGAAACCCCCTCGCCATGAAGCGCAGGAATGTCGCCGACGCTCTGACGGGGGCACTGGTTATCGAGGCCGGCGCTTCCGGCACGGACGCAACCAAGACTGGTTCCGATCACGCCGCCACCACCTCTTTCGCGACTGACGCAGCATCTGGCTCCGCAGTGCTGTCCTCGGCTGCGGCGTCGTCGGCCCACCCTTCTGCTTCTTCGTGACCTCCTTGGTTGCCACATCTCCGGCGGCCTTTCTCTTCTTGAGGAGGTCACCCTCTCCCGTGGGGACGGCCGGTGGAATCTTAGCCACCGAATCTTCTTGGCCCCCAACCTGCACGAGTTCCCACAATCAATATAACGACAATACAAAAGAAGCAAGGCGAATCGGGATGAAGGAGCAGTACTCACTTAGCGACCAGGAGGACGCGAAGCCCGGTGCTGATGTGGGCGGGCTTGTCCAACTCGGGACCCAACTTGCGGGTGAGCCCCCTCTCGAAGACGTCTGAAGCCCACGAAACCGCGGGCTTCCTCGAAGCCGCAGTCGCCGGGATCTCTGGCTCCGACGCGGCCGCCCTTGACAGCTGCGGCGACTTGGACGTCATCGCCTCAGTCGCTTCTTAGCTTGGAACCCCCGAGGCCGTCGGCGCAATCGCCGCCAGGGGAACCTCTACCACTACCTCCGTGTCCTTGCCCTCCAACCCCTTTGTCGGGATTGCATCCTTTGGGGCCTTGTGCGAGACTTCGGAGGAACCTTCATCATCGGAATCGTCATCCGACTCGAACACCACCGCCGATTTGGACGGCGACGTGGGCCTCTTCACTGGCGACTTGGGCTTACGTGCGGGCTTCAACGGCGTAGCAGTACGCCGGGACGTGTGCTCCTGCGTGACCTCGTCGCCTCCGTCGTGTTCGTCCAGGCTGCGACTCGCCTCGAACTCACGTTGTTTCTGCATGCGGGTCTTGCGAGCAACATGCGCTGGGGGAGGAACCTCTTCCTCCTCCCCGTCGCCGTCGGAAGAGTCTCCCTCGGAGTCTTCCTCTAGTTCTTGGGGAACCTCTTCATCGAGCGGAGGGAGCCAGCCCTCCAACACCTGAAAAAGCTGAGAACCACCACGAGAAAAACACCAAAAGCGGAGACTGAGAACTGAGGTACGGACATAGCGACTGGGAAGAGAACTTACTATGGGGGCTTCATTCTTCACAGGAGTGTACGGGGCGAGCCCGGCCACCACGCTGGTGAACTCTGCGTTGATGATCTTCTTCACGGCGGCCTTGTAGTCCTCTGCCTCCCATGATTCCTTGCTGGTTCGGGATGGGTCATGCTTCCCACTGTATTCATACATCCAGTGCGGCCGAGCCGCCAGCGGAACCAGGCACCGCCCGAGCCAGCAGTTGTAGAGGTTGATCGGAACCAACCCCTGGTCCTTTAGCTTCTAGATCTGGTCCATCATTTCCGTGACGACCATCCACTGGTCTTCGGGAAGCTTCTTCGGTGCCAACCGGTGAGGCTCTCTCCTCTCGGCAACGAACTCGGGAAGAACCACCTCGCCGGAGGGAGTGGATTCTTTTGCATAGAACCAGCTCTTCTTCCACTCGCTGGTGGCCTTCTTTGGCAGGAGGAGCTTGACGAAATTGGCCTTCGGCTTCAGTTGGAAGGTGACACCACCTGCGGCCAACATCAAACCACCGGACGCCTCGCGCCCAATGCAGCCGTGGAAGAGCTCCAACCACAGCGGGAAGTTTGGCCTGCAGCCTAGATAGCATTCGTAGAAGGCGACGTAGATCGCCAGCTGCTCGATGTTGTGCGGACCGAGATCCGATGGCTTGATCACGTAATACGCGTAGAAGCGGTAGAAAAAGAGTGAAGTGGGGAATCCCAGACCCCTGTCGAGATGGCTGGGGAAGCAGATGAATTCGCCAGGTCACGGCTTCGGCTCAATCTTGGAGGAGAGGGGAACCCGCCAGTTCCCCTTGCAGAGGACTCCGGTGTCCTCGAAGGATTTAAGCTAGGCTGTTGTACACTTGGATTTTCCCCATGAGCCTTTGGGAGGCGCCATCGGGTAGGATGTGGAATCACACGATGCAGAAAAGACAAGTCGGAAGGATGTAGGCAGGGAGATTGGAGACAGGAAGAACGAATGAGGAAGAATGAAGAATGCAGAGAAGTATGCAGAGCTGAACCATCACTCCCATTATATGGGAACGCCACCCGCCAAAATCGGGATAGCCGTTGCTCATGGTAATTGCACCGAAGTTACCGTTGGAAATTCCAACGGATAGTTTGACCGAATTTGACGGTCCAACTCCTTTATTTCACCCGCTACCCGCCAAGCTATTCCACTCGCCAGAACAACGACTTGGCGGCAGTAATATTCATTGGGGTGGCGAATGAAAACATGGGGAAATTCTCCTTGCTTCTGATGGAGTCCATCGCCGACTCGACTGGACGCCCAAATTGGGCTCGCCTACTCCGAACGCCAAATGGACGCCTGCGCCTGCATCAACGATGGCCTCGGGGACTACTGATGGGGATATGCCAAAGGGAGTATGCCCAATAGGACGTTCCGATTGGGCCGAAGGGCCTGTGAGTGCACCTAGAGGATGGCGACTGGACTACAACAGAAGGAGAGGCCCGGCGACTGGAGGCCCAGGAGCGTAACAGAAGCCCAGTCGAATTAGTTCAAAACCTCCGAATCCTTATCGTGTTCGGTGCTAGCTTGTAAACCCTAGCGAGGTGCCTCATATATAAACCTCCCTAGGGTATCCTAGACGGACACGTTCCATCATACACCCCCTCAAGCGACTCGCTGCATAGCCGCCGAGCTCGATACCCCTATAACTCGCCCTCCAATAATCTAATCTAGCAGGAGTAGGTCTTTTCCCTCCTGGGGGCGAACCTAGGTAAACCCATGTGCATCTGCCCCCATCTTGCACCGAAGATGGCCGCCAACTCTTCCTCACGAAACACTCAATCGCTGCCAGTGGTAGCGACTGCCGTGGCCATTTCCACGACAGCCGCCATCTCCATCCCTAGATCGGGGGGTTCCGAAGCTCTTCCCGGCACCTTGCTGGAGGGGAGAGATCATCCTGGAGACCTTCTTCATCACCATGCCAACCTCCGGAGTGATGCGTGAGTAGTTCACCCTTGGACTATGGGTCCATACAGTAGCTAGATGGTTGGTTTCTTCCTTTGTGCTATCATGTTTAGATCTTGTGAGCTCCGTTCATGATCAAGATCATCTATTTGTAATCCTATATGTTGTGTTTGCGGGGATCCGATGGATATTGAGATACTGATACATTGCAAACGTATCCATAAGTTTTGATGTTCCATGCTTGGTTTTATCTACTTTCTTATGTTTTGTCCACACTTTGGAGTACTTTTCATATGATTTCTTGGACTAACCTATTAACAAGAGCCACAGTGCCAGCTGCCTGTTTTCTGCTGTTTTTGGTTCTAGGAAAGTCAGAAAATGAATATTCTCGGAATTGGACGGGACGAAAGCCGAAAATCCTATTTCACTAGAAGACTCCTGGAGACAGAATATGAGACGGAGTGGGGGCCACACCACCTGGCCATGCTAGGGGGTGGTCTGGCCGCCCCAGACACCTCCTTGGTCTCCCTCTTCGCCTATAAGATGTCTTCTGACCTAAAAACTCAGGGGGGGTCGATATTTTTCCAGAAGGAGTTCCGCTCCGCCGCCACCACCAGATTCCATGATTCAGAACCAGAAACTCCGTTCTGGCACCCTGCCTAGACGGGGAATTGGAGGAGATCATCGCCATCATCATCACCATCGCTTCTCCGTCGACCATCCATGTTTCCCCCATCTATGAGTGAGTAATCCCCCGCTATAGGCTATGGGGATGGTTGGGATTGGATGAGATCGTTCATGTAATGGCATCAGATTGTTACGGCATGGTGCCTAGTATCTTCTATTAGTGCTTTATGACTTTGTTGCGACTTGTTATGCTTAATGCTTGTCACTAGGGCCGAGTGCCATGATTTCAGATCTGAACATGTTATTGATTTATTATGATAGTATTGTTTATGGTCTTACCTGCAAGTTGTATACACACGTTGTTGTCTGGAACCAATGGCCCCGAAGTGACAGAAATCGGGATAACCGGAGGGAATGGCTTTGATGTGAGGATCACATGTGTTCACGGAGTGTTAATGCTTTGCTCCGGTGCTCTATTAAAAGGAGCACCTTAATTGCCAGTAGTTCCCTTGAGGCCCCGCTGCAAACGGGCTGGCAGGACAAAAGATATTGTGCAAGTTCTCATTGCGAGCACGTATGACTATATATGGAACACATGCCTAGGATTATCTAGTACTTGGATGCTTTATCTTATTTATCTACAATTGCCCTATGTTCTGATTGCTATGTGAATTGTCTTGTCCATGCAACGCCCGTCCATCCATCCCTATGCCTACCGCACTCGGATCCTACTGTTTACTGCTATTATTACTACTGTCTTTACTTTACTACTACTGTTACTTTACTATTCCTACTACAAAACTGTTGCTCTAATAAACTGCTGTGAGCAAGATTGTTTCCAGGTGCAGCTGAATTGACAACTCAGTTGTTAAGGCTTATAAATATTCTTTGTCTCCCCTTGTGTCGAATCAATAAATTGGGTTTCACTTCCCTCGAAAATAATGCGATACACCCCCTATACTTGTGGGTCATCAGATACTATGTCAAATTGATTATTGATTCTATCATGTCTATGTTATTTGTGATATTGCATGCTCTCCATTGCTAGTAGCTATCTTTGCCAAGTAGATGCTTGTAACTCCAAGAGGGAGTATTTATGCTCGCTAGTAGGTTCATGTCTCTAGTAATCTGGGGAAGTGATAGAAATCTCTAAGGTTGTAGATGTGTTGTTGCTACTAGGGAGAAAACAACAATCATTTGTCCATCGGGCAATTGTATTTTTTTACTTTACACACTTTTCTTAATGCAATTATCTGTTGCTTGCAACTTAATATTGGAAGGGGTTCGGATGATAACCTGAAGGTGGATTATTAGTCATAGATGCAGTTGGATTACGGTCTATGTATTATGTTGTAATGCCAAATCATATCTCATAGGAGTCAAGATGTCTATTATATGCATTGTTATGCTTTCTCAATCTATCAATTGCCCCGCTGTAATTTGTTCACCCAACATGCTATTTATCTTAAGGAGAAACACCTCTAGTGAACTGTGGACCCCAGTCCATTCCTTTACCATTGGTATACCATCTACTGTTTACCATTTACTATTTACTTTCTGCAAGCAATTACTATCTTACACACTATATGTTTAATCATTTGTTTTCAGCAAAACCAGTGAGATTGATAACCTCACTGTAAGTTGGGGCAAAGTTCCGTGGTTGTGTTGTGCAGGATTCTAAGTTGTTAGCAACACCTTGGAGTTGTTTCCTTACTCCTACTGGTTCGATAACCTTGGTTTCATAACTGAGGGAAACTTGCTGCTGTGCTCATCATACCTTCCTCTTGGGGATCCCAACGAGCTCTACATATCTTGAGCCATCAAGCACTTTTCTGGCACCATTGCCGGGGAGTTAAGGACAGCTTCAATCTCTTCCTCCTCGTCAATCACTTTTCAGGGAGAAAGAAGATTCTTGCAAGGGGAGTCTCTCACAACCAATCTTTTTACTTTGTTATTTTTTTGCTTAGTTTCTCTACTTTTTTTGTTTGGTTCTTTTTATCAAAAATACCAAAAAATAGTTCCTACTATAGTTGTTATTTTTGTTGGTCCGTTATGGTCTTGCTTTATCATGCTTTTTATCAATGGTTGGTTTCTTTGAAACTAGATCTTATTGTCAAGGTGGGTTCACGGAAGAACAAAAATATTATGAGGAACACCACTTGTCACAAAAAGCGAAACACTTATGGGAACAAATTAATAAATTGTATACCATTGCTATAAACGTGTGCTCTACTTATAATGTTACTTATTGCTTTGATAAATCTTGTTGTTGTAGGAGGTATAAACACCTCCCTTTTCAATGTGAGTATAATGATAATGTTACCATATCTTCTTATTTTAAGGGAAATTATGACTTTTATGATGTGGAACAAATTGAAGAATTTATTGCTTGGAAGGGTGCATTCAAACTTGCTTATTTGCTTTAAAATACTGATGATGCACCTTATAAATATGAGGTTTATGATAAACTTAAATTTTTCTTTGATAATTACAAGGAAGAAAATGGCTATATTCTTAAATATCTTAATAGATGCTCTCCACCAATGGAAGAGACTAATGCCTTGCACGATCCTATGGAAGAAGAAATTTCTGAAACTGGAAGCTCATTGGATGAAAAAGAGGAGGAGAGTGATGATCAAGAGGAGGAAGAATGGAGCAGCTACCCATGTCTACCTCCCAATAAGAGTAACTCTTTAAATAATACCTTATTTGATCGCCCTCCATGCTTACCAAAGGAGGACGAGTGTGATATTTATATTGTTGAGTTTGTTCATGATGCTACTAAAAATCATTATGAGAGAGGAAAATATGGTTGTTGGAATTCTCATGTTACTAAAACACCTCTCTTTATATTGAAAGTTCCAAAGTTGCTCTTGTTTTATCTAACCATTCTTTGATTTATTTTCTTACAAGATTACTATGCATAGGAAGTGGGTTAGACTTAAATGTGTATCATATTTTCTCCTTGATGCTCTCTTTTGCTTCAATTCATATTTCTTATGTGAGCATCTTCTCAAATTACTGAGCCTAGCTCAAAGGCGTTAAAGAAAAGCACTATTAGGAGATAACCCAAATTATTTTTACTTTCAGTAAGTTTTTATTTTGTTGAGTCTTAGAAGTTATTGCCTCAGTAATAACCTCTCCTTATCCTTTTCGTGTGGTTTTTGTGCCAATAATAACCTCTAATGAGAGAGAAGACTTGGGAAAGTTGTTGTCCCGAAACAGATTATTTTGCTTCACTGTAAAAAATCTTGAAAAATCCTTGTACATCGGATTGAGCTGTAATTTTCTGTGCTTATGCCCCAGTTTACTATATAACTTTTGTTATTTTAGCACTTTTCCATTTGAGCAATAGAATGTCTTCGAAAAGATAGGTTTTTACCTGCTGGTCTGTTTTGATAGATTTCTGCCATTATTTGCATTTGCCTCTTTATCTCTTTCTCTTTGAGTTTTCTTTGATCACATGAGATTTTAGAAGAAATTGCTACAGTAGCTTATGTTTTAATGGAAGTTTTTCTTGTCTTGAACTAAACCCAAAGACTTATTATCTTGAATACACTAATGTTGCTAATGAAGATTGTGTGAAGTTTTGTATGAAGGAAATTTTCAAGTGTAGGGAAGAATAATGTGATGAGATGAAGTATGGACAAAAGCTCAAGCTTGGGGATGCCACCCATGTCACCCCAAGAAATATTCAAGAAGTACAAGCTTCGAAGCTTGGGGATGCCCAAGGCATCCCCTTCTTCATCAATAAAAATCTCAAGTTTTCTTCCAAAACACTTTATTTTTATTGTTTCATGCACAAATGTGTTGTTTTTGGAGCGTCTTTGTTTTTGTTTTTAGTTTTATTTTGTTTGGTTTGATTAAATAAATTGGTTGGACCCCCGCGTTCATATGTTGTTTCAAATAAGTTGATTGGTGTTGGAAAAGAGTAGGAAGCTTCACGCTTATAAGTGGTACAAATGTTTTGACTGTGGCCTAGACTTTATCATGTCATGTTTGATGTTGTTTTGACTTTATGCTTAGTGATTATTTCTGTAGCAGGACTTGTTCCAAACAATTGAGATTGCCTAATGTGCCTTGAAAGAATCATGCGTTTTTTTAGCATACAACAGCATAATATTGTGGTATTCTCCTTTGATGATTTATTTTGGTTGACTTGGCACATGCTTACACCATGTTGAGACCATAAACTAGTCACCTTAGCCTCTATGCTCATTTAGTTTTTGACTTGTAATATCACTTTATGCTTTAATTGATAATGTTTTGTCGCTTTGCATGATTATGGCCATTATTGCTCTCTTAGTTGGTCGCTCCCAGTCTTTTGCTAGCCTCCACCTGTACCAAGTATGAGTTCCACTCATGCATCCAACCTCCAAGAAAACCAACTTATTCCAAAGAGTCCACCATAAATTCCTATGCATGGTGTGTTACACTATTCCAAGTATATTCATGTTTTATCTACCTTCCAAATTAAACTTGTTATGATAAAAATTAGTGATTAAAGCTCTCACAAACTTGATGGCACACTTTATTTTCTTGCACTTAATAAACTTGAACCATTGTGTCCATCTATGTTGCTTATATGCTTGCACTTTATAAGTTGTGAATTAGCAGAACCATGATACCATGGGGAACGCTTTCAACATTGCACTTATTATTCAGTTGATATCATGTTCTTTTGTTTATGGATCCCGGTGGTGTGAAATCAAAGGGGAGCTTGTAAGCTCATGGAGTTTGTATGTGTGTTAGAGAAACGCCTGGGCGGCTAGCCTAAGCCATGCCTAATCATGGTGGAAATTTGCAGCATAACCATAGTGAGCATTCTGTGAAGCATCCTCAATAAAAACCTATGCAAATAGCAAATAAAAAGATCAATGAGAAGCTCATTGTATGTTGCCTTGTCATTTTGATATGGGAAAGCTCCTGTGTCATGGGGCAAGGGGTACCCTGTTGGCGGTTCTCCATGATACACATGTACTTACAATGACAAAAACTTACTTGTGACTAAAGTTTAGTAGCATACTCATAAGCAAGGGGCATGATATTTTCAACTTATAACTTGTCAAGCATATCCTCATATTTCTGTCACTTTAACCTTAATCACCTCAAGATGCTTACGATAAGGGCAATGAGAGCTGAAAGCTAATAAGTACCATAATTTTTGGAAGCTCTTTATGAAACTTGAAATCCCTTCTTCCCTCTATGAAGGGCCTTTCTTTTTTACTTTTATGTTGAGTATCCATATTCTATCTTTATGCACCAATTGAGAGAGCATAGTCTTCATTCTTAGTTTCATGTGCATTGTGCCAAAACTTGTTGATTGATTCATAACTTTTATATTGCTTGTTCTTAAATTATTTGTATCTAGTCACCCTTATGAACTTTGAAGGTGTCCTATGCATTTATGTTTTGCTATACCATGAGGTACAAGCTGAATACCACTCTTATTATGTTTTCTATATGTCAAGCAAACAAACGTCTTTCAATGCATTGTTATTCATGATCTTTTGTTTGTACCTTTTCATGTTACAACATAGTTGCTATGTCTTATTGTTAGAACTCTATCTTTCATGCTTATGTTTAGAGTACTTTGATCCCATCTATCAATGCTTTACAAATACCTTGATCAAGATTGTGATAGTGCATGTCACCTCAAAAATTATTCTTTTTATCCTTACCTACTCGAGGACGAGCATAAGTTAAGCTTGGGTTTGCTTGATACGTAAATGTATCTATAATTTTTGATGCTCCATGCTTGTTTCATATCAACTTTCTTATGTTTTGTTTACACTTTGAGGTATTTTTATACATTTTCCGGAACTAACTTATTAACAAGATGTTGTAGTGCCAGTTGCCTATTTTCTGCTATTTTTGGTTTCAGAAAAGCTAGTAAGGAAATATTCTTGGAATGGGACGGGAGAAAAGCCAAAGTCAATATTTTAGCAGAAGGAACACGGAGACCAAAGGGCAGCCGAAGTGGGGCCACTAGGTAGCCACACCATAGGGTGGCACGCCCCCTGGGCACGCCAGGCCCTGGTGTGGGCTTCTCGGGCGGCCATGGACCTTGCGCCTTCGCCTATAAGAGTACCCCGATGCATAAACCCTAGGTACCCGATCAAAAATTCCACGAAAGAGTATGTAGCCACCGCCATCTCCATCCCTAGATCGGGGGGGTGTCCAAAGCTCTTCCTGGCAACCCTGCCGGAGGGGAGAGATCATCCTGGAGGACTTCTTCATCACCATGCCAGCCTCCGGAGTGATGCGTGAGTAGTTCACCCTTGGACTATGGGTCCATACAGTAGCTAGATGGTTGGTTCTCCTCCTTTGTGCTATCATGTTTAGATCTTGTGAGCTTCGTTCATGATCAATATCATCTATTTGTAATCCTATATGTTGTGTTTGTGGGTATCCGATGGATATTGAGATACTATGTCAGACTGATTATTGATTCTATCATGTCTATGTTATTTGTGATCTTGCATGCTCTCTGTTTGTAGTAGCTATCTTGGCCAAGTAGATGCTTGTAACTCCAAGAGGGAGTATTTATGCTCGATAGTAGGTTCATGCCTCTAGTAATATGGGGAAGTGACAAAAATCTCTAAGGTTGCAGGTGTGATGGTTCTACTAGGGATAAAACAATAATCCTTTGTCCATGGGGCAATTGTATTGTTTACTTTACACACTTTGCTTAATGCAATTATCTGTTGCTTGCAACTTAATACTGGAAGGGGTTTGGATAACCTGAAGGTGGATTATAAGTCATAGATGCAGTTGGATTACGGTCTATGTATTATGTTGTAATGCCCACTCAAATCTCATAGGAGTCAAGATGTCTAGTATATGCATTGTTATGCTTTCTCAACCTGTCAATTGCCCCGCTATAATTTGTTCACCAAACATGCTATTTATCTTAAGGAGAAACACCTCTAGTGAACTGTGGACCACATTCCATTCTTTACCATTGATATACCATCTACTGTTTACCGTTTACTGTTTACTTTCTGCAAGCAATTACTATCTTCCACACTATACGTCTAATCCTTTGTTTTCAGCAAAACCAGTGAGATTGAAAACCTCACTGTAAGTTGGGGCAAAGTTTTGTGATTGTGTTGTGCAGGATTCCAAGTTGTTAGCAACACCTTGGAGTTTTTTCCTTACTCCTACTGGTTCGATAACCTTGGTTTCATAACTGAGGGAAACTTGCTGCTGTGCTCATCACATCTTCCTCTTGGGGATCCCAACAAGCTCTACATATCTTGAGCCATCATGGATCACCTCGACTTCATGCTGCACGAGACTCAGAAGGAACTGGACAACACTCGTGCCTACGCCAACCAGAAGCACATTGTTGCAACGGAGAAGAACCAGACCCTCGCCATCCTAGCTAAGGAGCGCAATTCACTTCATCGCTAGCGTGACAAGAAGTACCGCATCATCGCTTGTCTCCGCTAGAAGGTGGCCACACTTGAGGAGACCATCCATGACCAGGAGATTCAGCTTGAGGAGAAGGAAAAAGAAGGTGAAGATATTTGTGGGGATATCACTTCCTACCTTAGTGACAATGACGACTATCTGGAGGACATCAACATGGAGTTCCACACCGACGAGGATGACGCCGATTTCCTGGATGACGAAGAGCCCGCTAGTTCTTATGATGAGTAGTCATACCTGAGAACTATCGTAGGTGTGAGTTTGTATCTGGTCCCGATGTATCATAGCTTGACAGAATGGTTCTTAAAACCATCTGCTTAGTATTTGTGGTGTGTGGTTTGTATGTGTTGTTTGAATGAATGAATGAGAAGGAGTTGTTAGTTTTCAAACCTCAGCCATACTCAAAGTTTAAAGCTTTTGAAACATACCCATAAACCATAGAAAATTCCCTCTTATCTTATGATCTAGCTCAATCTTCAGATGACTCGCGGCAACCCTGGTGGAAGCAACTCATCCCAGGATCCGATGGTTCAGATTCTACAAATTTTGGTATCTGATCGAGAAGCCGGTAGAGCCGAGCGTCAAGCCAATCTTGCCACTCTTCAGCACATAGCCTAGATAGCCCACAACAACCAAGTCCATGGAAACCAAGATCACCATGGATCCAAGCTCAAGAACTTCCAAAACACCAATCCTTCGATGTTTACAAATCGGAAGAGTCCTTAGATGCTGATGACTGGCTGCAATCAATGGAAAACAACTTAGAAGTTGCAGGAGTAGATGCTGCTAAAAAGTACTGTTTGCCACCCACTATCTGGCAGGATATGCAAGATCATGGTGGAATAGCACCCGTACAATGAACAGAGGACAGATGATGACTTGGGAGGAATTCAATCTCAAGTTCAGCAGGACCCATGTGCCCCAGGTTTGATCAAGAGGATTAGGGATGATCTCAGGGAGCTAAAGCAAGGAAGAATGACTGTGGTAGAGTACCATGACAAATTTCTGTCTCTGGCTAGGTATGCCCCGGATGAGATCGACACTGAAGCAAAGAAGAAGGAGAGATTTCTGAATGGGCTACATGATGAGATGCAGACATTGTTAGCCGACATTCCTTTTGATGACCTAGAAGCTTTAGTGGATTCTGCTATCCAGATGGAAGGAAAGATCACTCAAGCCAGTGAGAACCGCAAGCGTCGTAAGATGCACCAGCCTGGACCACACCATACCCCGAAGTACCGCCCTAGCTCGTCTGCAGGATTTGCACCATGAAACAACATGCCACCAATGTCCCGTCCAAACTTTCCCAATCGTGGCGGAGGAAACCTGAGGCCCGAAGGCCACAACAACAACAACAACAAAAACACCGGTAACTTCAACCGTGCACCGCCAAGGTCCACCACCACCACCAACAACAACAACAATAATACTACCCCAAGGACTGGAAGCAATGTTGTGCCTATTGCCGGGAAGTACAAGTCAATGATCACATGCTTTGAATGTGGAATCACTGGTCACTACTCCAATGAGTGCCCCAAGAAGCTTGCTGCTGTACCCAATTGTAGCATCCCAATTGTCTAACAATTGTAATGCTACTTTGTCTAGTAAGGTAATGGCTACTTCCTATATATAATTGTTGCATCATAATTATATCATGCTCATGTCATCATGCCACATTGCATTTGAGCATCATATAAAACCCTTTTTCATTTGGTTCTTATCTCATATGCACTATTAATTGTATTTGCCTCTTGATACATTGCATTTGGTTCTGACTAAATCCTACTGGGCTTTTGATTGTGTTAAATGCCCAAGTGGAGTTGTGGGCATATCTTTTACTTCCCATTCCATCTACTAACTTTCCATACATCTCTCCTTTGATATCATCTATTTTCCACCATATACATGTATGTGGCCTTTTGTTGTTAGTATTTTAAAACCAAGTCACATATATGTGTATGGATCCAAATCTACCTACCTCATTCATTCATACATATGTGGTATGTTTCACCACCTTAATACATCATGCATGCATGGATGTAATCTTGCATGACTCATGCAAATAAAACCCTCCACCTTCCCTTGTACCTCAATCTTTTATTTTGGGTGTGGTGTCCATTCTACCTTGCCTTCCATCTCCTTCTATGCAATTCTAGTGCTTGCCTCTCTCAAATATTCATATGTGCATGTGGCATACATTTTATTCAAATCTAGTGCTACATGCAATATTAGCCCCTAATCACATGTGATATCAATGCCACTAGTGCCCTCTCTTTTATTCAAATTCTTTTGCACTTGTTTGATTGTTCAAATTTTTGATCAAATCCTATATCTACATTCCATCTACCAAGATTTCCTAGCTAATCTAGCTATCTACACAAAGAATCCATCCCTAATATTTATTTAATTAATTATTGTCTCTTGGTCTCTGCCTAAATCTTTAACACTATTTTTTTCGTCTAAAGTTTTGTCTAAAACTAGTCTAGTTTAGACTAGATAAAAACTCCTATTCCCTTCTTTTTTTTCCAAAATCCGAATCACGGTACTTATACACACACCTACACACCCCAGCTAGCTAAACCTCAACCTGGTGCATCGATCTACCTCAAGGAGCTGGCTACATTGTTCCAACCTGGCTGTTCCTTTCTTTTTTTTTACCTTCCTTGCAACTAGAACCAACCGCAGTGTACGTCTCGTCCCAGCCCAACCCCGATTCACTAGGTCCTGTTTGTTGTCTACCTTGAGCACGAGGAGGACGGGAGTCCGTCGTCTGCTCTGGCTGCCCGAGCGCTTTTCTTTTCCCCCTCCTTATCTAACCCTGGTCGAATCCCCTCTTCCCTATCAGCGCTGCCGTCTGCTCGGAAGCCGCGGAAGGGCCGGAGCAGCCACCTCGCCGGAGGAGCACCTCGCCGCCACGACCTATCCCTCTCCGGAGCTTCTCCATAGCCGCGAGCTCAACGAACCCCGCCAGCAACCCTCGGTGAGCCACAACCGCGTCCCCCTTACTCTCTCCCTCTCCTCTGGCCCCCCTCGAGCTTGCCTAGATCGCCGCCGCGACGTGCTCGCCGCCCGCGCTGGCACGGGAGCGACATCGATAGTGACTCGAGTATCTCCCAGGACCCTTCTTCTCTTAATTTTTCCCGGGATCACAGAGGTCCTTTGTGAATATTCTTGTACAGAACGAGTACCCCTATTATCTAGCTCCCTCCAGGAAAAAACGGTGTTCGATTTGGAGATCCGAGCACGAAGAAATCCTCTGCCGAAGATCGATCGAGAATCTGCGTTCTGAAACTGTCTCGTTTAAACTGAACCACTCTGTTCGTTCCTCTTTTCCCGGCTCGTAAGAGCTTCCTCGGAAGAAACTCCCTTCTGCATTGTTGTACATCTTCGCGTGATCTACAACTTTCATTTTTATGGCATCCCAAAATTTTGGCAAGATTTCTCTGCATCTCCATCTGAACTTGAGTCGTTTTAGCTAAAATTTTCGGAAATCTGGAATTCAGACAACAAACAGCTATATCGTTTTGCAAAGAGGCCCCCGCGTTTTCGGAAACCTCACCCCGCCACCCCTCCACTCCGCCGCTTGTCACACCCGGGCACAGACACCCGCGAGGTGGCCCCGTAGCACACGGGCCCACATGTCACCGAGAGTGGGTAGGGCGCCTCGAGGTGAGAAAAGTCTAGAAAGAAAACACCAGCTTACCCGCTGCGCCCCACCTGCGCTGAGTCAGCGTTTGGCCCACATGTCAGTGTTTGTGGCTAGTTTCCTCTGTGTACTAAAAGTCTGTGATCTTTTTATGTAATAAAAATCTTTTCCAGAATTAGTTTAAATGTTTTAAATCTAGAAAATAATATCTTTTAATTGGTAATTCCAAATAATACAAATGATATATGTTTTTGAATCAGAAAAATGTGAGGAATTCAAATATGACATTCAAAATATTTTTTGAGCACTTTAAAATTTCGAGATGATTAAAATTACAATAAAATACCCTTTTCTTAATAAATTAATAACTTTAATTCTACAACTCCAAATTTGGCAAATAATATGTCTAAATCGATTAGCGCGATGAGCCCGTTCTATCTATGCAGCCCTTGTTCTGAATTGAAGCATGCATCATGTCATTATTAAAAATATGAACTGTTTATGAGAATAAAATTGGACCAAATAAATAATAAAATGCTTTATTTCTTGTATCCACACCTCACCGTTGCCATGCTACTTTAATGCCATGTAAATTGTGCATCATTCATCATGGCATGCTTGTTTGCTTGTCGCATTTTAATTCATATGCTCGTGCACCTTATTTATGTTGGCCCTTGTTTGTTTGGTTCTTCGTCAGATAGACGCCCAGCAGGAGAATTACCAGGAATCACATGAGTACTACCCAGATCCATCTCTCGCTTCAACTGAACTGCCAGGCAAGCACTACCACATGCTTGCATACATACAGTACCTATTGCCTATATCTTATTCTTGCATCATTGAGTCGCGATTGCATTAAATTGAATCCCAAGTACTGCATAGCCTTTACTTTTAATCCCCACCGAAGCTTGTTCCTCCATCCCATGAGCCATTACTGTAGGAGTTGTTTGAGCCATGCGAGTCGTAGCAAAGCATGTGTAGGGTATGTGAGCGTCTGATGAATAACGAGGTACCTAAACAACTTAACCTGAGTAGTAATGGGATAACTAATGAAAGAGGCACCGGTGAGCAATATCTGCTATTTGGTTTTTCATGCTCACTTGTGTCCCGTAGGACCCCGAGTACTTGATTCCTGTTCCTTGACTATTCGCACTATCCACATCCGGGAGGCCTTATGGACCCCCCTGAGCCAGAGTTTGATTCATTCTTATTTCTTGGGGCCACAATTAGTTTGGGGCTTTACTACTATCCTGTACTTATGCCATGTTACTACTTTATTTAAGATTGTGCGAGGAGCACCTGTACTGTTTTGGATCGCGCCACGTTTCCACGGTATCGACAAGCCCAGTCACATTTTCGGGTTCCCAGTCATTTACAGCCGTCGTCACTAACCCTGGGTCCGTCTCGGAGCCGGCCAACTTTGTTGCGGGTAGCTTATTGGGGTGGCCCCCTGAAATATTTCTGAATCCTGTGATTGCTTTGTCGTGAATGCCTCGTTGGGTTTTGATTTGGTTTTTCCGAGGTTGATCGAATGTGTGTTGCTATTCATATACCCCTGCAGGGTAAATCTTTCTGAAAGCCGTGTCCGCGGTTATGGACGACTTGGAGCACAGTTTCTCGATCATAGACAAGTATAACTAAAGTACCGCTTTTAAATTGACTAAGTACTGAACTAGTAACTAGTGCAATACTCATGGAATGGTTAATAAAACTGCCAACGGGTGACGGGGGTTGTTCGTCCGCTTCCTCGTTGGTAAGAGAGGAGGAGGATGGATCTATTAATTATACTGTTATAACTGTTGTGCTAAATTCACTGACATCCGTCTATCATTGGTTAGGTGGATGGTTAGCGAGTATCTGTAGAATTGTTAGGTATTATCTTTTGCTGCAATTGCGTCACGCTAGGTTGTGTCCCCTTTAGCGGCATAAAGACTTGCTGAGTACCCCTAGGGTCTCACACGATAAATTGTTTGATTCAGATGAACAGGTGTACCCGCAAGATGGATACTGGGTGGAAGAGACAGATGGTGTTGGCAACGATCATTCGGTGTAGAGATTCCGGGAACGGGGATCCGTGAGATCTGTGGGCGGGATGTGATTATTTATGTGGCATCTTATGCCGATTTGCTTCTTATCCGTACTCGGATCTTGTTTTCCGCTTCCGCCTGATACTCTGATGTTTGTTGTATGAGGAGCTATCCTAAATTATTATCTCTATCTAGGATATTTGAATCTTGCCGTATGGCGTTGCAATATTTCTATTTCTTTTAGAAGGAATGGCTCTGAGGACTGTTGTATGTGGCTTGCATACATACTCATTTGTGTATGTAGTTGATCCCTTCGCCTGCCGATTACGCCGCTCGTTCTTGTCCCGATGTTCTGAAAGTGGTTAGGACGGCCGAGAGGTCTACCGTGAGTGGCCCTGGGCCCCACCGTACTATTTTAACCACTTTCGTTCATCCATGCATGTAAATAAGAGCGTAATTCACCGAGGTAGTTACAATTGGTATCAGGGCCATCCCGCCGTTCAGGGTCTCAACCAAAATGGTCGTTGTCAGTCTAGCAAATATTTTTGGTAGTTATGTATACTAGGGAAAAAACGTGAGAGTAGGACTGCTTCCATTTTTCTTCTTACCCACCCACCCACCCTTTTCTGGTAAGGAAGTGCAACGTTTTCAATCCTCTTCTAAAATTCAAACTAGGATTCACGTGTTCTGGGTTCCGTAGTACCATAGGTTGTGTGTGTGTGTGTGTGAATTCTTTGTCTATCTGTTGCATCCAAATGTTATCACTATCTGCCTTTTGGTTATCAACTGTTGGTACATTCCATACCGACAGGCCTTTGTAAACGGACGCGATCTATTCTGATTCGTTGTATACCGACGCGATCTATCTTACTCTTTGTTATCCGATGTTATCTTGTTGGGGTGTTCTTTTCTGTAGTTACTAATCTTTAGGTTCATCTTAAGAAGAAGGTGTTGGGATATGTGTTTTACTGATTCATGTGTGGAGTAATGATTTGAATGCGGGATGGAGTCGCGACCATACCACTACTGTTATCATTTGCTCTTGTATGTTGAACTAGTAGAGTTACTAATCTTTATTCGTGAGGTGGTTTTGCGCATATAGTGGTATTTTAATGCCAAAATTTGCGGAAAATTTTTATTTGTTAGTTGTGTACCACACTCCTTGTTCAGTCGTGTGCGTTATGCTTAATATCTTCTAGTTGCCTTGAACTTTGTTGATATTTTAATATCATCTCAGTGAATTGCATCCTTTAATCTTGGTTAATTCCATTTTGGTACTATTTTGGATTATTATCATTCTCCATTATAGTACTGACTTGTGTTTTATATCAATCACAGGATGGCACCACCACGCCGTTCTGAGGAGGATATACCACCTGAACTTGGGGCTGCTTTCGCAAGTATTGCAAATTCTTTGGGCACTATGCAGCAGAACCAGCAGCGCTTCGAGGAAAGCGTGAGGAGGAATGAGTTTGTTCCGCTACCTCCACCTCCCAAGCGAGGAGACATCAAGAGTTTTCTCAAGTTCAACCCACGCCAATTTGAGGTGTCTGATCAGCCACTTGATGCGGATGATTGGCTTGGTGGAGTGTCAAGGTTGCTGAGGACTGCGGATGTTCCCGAGCAAGAATGGGTCAAATGTGCCACTCACCTTCTGAAGGGAGATGCAGCTCTCTGGTGGGAAAATTACCTCAAGGCAGATCTTTCTGGTTTTCAGCCTACTTGGGAGCGGTTCACTGCTGCTTTCAAAGAGCAATATCTGTCAGAAATTGTCATGGAAAGGATGAAGGAAGTGTTTCTCAACCTCAAGCAGGGCACTGACAATGTCAACGCCTACATCAGAAACTTCATGAACCTTTCTCGTTATGGTGGCTATGAGATCTCTGATTACAAGAAGAAGCAAAAGAGGTTTCGGCAAGGCCTCAATGCTTCCATCAAATATGCTATCACTCATGCAAGGCCGACATCTTTCCTGGAACTCCAACATACAGCTCTGCTGGAAGAAGTAAGTAGGCAAGTGTTTGAGGAGTCAAAGAAACACAGCCGTGATACATCAAGCTCTTCTGCTATGATAGCTCCTTCTAAGCGTCGTGTCTGGGTTCCTAACACCCCACCGTCGCTCCCTGCTCCACCAAGACCGTCAAGCTATGCACCAAGGCCACCAAACTCCTTCACTGCGGCTCCCAGGGGCTACAACCACAACTACCCTGGAGCGCCTGGCGGAGTCCCTGGCTATGTTGCTCCACGTCCACCTGGTGCTTGCTATAATTGTGGAAACACTGGGCATCAGCACTGGAATTGTCCTATGAACAACAAAGCTCTTCCACCACCACCTCCAAGACCTGCGGCAAGTGCTCCTATGATTCGTGCACCTCCACCTCGGGCTCTCAACATCAACACCAAGCTTGGGTCTACGGTTGCTCGTGCCAACTGTGTCAACGTCGCTCAAGCTGAGCATGCACCTGGAGTTGTCATGGGTATGCTTCCTGTTAACTCAGTTCCTGCACGAGTTTTATTTGATTCTGGTGCTTCACATTCTTTCGTGTCATACAAGTTTGTGGAGAGTAATGGGTTACCTTCTGATGCTTTACCAACTCGCCTTATGGTGCAATCTCCTGGTTCAAACATGAGGGCTTCTAAAATCAGCCGTGACAATCAAATTGAGATTGGTGGCTCTTCGTTTCCGGCTTCCTTAATTATTCTGGGCAATTCTGATATTGATGTTATCTTGGGCATGGATTGGTTGACAGCAAATGCAGTTGTGATTGATTGTGTTGAACGTTCGGTTTCTCTGAAAATTCCTGAAGGCCATATAGTCTATTCTCCAAGTCTGACTCCTGCAATGCAGCTTTATTCTTTGGCGGCTCTGAATGATGATGCTATGGAAGGTATTCAGAGTGTTCCTGTAGTCTGTGAGTTTCCAGATGTCTTTCCTGAAGAGTTGCCAGGTATGCCTCCGGATCGTGAGGTTGAGTTTGTCATTGAACTTGAACCTGGTACCGCTCCTATCTCCAAGCGGCCTTATAAAATGGGTCCTGCTGAGTTGGCTGAACTCAAACATCAGTTGGATGAACAAGAGAAGTTGGTTTTCATTCAGCACAGTACTTCTTCTTGGGGTAGTCCAACCATCTTTGTGAAGAAGCAAGACAAGACTGATAGACTTTGTGTTGACTATCGGGCACTCAATGCTAAAACAATCAAGAATAAATATCCCCTTCCGCGGATTAATGATCTCTTCGATCAGCTAGCTGGAGCTGTGGTATTCTCTAAGCTTGATTTGAGAAGTGGTTACCATCAAATCAAGATTCGCAAGGAAGATGTTCCTAAAACAGCTTTCACCACCCGCTATGGCCTTTATGAGTACACGGTCATGTCTTTCGGTCTCACCAACGCACCTGCCACCTTCTCGAGGCTTATGAACTCGGTTTTCATGGAGTATCTTGATAAGTTCGTTGTGGTCTATCTGGATGACATTCTAGTCTATTCTAAGTCAAAAGAAGAAGATGAAGACCACCTTCGGTGTGTCCTAAACAAGCTTCGTGAGAACCGCCTGTATGCAAAGTTCTCCAAGTGTGAGTTTTGGCTGCCTCAAGTCACCTACCTTGGTCACGTCATCTCTGCCAAGGGCATTGCCGTCAACCCAGAAACTATTAAGACAATTATGGACTGGCTTCCACCCATAAATGTCAAAGAAGTCCGGAGTTTCCTTGGTTTGGCCAGTTACTGCCGTTGCTTCGTTCAAAATTTCTCGAAGATTGCGAAGCCTCTTACCGATCTCCCCAAGAAAGGCAAGAAATATCTTTGGACTCCTGCATGTCAAGCAAGCTTTGAAACACTCGAAGAGAAGCTCGCTTCCACACCAGTCTTGGTTCCTCCAGATACATCAAAGCCTTTCCAGATTTTCTGTGATGCTTCATTGCAAGGATTGGGTGCGGTCCTTATGCAAGAAAAGCAACTTGTTGCTTATGCACCTCGTCAGTTAAAGACGCATGAGATCAACTATCCTACACATGACCTCGAACTCGCAGCAGTTGTCTTTGCTTTGAAAGTATGGAGGCATTACTTGCTTGGCAACCGTTGTGAGATCTTTTCTGATCACAAGAGTCTGAAGTATATATTCACATAGCCTGATCTCAACCTTCGTCAGAGGAGGTGGATTGAAACAATCAATGATTTCAATTTAACCATCAACTACACTCCGGGCAAAGCCAATATCATGGCTGATGCTCTCAGTCGAAAAGCTTATGTCAACAATCTCATGGTGGAAGAACAACAGCCTCTCTTGTGCGAGGAATTCCGCAAACTCAACCTTGAAATTGTGGACCAAGGTTATCTTCTGAACCTTCTAGCAACACCTCTCTTGGAAGAAAAGGTCCGTTCCATTCAGCTTGGTGATCCTTACACTAAAAAGATCATTTCCAACATTCAGCTTCCAAAGTATGAGTCTTTCCACGTAGATGACCAAGGCACTCTTTTCTTTGAACACCGGATGTTTGTTCCGAACTACCCGGGTTTAAGAGAGCAAGTTCTCAAGGAGGCGCATGATTCTGTTCTTTCTATCCACCCTGGCAGCACTAAGATGTACATGGACTTGAAAACACAATATTGGTGGCCTGGTTTGAAACGATATTGTGCCAAGTATGTCTCGGAGTGTGATGTTTGTCGTAGAGTTAAAGCTGTCCATCAGAAACCTTCCGGTCTTCTACAGCCATTGAAGCCTCCGGAATGGAAATGGGAGAAAGTAGAGATGGACTTCATCACTGGTTTTCCAAGGTCGCAGAAGGGCAACAATGCAATCTTTGTTGTCATTGACAGGCTTTCCAAAGTAGCTCACTTCTTTCCAGTCAAGGAAACAATTTCTGCAATTCAGTTGGCTGAGCTCTATATCAACAGAATTGTCTCTCTGTATGGAGTTCCTCTTGAGAACAGTTCAGACCGTGGAAGCATCTTCACTTCCAAGTTCTGGGGAAGTTTCCAAAATGCTTTGGGAAAAAATTAAACTTCAGCACAGCCTACCACCCTCAGTCGCAAGGACAAGTTGAAAGAATCAATCAGATTCTGGAAGATATGCTCCGTGCTTGCGTTATCTCTTTCGGCATAAAGTGGGAAGAATGTCTTCCTTATGCTGAATTCTCTTACAACAACAGTTTCTAGAAAAGTCTAAAGATGGCACCATTTGAGGCTCTCTATGGGCGCAAATGCAGAACTCCAATTGGTTGGTCGGGCGCAGGTGAAAGAATATTGTTTGGGCCCGACATTGTAACTCAAGCGGAGGAGAAAGTTCACATCATTCTTGAAAACCTGAAGATTGCTCAAAGTCGCCAGAAGAGCAATTATGACAGAAAGCACACGGACATGGAGTATGTCCCTGGTGATCTCGTTTACCTTCGTGTCACTCCCATGAGAGGCACGCACCGCTTTGGTATCGAAGGAAAGCTGGCTCCTAGATACATCGGTCCTTTCAAAATTCGTGGAAGAAGAGGAGAAGTTGCTTATGCTCTTGAGCTTCCAGAACAACTCAAAGTCCATGATGTTTTCCACATCTCTCAACTCAAGAAGTGCTTCAAGGATCCCGGCAGGACCGTGGACCATGAACTCATCAATCTCCAGGAAGATTTGTCTTATCAAGAACACCCCACAAAAATCCTTGAAGTCGCAGAAAGAAGGACTCGCAACAAGTCCATCAAGTTCTGCAAGGTGCAGTGGTCGCACCATTCCGTTGATGAAGCCACTTGGGAACGTGAAGATGAGCTACGCGCCAAGTATCCTACCCTCTTTGAGTCTTCTTCTTCTTCCTAGAATCTCGGGGCGAGATTCCTGTTTAGTGAGGGAGAGTTGTAGCATCCCAATTGTCTAACAATTGTAATGCTACTTGGTCTAGTAAGATAATGGCTACTTCCTATATATAATTGTTGCATCATAATTATATCATGCTCATGTCATCATGCCACATTGCATTTGAGCATCATATAAAACCCCTTTTCATTTGGTTCTTATCTCATATGCACTATTAATTGTATTTGCCTCTTGGTACATTGCATTTGCTTCTGACTAAATCCTACTGGGCTTTTGATTTGTGTTAAATGCCCAAGTGGAGTTGTGGGCATATCTTTTACTTCCCATTCCATCTACTAACTTGCCATACATCTCTCCTTTGATATCATCTATTTTCCACCATATACATGTATGTGGCCTTTTGTTTTTAGTATTTTAAAACCAAGTCACATATATGTGTATGGATCCAAATCTACCTACCTCATTCATTCATACATATGTGGTATGTTTCACCACCTTAATACATCATGCATGCATGGATGTAATCTTGCATGACTCATGCAAATAAAACCCTCCACCTTCCCTTGTACCTCAATCTTTTATTTTGGGTGTGGTGTCCATTCTACCTTGCCTTCCATCTCCTTCTATGCAATTCTAGTGCTTGCCTCTCTCAAATATTCATATGTGCATGTGGCATACATTTTATTCAAATCTAGTGCTACATGCAATATTAGCCCCTAATCACATGTGATATCAATGCCACTAGTGCCCTCTCTTTTATTCAAATTCTTTTGCACTTGTTTGATTGTTCAAATTTTTGATCAAATCCTATATCTACATTCCATCTACCAAGATTTCCTAGCTAATCTAGCTATCTACACAAAGAATCCATCCCTAATATTTATTTAATTAATTATTGTCTCTTGGTCTCTGCCTAAATCTTTAACACTATTTTTTTCGTCTAAAGTTTTGTCTAAAACTAGTCTAGTTTAGACTAGATAAAAACTCCTATTCCCTTCTTTTTTTTTCCAAAATCCGAATCACGGTACTTATACACACACCTACACACCCCAGCTAGCTAAACCTCAACCTGGTGCATCGATCTACCTCAAGGAGCTGGCTACATTGTTCCAACCTGGCTGTTCCTTTCTTTTTTTTTACCTTCCTTGCAACTAGAACCAACCGCAGTGTACGTCTCGTCCCAGCCCAACCCCGATTCACTAGGTCCTGTTTGTTGTCTACCTTGAGCACGAGGAGGACGGGAGTCCGTCGTCTGCTCTGGCTGCCCGAGCGCTTTTCTTTTCCCCCTCCTTATCTAACCCTGGTCGAATCCCCTCTTCCCTATCAGCGCTTCCGTCTGCTTGGAAGCCGCGGAAGGGCCGGAGCAGCCACCTCGCCGGAGGAGCACCTCGCCGCCACGACCTATCCCTCTCCGGAGCTTCTCCATAGCCGCGAGCTCAACGAACCCCGCCAGCAACCCTCGGTGAGCCACAACCGCGTCCCCCTTACTCTCTCCCTCTCCTCTGGCCCCCCTCGAGCTCGCCTAGATCGCCGCCGCGACGTGCTCGCCGCCCGCGCTGGCACGGGAGCGACATCGATAGTGACTCGAGTATCTCCCAGGACCCTTCTTCTCTTAATTTTTCCCGGGATCACAGAGGTCCTTTGTGAATCTTCTTGTACAGAACGAGTACCCCTATTATCTAGCTCCCTCCAGGAAAAAACGGTGTTCGATTTGGAGATCCGAGCACGAAGAAATCCTCTGCCGAAGATCGATCGAGAATCTGCGTTCTGAAACTGTCTTGTTTAAACTGAACCTCTCTGTTCGTTCCTCTTTTCCCGGCTCGTAAGAGCTTCCTCAGAAGAAACTCCCTTCTGCATTGTTGTACATCTTCGCGTGATCTACAACTTTCCTTTTTACGGCATCCCAAAATATTGGCTAGATTTCTCTGCATCTGCATCTGAACTTGAGTTGTTTTAGCTAAAAATTTTAGAAATCTGGAATTCAGACAACAAACAGCTAGATCATTTTGCAAAGAGGCCCCCGCATTTTCGGAAAACTCACCCCGCCACCCCTCCACTCTGCCACTTGTCACACCCGGGCACATACACCCACGAGGTGGCCCCGTAGCACACGGGCCCACATGTCACCGAGAGTGGGTAGGGCGCCTCGAGGTGAGAAGAGTCTAGAAAGAAAACACCAGCTTACCCGCTGCGCCCTACCTGCGCTGAGTCAGCGTTTGGCCCACATGTCAGTGTTTGTGGCTAGTTTCCTCTTTGTACTAAAAGTCTGTGATCTTTTTATGTAATAAAAATCTTTTCCAGAATTTGTTTAAATGTTTTAAATCTAGAAAATAATATCTTTTAATTGGTAATTCCAAATAATACAAATGATATATGTTTTTGAATCAGAAAAATGTGAGGAATTCAAATATGACATTCAAAATATTGTTTGAGCATTTTAAAATTTCGAGATGATTAAAATTACAATAAAATGCCCTTTTCTTAATAAATTAATAACTTTAATTCTACAACTCCAAATTTGGCAAATAATATGTCTAAATCGATCAGCACGACGAGCCCGTTCTATCTATGCAGTCCTTGTTATGAATTGAAGCATGCATCATGTCATTATTAAAAATCTGAACTGTTTATGACAATAAAATTGGACCAAATAAATAATAAAATGCTTTATTTCTTGTATCCACACCTCACCGTTGCCATGCTACTTTAATGCCATGTAAATTGTGCATCATTCATCATGTCATGCTTGTTTGCTTGTCGCATTTTAATTCATATGCTCATGCACCTTATTTATGTTGGCCCTTGTTTGTTTGGTTCTTCGTCGGATAGACGCCCAACAGGAGAATTACCAGGAATCGTAGGAGTACTACCCAGATCCATCTCTCGCTTCAACTGAACTGCCAGGCAAGCACTACCACATGCTTGCATACATACAGTACCTATTGCCTCTATCTTATTCTTGCATCATTGAGTCGCGATTGCATTAAATTGAATCCCAAGTACTGCATAGCCTTTACTTTTAAACCCCACCGAAGCTTGTTCCTCCATCCCATGAGCCATTACTATAGGAGTTGTTTGAGCCATGCGAGTCGTAGCAAAGCATGTGTAGGGTATGTGAGCGTCTGATGAATAACGAGGTACCTAAACAACTTAACCTGAGTAGTAATGGGATAACTAATGAAAGAGGCACCGGTGAGCAATATTTGGTTTTTCATGCTCACTTGTGTCCCGTAGGACCCCGAGTACTTGATTCCTGTTCCTTGACTATTCGCACTATCCACATCCGGGAGGCCTTATGGACCCCCCTGAGCCAGAGCTTGATTCATTCTTATTTCTTGGGGCCACAATTAGTTTGGGGCTTTACTACTATCCTGTACTTATGCCATGTTACTGCTTTATTTAAGATTGTGCGAGGAGCACCTGTACTGTTTTGGATCGCGCCACGTTTCCGCGGTATCGACAAGCCCAGTCACATTTTCGGGTTCCCAGTTGTTTACAGCCATCGTCGCAAACCCTGGATCCGTCTCGGAGCCGGCCAACTTTGTTGCGGGTAGCTTATTGGGGTGGCCCCCTGAAATATTTCTGAATCCTGTGATTGCTTTGTCGTGAATGCCTCGTTGGGTTTTGATTTGGTTTTTCCGAGGTTGATCGAGTGTGTGTTGCTATTCGTGCACCCCTACAGGGTAAATATTTCTAAAAGCCGTGTCCGCGGTTATGGACGACTTGGAGCACAGTTTCTCGATCATAGACAAGTATAACTAAAGTACCGCTTTTAAATTGACTAAGTACTGAACTAGTAACTAGTGCAATACTCATGGAATGGTTAATAAAACTTCCAACGGGTGACGGGGGTTGTTCGTCCGCTTCCTCGTTGGTAAGCGAGGAGGAGGATGGATCTATTAATTATACTGTTATAACTGTTGTGCTAAATTCACGGACATCCTTCTATCATTGGTTAGGCGGATGGTTAGCGAGTATCTGTAGAATTTTTAGGTATTATCTTTTGCTGCAATTGCGTCACCCCAGGTTGTGTCCCCTTTAGCGGCATAAAGACTTGCTGAGTACCCCTAGGGTCTCACACGATAAATTGTTTGATTCAGATGAACAGGTGTACCCGCAAGATGGATACTGGGTGGAAGAGACAGATGGTGTTGGCAACGATCATTCGGTGTAGAGATTCCGGGAACGGGGATCCGTGAGATCTGTGGGCGGGATGTGTTTATTTATGTGGCATCTTATGCCGATTTGCTTCTTATCCGTACTCGGATCTTGTTTTCCGCTTCCGCCTGACACTCTGATGTTTGTTGTATGAGGAGCTATCCTAAATTATTATCTCTATCAAGGATATTTGAATCTTGCCATATGGCGTTGCAATATTTCTATTTCTTTTAGATGTTATGGCTCTGAGGACTGTTGTATGTGGCTTGCATACATACTCATTTGTGTATGTAGTTGATCCCTTCGCCTGCCGATTACGCCGCTCGTTCTTGTCCCGATGTTCTGAAAGTCGTTAGGACGGCCGAGAGGTCTACGTGAGTGGCCCTGGGCCCCACCGTACTATTTTAACCACTTTCGTTCATCTAGGCATGTAACTAAGAGCGTAATTCACCGAGGTAGTTACACCAATGTCACTACACCTGCCCAACAGCAGCGCCGTGTCCAGCCTGGAAAGAGGTTTGCCCTAGGAAACCCACACAACCTTACCGGCCGTCTGTTCCACATGAATGCGGAAGAAGCCCAGTAAGAGCCAGATGTCGTGCTGGGTATGTTTTATGTTAGCTCATTTCTTGCAAGGGTGTTGTTTGATTCTGGAGCATTGCACTCGTTTGTTATAGAAGATTTTGCATGCACTAGTAAGATTCAACCAACAAATTTGAAGCATGTTACGATAGTTCAAATACCTGGGTCAACCACCAAAGCTAGAAAATTTTGCAAGGCCGTGCCTATGAGAATACATGGAATAGATTTTTATGCCAATTTAATAGTACTTGGAACAAAAGGTTTGGAAGTAGTACTAGGAATGGATTGGATGTCGAAACATCAAGGTTTAATAGACTGTGTCAAGAAAGACATAACCATGACCAGTAGCACCAGAGTATCAGTAGATCATGTGTCTGAGACGTTGCCCTGTCAATTCAAATGCAATAAGAGTTTAGTCCAATCAACCCTAGACCAAGTCAGAGTAGTCTGTGAATACCCCGATGTGTTCCCAAATGAATTACCCGGTATGCCCCTAGATCAGGATATCGAGTTTATCATTGAACTAGTTCATGGAATTGGACCCATAGCTCAGAGACCCTATAGTATGAACCCAGCTGAATTAGTGGAGCTGAAGAAGCAACTTGATGACATGTTGGGAAAGGTCTAATACAACCAAGTGCATCGCCATGGAGATCACCTGGTTTGTTTGTGGATAAGAAAGATGGTGCCACTCGTTTGTGTACGGATTACCGGAAGCTGAATGACGTCACCATCAAGAATAAGTACCCACTATCGAAGATAGAAGATCTGTTTGACCAGCTGACTAGTGCCAGCGTGTTTTCTAAGATTGATCTTAGAACTGGTTATCATCACCAAAAGATCCGTGCAACGGATATCCTAAAGACTGCTTTCACAACCCAATATGGATTGTATGAGTACAATGTCATGTCATTTGGATTGACCAATGCCCCCGCTTATTTCATGAATCTCATGAATAAGATTTTTATGAACTTGTTGGATAAGTTTGTCATTGTTTTTATCGACAATATTCTGATCTATTCCAAGTCGGAAGAATACCATGAACAACACCTAAGAACAATCCTTGAAACCCTTAGAGAGCATAAGGTGTATGCCAAGTTTAGCAAATGTGAGTTCTGGTTAAAGGAAGTAGGTTTCCTAGGCCATATCTTGTCGACAGGAGGAGTTGCAGTCGATCCTGCCAAGATTAAGGATGTTGAAGAATGGAAAGCCCCAACCACCCAAATCAAAGTCCACGCATTTCTTGGATTAGCTAGATATTACCGCAAGTTTGTTGAAGGATTTTTAAGCATCCCAAGGCCGATGACCCAGTTGTTGAAGAAAGAAAAGAAGTTTGAATGGATAGACAAATGTGAGGCAAGTTTTCAAGAGCTCAAGAAGAGATTGATTTCAGCCCCAATTTTGATCATGCTGGATATCATGAAGCCTATTGACATATATTGTGACGCATCCAAGATTGGTCTCGGATGTGTGTTGATGCAAGAAGGCAAAGTAATATCATATCTATCTAGACAACTAAAGCAACATGAGCAGAATTATCCCACACATGACTTAGAACTAGCAGTAGTAGTTTTAGCCTTGAAGACATGGCGTCATTACCTCATGGGTAACCGCTGTGAGATTTATTCGGATCACAAGAGTTTGAAGTATATTTTCACCCAGAAGGAGCTAAATATGAGGCAAAGGAGATGTGTATAGTTAATCAAGGATTATGACCTTGACATTCACTACCACCCAGGCAAAGCCAATGTGGTAGTCGATGCTCTTAGTATACTATCGTGTAGATTAAACACCATGATTAAGGAAGCTCAGCCAAGTCTGCATGAGGAGATGGAGAATTTTAGAATGGAGCTAGTTAGTGAAAGATTCTTAGCCAGTATTGAACTTCAACCCACCTTGATCAGTCAGATAAAGGAAGCCCAGAAAGGAAATGCCAGTATTGATGGAATTAAGCGCCGTATCGGTACAGGGAAGGTACCCGGATTCACTAAAGATGAAGGAGTTTTGTGGTATAAAGGACGTATCTGTGTGGCAGCAGATTCATAGTTGAAGCAGGTCATTTTGCAAGAAGCACATGATACTCTTTATTCTATTCATCCGGGAGGAATGAAGATGTATCAAGATTTGAAGGAGCAATTTTGGTGGCACAAAATGAAGAGAGAAGTCGGAAGCTATATCACCAAGTGTGATATCTGTCAGAGAGTCAAAGCGGAACACCAGCGACCCGCAGGACTTTTGCAACCATTGCAAATTCCAGAATGGAAATGGGATTCAGTTGGAATGGATCACCAGTCTGCCTACATCTAGTAGGGGAAATGATTCTATTTGGGTCATAGTAGATAGACTATCCAAAGTAGCTCATTTCATACCCGTCAAGACCACTTATCAAAGCTCAAAGCTAGCAAAGTTGTATATTGCTAGAATAATTAGTCTGCACGGAACCCCCAAGACAATTGTTTCAGATTGAGGAACCCAGTTTACCTCAAGATTTTGGAAGAATGTCCAAGAAGGATTAGGAACCAAACTGAACTTCAGCACAACTTATCACCCACAAACTGACGGACAGATGGAAAGAGTAAACCAGATACTAGAAGATATGCTGAGAGCCTATGTGTTAGATTATGGATCTAAATGGGAAGACTGTCTACCTTTCGCAGAATTCTCATACAACAACAATTATCAAGCCAGTTTGCAAATGGCCCCATTTGAGTTTTTGTATGGAAGGAATTTTCGTACCCCCTAAATTGGTCGCAAGTAGGAGAGAGTCAGATATTCGGACCCAACATCCTACGAGAAGCCGAAGAGAAGGTTCACAAGATCCATGAACATCTCAAGACCGCTCAATCCAGACAGGAGAGTTACGCTGACAAAAGACATCGAGACCTGACCTTCAATATCGGAGATTTTGTGTATCTCAAAGTATCACCCTTGAAAGGAATGCAGCGTTTTCAACTCAAAGGGAAGCTTGCACCAAGATATATCGGACCCTTCAAGATTTTAAGTCACCGAGGAGAAGTATCCTATCAGCTAGAACTGCCCGAAGAGATGTCAACCGTACATGATGTGTTTCATATCTTGTTACTTCGAAAATGTCTAGAAGTTCCGGAGAAGACCGAAGTTTTCAAGAACATTGATCACAGAGCCGTGGATATCAACAAGGATTTAACCTATCGTGAAGTACCCATTCGTATTTTGGAAGAAGTCTTCAGAACCACCTGAACCAGGAGTATCAAGTTCCTAAAAATCCAGTGGAGCAATCATACTGAAGAAGCTACCTAGGAGCGAGAAGATTATATTAGGACCGAGTTTCCAAATCTCTTTAGTTCCTAGTTTTTCTTGAATCTCGAGACGAGATTCTGTTTAAGGGGGAAGGTTTGTAACATCTCAAAAATATTATAATGAGAATATCATTTTCCAATTAATCAAAATAAGGGTAAACAAAAACTTTTAATCTTAAACTCTATATGAATGCATTTGTGTTTAGTAATGATGTATGAATGCCTGTTATGCCATGCTTGCTTGTGATATGCGTTGAGAAATAGTTTAAGGATCAAAGAAAGATCATCTAGGTCAAATTCAAACCAAAGAAAATCAAAACAAAATCAAATTATGAAGCATATGATCTAATGGTCATTTATGCCAAAATTAACATCTAGCCCACTTGGGCATCTATAGTAAATGATTTCAAACAAAAACAATTCTACTTCTTTTCTCACCTTGCTAGACCAAGTAAAAATGAACCCAAGTGAACTTTCAAAACTTACAGAAACATTTTCAAATCCATTTGAGGGAATTTCCAAAACTAAATCTACAATAGACATCAAGATAGCACTTCTTCAAAAACCACTCAAACCTTCACCACCTGACCAATCCTAGCAACCATAGACACTCAAGCATATGCCCAACACACCCACCAAATATAATTTGAAAATTCAAATGTTTAGTTCATGCGGCCATTTAATCAAACACTCAGCAGGCACAATACAAGTCTACCAACTATTTACTGTTTTGATCAATCTAGTTTTCACCATTGTACTCAATTCAGCCTCAATTACTCGCCCACGATCACCCCCAATACCAGCCCGTGCAGCTAGCACCGCTCACTTGATCAACTGACTAGTGCCAGCCCGAACCCAAGCATGCCATGCTGATCGAGCATGGACACGACGCTACAAGCCGCGCCGCCCTCGCCCACGATGTCTAGAAGGTAGGCGTGACTGATATGTTGCTAACGTATCTATAATTTTTTATCTTCCTAGCTTGGTTTTTATCTACTTTCTTATGTTTTGTCCAGACTTTGGAGTACTTTTTATACACTTTCTTGGACTAACCTATTAACAAGATGCCACAGTGCAAACTACCTATTTTCTGCTGTTTTTGGTTCCAGGAAAGTCAGAATATGAATATTCTCGGAATTGGACGGGACAAAAGCCAAAGTCAGTTTTTCACCGAGGGGGACACGGAGCCAGAATACGAGACGGGGAGGGGCCGCCACACCACCTGGCCGCGCGGGCTAGGCCTGGCCACGCCAGGGGGTGGTGTGGCCGCCTAGGGGACCCCCTCGGCCTCCCCTTCCGACTATAAGATGCCTCCGATACATAAACCCTAAGTACCCGATCAAAATTCCACGAAAGAGTCTGTAGCCGCCGTCATCTCCATCCCTAGATTGGGAGGGATCTGAAGCTCTTCCCGGCACAATGCCGGAGGGGAGAATTCACCCTAGAGGCCTTCTTCATCACCATGCAAGCCTCCGGTGTGATGCGTGAGTAGTTCATCCTTGGACTACGGGTCCATGTAGTAGCTAGATGGCTGGTTCTTCTCCTTTGTGCTATCATGTTTAGATCTTGTGAGCTCCATTCATGATCAAGATCATCTATTTGTAATCCTACATGTTGTGTTATTTCAGATTGATATTTGATTCTATCATGTCTTTGTTATTTGTGATCTTGCATGCTTTCCGTTGTTAGTAGCTATCTTGGCCAAGTAGATGCTAGCAACTCCAAGAGTTAGTATTTATGCTCGATAGTAGGTTCATGCCTCTGGTAATTTGGGGAAGTGACAGAAATCTCTAAGGTACTAGATGTGTTGTTGCTACTAGGGAGAAAACAACAATCCTTTGTTCATAGAAAAATCATATTGTTTACTTTACACGCAATGCGTAATGCAATTATCTGTCGCTTGCAACTTAATACTGGAGGGGGGTTCGGATGATAACCTAAAGGTGGATTATTAGTCATAGATGCAGTTGGATTACGGTCTATGTATAATGTTGTAATGCCCAATCAAATCTCAAAGGAGTCAAGATGATTAGTATATGCATGTATGATTTCTCGATGTTTGTCAATCGCCTCGCTGTAATTTGTTCACCCAACATGTCATATATCTTAAGGAGAACCACCACTAGTGAACTATGGACCCCGGTCCTTTCTTTTATCATCAATCAACAACTGTTTACTGCTTTCTGTTTACTTTCTAGAAGCTTTTACTTTCTTCCACACAATACGTTTAATCCTTTGTTTTCAGCAAAACCGGTGAGATTGACAACCTCACTGTAAGTTGGGGGCAAAGTTCTGTGGTTGTGTTGTGCAGGATTCCAAGTTGGCAACAACACCTTGGAGGTGTTTCCTTGCTCCTACTAGTTCGATAACCTTGGTTCATAACTGAGGGAAACTTGCTGCTGTGCTCATCATACCTTCCTCTTGGGGTTCCCCAACGAGCTCGAGATGTCTTGGGCCATCAAGCTCTTTTCTGGTCCCGTTGTTGGGGAGTCAAGGACATCTTCACAAGGGAAGTCCCTCATAACCAATCTCTTTACTTTGTTGTTTTTGTTTTGCTTAGTTTATTCTCTGTTTTGTTTGCTTGTTTCTTTATCAAAAATAGACAAAAAAATTAGCTGTACTGTTTTGCTTTCTTTATTAAAAACAAAAAAATGACTACTCTTGAAAACACTAAGTTGTGTGACTTCACTAGCACCAACAACAATGATTTCATGTGCACACCTATTGCTCCACCTGTTCCCGAAGCTACTTTCTTTGAAATTAAACCTTCTTTACTCAATCTTGTTATGAGAGAACAATTTTCTGGTATTGGTACTGAAGATGCTGTTGCTCACCTAAATAACTTTGTTGAACTTTGTGAGATACAAAAGCATACGTCTATAGATGGGGATATTATTAAGCTTAAATTGTTTCCTTTCTCCTTGAGAGGAAAAGCTAAAGAATGGTTGCAATCCCTAACTAGAAATAGTATTGATTATTGGACTAAATGCAAAGATGCTTTCATTGGAAAATACTATCCTCCTGCTAAGATTATATCTATGAGCAGTGAAATAATGAAGTTTAAACAATCTAATAATAAACATGTTGCTCAAGCTTGGGAAAGAATGAAATATTTGGCAAAGAATTGTCCCACTCATGGACTGACTGCTTGGATGATTATCCAAACCTTTTATGCAGGATTGAATTATTCTTCAAGATATCTACTAGATTCTGCTACTGGAGGTACCTTTATGACCATTACTTTGGGGGCTACAACAAAGCTTATGGATAATATGATGGTTAACTATTCTGAATGGCATACTGAGAGAGCTCCACAAGGTAAGAAGGTAAATTATATTGAAGAAACCTCCTCCTTGAGTGATAAAATTGATGTTATTATGTCTATGCTTGTTAATGGGAAAGCTCATATTGATCCAAATCATGTTCCCTTAGCCTCTTTGGTTGCTCAAGAAGAGCAAGTTGATGTGAACTTTATAAGAAATAATAATTTTAGAAACAATGCGTACAGGAATATTTTTGGTAATAATAACTATAGGCCATATCCTCCCAATAATGGCAATGCTTATGGAAATTCCTACAACAATAGGAGTGCTCCCTCTGAACTTGAAGTTATGCTTAAAGATTTTATTAGTAAACAAACTGCTTTCAATAAAACTATTGAGGAAAAACTCTCTAATGCTGAAAGAAATATAACATCATTGGCTGAACCACAATCTTCTTTGAATAAAATGACTACTAAATCTGAAACTAATGAGAATCCCTTTGCTGCTACTAATACCATACAAGTTAGAATCGATGAAAATGTTAGACTATGAGCCGAGTTGCATGCTAAGTGGGAAAGAGAAGATGAAATTAATAGAAACACTAGTGTTTCTACTATCACTACCACTAGTGTTGAAGCTAGTAATAGCTCTACTTTAGATGATAATTATGATTTTGATCTTGATGGTTGCAATATCTCTGAAGTTATTAAGTTCCTACAAAAGCTTGCTAAAAGTCCTAATGCTAGTGCTATGAATATGGCCTTTACAAAACACATTACTGATGCTCTCATAAAAATTAAAGAAGAAAAGATGAATCATAAAGTTTCTATTCCTATGAAATTAGAAGATGGTTGGGAACCCATCATTAATATGAAAGTGAATGATTTTGATTTCAAAGCTTTATGTGATCTTGATAGTAGTGTTTCTATTATGCCTAGAAATATTTATGATATGCTTGATTTGCCACCATTGGAAGATTGTTATTTGAATGTCCCACTTGATGACAATGCTAAAAAGAAACTCATTGGGAGTATTCATGATGTTCTTATTATGGTTAACAATCCCTATGTCCCCGTTGATTTCTATGTTTTGGATGTTGAATACAATGCTTCTTGTCCTATTACTTTGGGAAGACCTTTTCTTAGAACTGTTGGTGCCATTATTGATATGAAAGAAGGCACCATTAAATATCATCTCCCACTCAAGAAAGGTATAGAACACTTCCCTAAGAATAGAGAGAAGATTCATTTTTCCTCTCCTATGAGAACAAAATTTGCTCTTAATGCTTCTTCATTTGAGAACACTTGATTCCTTTCTTGCTTCTTATGCCTAACTTAAAGGCGTTAAAGAAAAGTACTTATTAGGAGATTATCCAAAAGTTTTAGATGAGTCTTGGAAGTTATTACTTTAGTAATAACCGCTCCTTATCCTTTTTATTTGCTTTTTGTGCCAAGAGTAACCTCTAATGAGAGGGAAGTAATGTTCGGGAAAGTTGGTGTCCCGAAACACATTTTTGTTCTTCACTGTAAAAATTCGTGTAAAATCTCTGTATGTCGGTTTGAGGCGTCAATTTTTGTGCTTCTGCCCCAGGTTGTTATGTATCTTCCGTTGGTTCAACACTTTTCGATTTGAGAAACAGAAAGTGTTCCAAAAAATTGGTTTTTACCTGCTGGTCTGTTTTGACAGATTTCTGCCATTATTTTCATTTGCTTCTTGATGATTCCTTTTTGAGTTCTTTTGGGAAATTGAGCTTTTTGAGGGAAGTGCTACAGTAGCTTGTGTTTTAATGGAAGTTTTATTGGTGTTGAAACTGAACCCAAAGACTTATTATCTTGAGTGCACTAATGTTGCTAATAAAGATTGTGTGAAGTTTTGTATGAAGGAAAAATTTCAGGTGTATGGAAGGAATGATTTAATGAGATGAAGAATAGACTAAAGATCAAGCTTGGGGATGCCACGCATGTCACCCCAAGAAATATACAAGAAGTACAAAGGTCAAAGCTTGGGAATGCCCAAGGTATCCCCTTCTTCATCAATAAAAATCCCAGGTTTCTTCCAAACACTTCATTTTTATTGTTTCATGCACAATTGTGTTGTTCTTGGAGCGTCTTCTTTTTCGTTTTTGTTTTGGTTTTCGTTTGCTTGAATAAATTGGTTAGACCCCTCTTTCATACATTAGTTTTCAAATAGTTTGGTTTGGATTGGAAAAGAGTAGGAACTTAAGTGGTAAAGAGAGCTTGTTTTTAATTGTGACCTATGCTTTGTCATGCCATGCTCTATATTGTTTTGGCTTTATGCTTAGTGATATTTTCTGTAGCATGACATGTTATAAACAATTGAGATTGCTTAATGTGCCTTGGAAGAATCATGCGTTGTTTTAGCATATTAAAGCATAGTATTGTGGTATTCTCCTTTGATGTTTTATTTGGGTTAACTTGGTGCATGCTCACACCATGTTATGACTATCCAAAGTCACCATAGCCTTTATGATCCTTTAGTTTTCGACTTGTAATATCACTTTATGCTTTAATTAATGATGTTTTGTTGCTCTACATGATTATGGCCATTATTGTTCTCTTAGTTGGTCGCTCCCAGTCTTTTGCTAGCCTCCATAACCAAGTATGAGTCTCACTCATGCATACAACTCCATTAAACCAAGTTATTCAAAAGAGTCCACCATACCTACCTATTAGAATTTGCTATTCCAAGTATATTCATGTTTTTATCTACCTTCTGAATTAAACTTGTTATGTGAAAATTAGTGATTAAAGCTCTGACAAATTTGATGTCACACTTTAATTTTCTTCCACTTAATAAACTTGAACCATTGTGTCCATCTTTGTTGCGTATATGCTTGCGCTTTATAAGTTGAAATTAGCAGAACCATGTATCATGGGGAACGCTTTCAACATTGCACTTGTACATTGTACCCCGTTGATATCATGATTCTTTTGCTTATGGATCCCGGCGGTGTGAAATAAAAGTGGAACTTGTAAGATCATGGAGTTTGTATGTGTGTTAGAGAAACGCCTGGGCCGCTAGCCTAAGCCATGACTAATCATGGTGGAAACTTGCGGCATAACCATAATGAGCACTCTATGAAGCATCCTCAATAAAAACCTATGCAAATAGCAAATAAAAAGATCGTTGAGATGCTCATTGTCTGCTTGCCTTGTCATTTTGATTATGGGATAGCTCCTGTATCATGTGCAAGGGGTACCCCGTTGGCGGTTCTATATGATACATATGTACTTACAATGACAAGAGCTTACTTGTGACTAACGTTGAGTAGCATGCGGTTCGGTCTTCGTAAGTAAGGGACATGAGATTTCGGCTTATAACTTGTCAAGCATATCCTATTAGTTGTGTCACTTTAACCTTAATCACCTAAAGATGCTTATGATAGGGGCAATGAGAGCTGAAAGCTCTTTATGAAACTTGAATCCCTCCTTCCTTCTATGAAGGCCTTTCTTTTACTTTTATGTTGAGTCTCCACCTTATATCTTTATGCACCTATTGAGAGAGCATATTGGCCATTCTTAGTTTAATGTGCATTGTCCCAATACTTGTTGATTGATGCATAACTTTGATATTGCTTGTTCTTAAACTATTTGTATCTAGTCACCCTTATAAACTTTGAAGGTGTCCTATGCATTTATGTTTGCTACTCTATGAGGGACAAGCTGAATGCCACTATGCTATGTTTTATTTATGTGAAACAAACAAACGTCTTGCAAAGCATTGTTATTCATGAATCTTTTGTTTGTGCCTTTTCATGTTGCAACATAGTTGCTTTGTCTTATTGTTAGAACTTTATCTTTCATGCTATGTTGACGTACTATGATCCCAGCTATCAATGTTTTACAAATACTTTGATCAAGTTTATGATGGTGCATGTCACCTCAAAAATTATTCTTTCTTTTTATCACTTACCTACTCGGGGACGAGCATGAGTTAAGCTTGGGGATATTGATACGTTGCTAACGTATCTATAATTTTTGATGTTCCATGCTTAGTTTTTATCTACTTCCTTATGTTTTGTCCACACTTTGGAGTACTTTTTATACACTTTCTTGGACTAACCTATTAATAAGATGTCACAGTGCCAGCTGCCTGTTTTCTGCTGTTTTTGGTTCCAGGAAAGTCAGAAAATGAATATTCTCGGAATTGGACGGGACAAAAGCCAAAGTCAGTTTTTCACCGAGGGGGACACGGAGCCAGAATACGAGACGGGGAGGGGCCAGAGGGCCACCACACCACCTGGCCGCGCGGACTAGGCCTGGCCACGCCAGGGGGTGGTGTGGCCGCCTAGGGCACCCCCTCGGCCTCCCCTTCCGACTATAAGATGCCTCCGATACATAAACCCTAAGTACCCGATCAAAATTCCACGAAAGAGTCTGTAGCCGCCGTCATCTCCATCCCTAGATCGGGAGGGATCTGAAGCTCTTCCCGGCACAATGCCGGAGGGGAGAATTCACCCTAGAGGCCTTCTTCATCACCATGCAAGCCTCCGGTGTGATGCGTGAGTAGTTCATCCTTGGACTACGGGTCCATGTAGTAGCTATATTGCTGGTTCTTCTCCTTTGTGCTATCATGTTTAGATCTTGTGAGCTCCATTCATGATCAAGATCATCTATTTGTAATCCTACATGTTGTGTTTGCGAGGATCTGATGGATATTGAGATGCTATTTCAGATTGATTATTGATTCTATCATGTCTTTGTTATTTGTGATCGTGCATGCTTTCCGTTGTTAGTAGCTATCTTGGCCAAGTAGATGCTAGCAACTCCAAGAGTTAGTATTTATGCTCAATAGTAGGTTCATGCCTCTGGTAATCTGGGGAAGTGACAGAAACCTCTAAGGTACTAGATGTGCTGTTGCTACTAGGGAGAAAACAACAATCCTTTGTTCATAGAAAAATCATATTGTTTACTTTACACGCAATGCGTAATGCAATTATCTGTCGCTTGCAACTTAATACTGGAGGGGGGTTCGGATGATAACCTGAAGGTGGATTATTAGTCATAGATGTAGTTGGATTATGGTCTATGTATAATGTTGTAATGCCCAATCAAATCTCAAAGGAGTCAAGATGATTACTATATGCATGTATGCTTTTTCGATGTTTGTCAATTTCCCCGCTGTAATTTGTTCCTCCAACATGTCATCTATCTTAAGGAGAACCACCACTAGTGAAATATGGACCCCGGTCCTTTCTTTTATCCTCAATCTACAACTGTTTACTGCTTTCTATTTACTTTCTGGAAGCTTTTACTTTCTTCCACACAATATGTTTAATCCTTTGTTTTCAGCAAAACCGGTGAGATTGACAACCTCACTACAAGTTAGGGGCAAAGTTCTGTGGTTGTGTTGTGCAGGATTCCAAGTTGGCAACAACACCTTGGAGGTGTTTCCTTGCTCCTACTGGTTCGATAACCTTGGTTTCATAACTGAGGGAAACTTGATGTTGTGCTCATCATACCTTCCTCTTGGGGTTCCCTAGTGAGCTCGAGATATCTTGGGCCATCAGTGACCTCACTGCACCCACCAGTCCACGCCTCGACCAATGACAAGCAGCAGAGAAGCCAGCATAGCCGCGCCCATCTTCTCTGTCCGCCATGTCGAGCGCACACCAGAGCACCGAGTCGCCCCGTGTAGCCACGCTGCACCTCACTCTCTCCTCGCATAAATGCATTCGCTGCATCACCAGCAACCTCCTAGACATGACCGTTCGCCGCCGCACGCCCCGTGACCACCGTACGCCATGAACAACGCCGTGGTACCTGTGTAGAGCATAGACGTCTCCCGTCCGATTAAGACTGCCCCTCTCCATGCCACTATGCGCATGACGACAGCCAGGGAGCACCGCGTCGACCTATGCCCGCATCAATGTCGATAGCGCCCTGTAGCAACGTCACCGATGAGCCCGATCCATGCCACGCTGCCCCTCTTGGTGGTGTATAAATAGGACCCTTCCCCAGCCTCCTAATGCACCCCACTCGACTCACCTCTCCCTATGAAACCCCCCTGACCCTTCCCCAGAGCAAGACGAGCACCACATCGCCAGAATTTCGCCGGAGCCCGCCGCTACTGTGGAGGTACGGAGCCAGCGATTGGAGCTGTCCCAGGAGCTTCCGCGACCACCAATCGAACCGCCGTCGTCTACCAGCTCGTTCACCCACCTCGCCGGACCTAGCTGGAGCCCTAGTAAGCCTCCGACGACCCCCACCATAGCGCTAGGGTTAGAATCTCGCGCGCTTAGTACGATGGAGACGATGACGCTCAACCGTTGATCTCGTTCTAATCGCGTGGCCCAGATTTGCAGATACCGTTTTGCTTAGACATAGCCGCTAACGCGTAGGACTAGCCTGAGTGCAGCCTGCTACGCGCGCGCCGTGCAGTTGGGCCGACCCATGTTCGTTCCCGCGCGTAGCCCACTGATTCAAATCTGAATTTTCCTTTTTATTCAAAATCCTATTCTGTAGCTATGTTCAAAATTGAATTCAAAGAGATTTACTGAACCAAATTGCATGATTCCAATTTTGTTAGAAAGGTAATGCACATATCTAACCTCTCCCGTTGGATTCAAACCATTTGAATATATAGATCATCCATAGTAAAAATAACAAAGCAGAGACTTTTCCAATTTCAAACATTTTTCTAAATTCAACCATAAATTCTTTTAAGTTGATTCCAACTCTCAAAAATCACATATTCCATGATCTATCTGAATATGTAAAAATATTTAATTTTACATGAAGTAATCTTGGATTAGCATGAAAAGAATGCTATATAATCATTTCTAGCCATTTTAATTATATTAAATAGTAATATTCAACTTTGTAATATAGGCCAACCACTTCAAATCACATTCCCAAGTATTAGAATATGTGGTGATGACATGGTCAACATGATCCCATATTTAACTAGAGAATATTAAATCTTAAGTATTTTTCAATGAGTAGAAATTGCAATTCTAAAAATAAGATTAGGTCACCATTTCATGTAGTGATTGAGATGATGCTAGATCATCTAGTGTGAACCTTTGTGTGCTAAATAGAAATAGTTAAGTATTGGTTGGTGATTGTGTACCTCGTATTTATTTATAGACGCTAGTGTCAACCCGGGGTACGAGGAAGAGGAGTTCTACAAAGACGAAGAGGAGAACTTCGATAACTGCACCAACCAAGGCAAGCCATCCTATGCAAGATAGCCATATGCACGCTAGCATATGCAAGATACATTATGCATTCTATTCGGATGCAACTTTGATTATACCAATCTCAAGTTTTACTTGCAAGCTTTATCTTTTCTTTCCTTTCCCAAAGTTTCTCAAATAGCTAATTAATTGGTGATTAGTGGAAATATAGGATAGATGCAATCAAGAGCATAGTACCAGGTTTGGGTAGTACAATTGATTAGCACCCCTCAATAGTGACACCTTCATTGCTAGTTGCTAGTGCTAAACTAATATGGATCACTTTAGATCGGAACACTTGGAGAAAATGATTATGAAAACCTTGGAATGATGAGTCATTCTATTAAAATGTTTTGACATGTTTATGAAACAAAATGAGTTGAAGATGATACTGAATGAAACATGTGCCTTTACTTTGATAAAAACTGATGGTTGGGTTTGGATGCGATACCGTTCCAACTTTACCGTACAACCACAATACCTGAGTTGGGTAGGGCTTAACTAGAAGCTTATGTGTCTTAGTATGGGTTCCCTCATGGAAAGAGGTTGAGCTGAGGCTACCTCGTGAATGTGAATGTCCACTAATGCAGTTCCCGGGATGGCGGATGGCCATGGCTGGGAGGCCAAGCTCATAGGGTAGGTGCCTATACTAGGGTGTGTAATTGAAAGGTTAGGATCGATTATCCGCATACCAAGTATGATGATTCAGGGTTATTGATGTCTATGCACTTCTATTCTTGTAGACAATTGTTGGCCTCCAAGTGCAGAGGTTTGTAGAACAGCAGCAAGTTTTCCCTTAAGTGGATCACCCAAGGTTTATCGAACTCAGGGAGGAAGTGGTCAAAGGTATTCCCTCTCAAGCAACCCTGCAATCAAGATACAAGAAGTCTCTTGTGTCCCCAACACACCCAATACACTTGTCAGGTGTATAGGTGCACTAGTTTGGCGAAGAGATAGTGAAATACAAGTGGTATGGATAATTATAAGTGGTAACGGTGCCAGAAAATAGCTTGATGGCGTGTGATTGACGTGGGAAAGGACTAAAGGCAAACTGAAATAAAGATGGAAGCAAGCAAACATGTAACAGATCTAATTGCAAACGGTGTATCAATGCTTATAAACAAGGCCTAGGGATCATACTTTCACTAGCGAACACTCTCATATAAATATCTTCTCTTCATGATACTAGTCTAAACTACTCTCCGGTTGGACACTCTAATCCATGGTAGGGCTATAACAGCACACCTCAAAGTAAGCCTTTCCCATCTAGATAACCCCACATTGTCACCTTGAGCTCTAGATGGTTCCAACAAACACCACAATTTCATAAAGACATCCAACTCCAAATATAACTCATAACAAGTATTTGTAATCTCTAGCCTAAGTGCCACCATGGTGTGCACGCTATCACTTTCACACACATGGGGAGAGCAGAGATCTATTAAAGCACTTGAGTAGCAAGGTAGATCTACTTGATTACAAAGCTCATGATCACAATATGATCATGCATAGAGAGAGATGAACACATAGCTACCGGTAGAACCCTTAGCCTCGAGGAAGAACTACTCCCTCCTCATCATCGGAATCAGCAATGGTTATGGAGATGGTGGTGGAGATCGATGGAGATGGCTCCGGGGGGCACTTCCTCGTCCCGTCAGGGTGCCGGAACAGAGACTTTCTGTCCCCCGAATCTCCCCTTCGGTGGCGGTGGCGCTGCAGAACTTTTCGTGGATTTCTGATTGATCCTTTAGGGTTTATGCATCGGGAGGCTCTTATAGGCGAGAGGGGAGACCGAGGGGGTGCCGGAGGGGCCCACACCACCCCCTGGCGCGGCCTGTCCTGGCCCGCGCCACCAGGTAGTGTGGCCACCCTCTGGCCCTTCTCCGTCTCGTATTCTAGCTCCAAGTGACCCCTGGTAAAATAATAACTTTGGCTTTTGTCCCGTCCAATTCTGAGAATATTCATTTTCTGACTTCTTGGAACCAAAAACAGCAAAAAACTGGCAGCTAGCACTGTGGCTCCTGTTAATAGGTTAGTCCAAGAAATCAGATGAAAAGTACTCCAAAGTGTGGACAAAACACAAGAAAGTAGATAAAACCAAGCATGGAACATCAAAAATTATAGATACATTTGCAATGTATGAGTTATCCCTGCCAGATGTATCGAATTTTGTGGTGAAAGTGTACCACCTCTGTAGAGTGTCAAACTATTCGAATAGCCACGTCCGCGGTCATGGATAGTTGGATTGTGATACTATTCCGTTGTCATATGTTTTTAAAATGACTTGTGACTTGAAAGATGACTTTGACTTGACCACAATAGGGTTGTGGACATGAAACTAGGTTCCCACTTAAGTAATCTAGATAACTAAAATAGTTCTTTACTACTAAGTACTTCTAAAATAAAACTGGCTTATTACAAACAAGCTTAGAGCTTAGGATTCCTACTAGAATTGTCTTACTTACATTAGTGATAGTTTGCGAGTACTTTAAGAGTACTCATGGCTTTGTCCCTGGCTATTCCCATGGCCAGACTATGAAGATGACTATCCGAAGGACGGACATCAGGATGTCTACGATAACTAGGATCATCTCCCATCGTCAGCATTGCCTGTGACAATGAAGATGGAGCCTCTACTACGTTATTTTCCGCTGCTTTGATATGTATTAAGTCTTGATCATGAGATCAACTATTTGTAAGACTATTATGGTTTGTAATGGATAATGTACTGTGCTACTAATTCTGTTATGTCTCGCAAAAATGGTAATCTTGGGTTTGTGATGTACGGCATACCAAGCATCTAGACTTAAAAATCCGTGTGTTCACACATTCTCATTCAAGTTTCTTCAAAATTTGTCTTGTCCAGGTGATAGTTGTACATTAGCTAAACGATGTAGCAATGTGATCCAAGAGTCAAGCCAGGTTCCGATCAGATCTCATCTGAAAGTCACGTTGGGCGGGAAAGATTCTAGTACAGTGGATATCATTTCATCCTTATAACGGACAATCGAATACAACGCGAGATATTGTTCATTGAGCGTAGCATTACCTAGCCACTTATCCTCCCAGAACCATATCTGAGACCCATTCTTAATAGAAAATGTTCCGAAGCGGAAGAAGTCTTTCTTCGTTGCCATCAGACCAGCCCAAAAGTGAGAGTCACCAGGTTTCCAAACTACCTGGGACAATGCTTTTGAACCAATATAGTTTCTTTTAAGTAGTGTTTGCCATACCCCGTCTTCAGTTAATAACTTGAAGAGCCATTTGCCAAGAAGGGTTGTATTTGTGATCTCCAGATCATGAATACCCAGCCCACCTTGGTCTTTGGGGTGGCATAGTACACTCCATTTAGCCAGCCAATACTTCTTTTTCTCACTGTCTCCTTGCCAAAAGAATCTTGATCGGAAATAATCCAACCTTTGTAAGACTCCTTTTGGTAGTTGGAAAAAAGATATCATATACAATACCATATTACTTAGTACTAAATTAATGAGTACCAACATCCCCCCTATGGAGAGCAGTTTACCTTTCTAGCTGCTCAACCTTGACTGTAATCTTTCCTCGACAATCTTCCATTTAGCATTTGTGAGCCACTGGTAGTGAACCGGAATGCCCAAATACCGAATCGGAAAAATTCCCTGACTACAGTCAAAGAGATCAGCATAAATACCAACTGTATCTCGAGCCTTGCCAAAACAAAACAATTCACTTTTATAGAAGTTAATTTTCAAATTCGAAAGTTGCTCCAAAGCTAAGAGAATCAGTTTCAGATTTTTCGCTTTTTCAAGGTCATGTTCCATAAATAAAATTGTATCATCGGCGTACTGAAGGATTGATAAGCCTCCATCTACTAGATGAGGAATCACACCTTCAATTTGACCATCAGACTTGGCACGCTCAATCATGAAAACGAGCATATTAGCCACTATATTAAATAGAAATGGTGATAACGGATCTCCCTGTCTCAAACCTTTTTTCGTTTGGAAGTATTTACCAACATCGTCATTGACTTTGATGGAAACACTAACCCCCGACACAAAGGTATTGATTAGAGTACGCCACGCAGCTGAGAAACCTTTCATTCTAAGAGTCTGCTGAAGGAAAGACCATTTGACTTTGTCATAGGCTTTCTCGAAGTCGATTTTAAAAATGACCCTATTTAGTTTCTTCCTATGTAGTTCGTGTACTGCTTCATGCAAGGTGAACACACCATCAAGTATGTTTCTACCTTGCATAAAGGCAGTTTGAGAAGGACAAACTACATGATCAGCCACTGAGTTTAGCCTAATATGCTGGTATTTATATGCTGGTACATTATTTCACAATAATTTTGTGTAATTTTTCTAAACAAGGCAAAAGATTTACCATTTCGTTGATTAATAAGAAATTTTTAAGAGGTCTTACAAACCAAGATTAGCCAATAAAAAGGCCAAAACGAATACACGAGTCTACTCTCAAAACTTTAGTGCCTATTTCTTTGATCTGTAGACTGCAACTAAAAGACAAGCAGCCGGAGCTAGTAGGGTCTAAGAAGCAGTTGGAGTTAGACAGCTGGAGTGAGCCATTTACATATTTTTTAAAAGTTTTAAAGAAAATATCTACGTATGGACAATGATATATATTTGAAGTGTTCAGAATCTTAACCCGAAATATGATATATTCTGCGCTGCACAAAAAAATTTATAGATCTCGAAGTGAACAATACATTTTTAAAACTTGTCACATTTTTTCATTTTATATGTAGCCCAAATATAATTCACTTAGGACTAAGATATTGTGATCTTTTTTTCGAGAACCCGCAATGGACGTGCACGGCTTTGTATTAAGTTGACAAGAATGCCATAGAATGGCTACAACACCACACTCGCCTTTTGGCTGACAACACACTCCTGCAACAATGACGACTTGCTCACCTTGCCCAACCATAGCCAAGAATGGCGAGGTGGCGGGGCACGAAGCCTCCCAACCACATCACAGGAAACACTGAACACCACCAAGGCACGACCACACACACCGAACTTGCCCAGACCGACGCACCACTGAAGCGCCTAGAAGATGAAGCGAGCGAGTGGCAGGGTCTGACCGAACTTGGGGAAGGAGTCGACTGGAGAATGCTGACAATGATGTACATTGCGCCCCAAAGACTCACACCTTGAGTACACAACTAGGAAACAACTTATAGGTAGACAAGATATTCTGTGGCACATATGTAAAACCATGTGCCACAGATATATATCAGTGGCGCACTAGGAAAAATGCGCCACATATACTAAAAACATTTGTGGCGCATTTCTTAGAACATGCACCACAGAAGTTATGTGGGACCCGCCAGTCGGGGTGGGGCGATCCATGTTCTGTGGCGCATAATGAAATATCCGCCACTGGGTCCCACCACGAAATCTATTTCACCCACGATATGTGGCACATGTGTGGATATGCGCCACAGATATGTTTGACTTCTGTGGCGCATATCCACACATGCACCACAGAAACTTAACCCTGGGTCCCACCACTTTAACCTGCACCATATGTTCTGTGGCGCATATCACAATATGCGCCACAGAAGTTCTGCCATATGCGCCACAGATAAGGGCGTCCAGATCCATGTGAAAAAGGTGGCAAGCTCCCACCCTATCTATCCATCACCATCCATTTCACATCTCTTCTTCCTTTCTACCTCCTCCCAACTCGTCTTCCTCCTCCCTCCCACCCCATTTGCCCATAGTTTTTCCATTTTCTTGTAACTAAACCTAGTCTAGTCCATAGATTGGTAAGTGGAAGCTTCCCTCCAACTTGTAGATCTAAAAGTTCCTTATGTTTCTCTCTCACATCTCTATTTGTTTACTAATTTCCTCTCCACCAACTTGTAGATCTATTTGTCCATACTCTCTCATCGCGCGCTCTCGTCTTGCTATTATTGAGTCTACTAGGTGAGTACTTGGCCATGAACATGTAGGTGAAGCTTGTCACGCGGTCGGTGTGTGTGCGATGCATGGCGAGACGATGCTTGTGTGGTGCATGAATGTTTGCATTGGGAGGAAGTTTTTTGTTGCTTGCTTGTTGTTGTCCCGGCCGGTGTGGTGCATGAATGTTTGCCGAAATGTTGATTCATTTCCATTTTGGCAAATTTTTGCACTATCCATATGTCCTAATTTTAGGAAAGGTCATGCCAAATTTTTTCGGCTAGCATTAATGCATGTGTGTGCATATGGTGTGGTTCTAACCTATACTCTCTGTTTTGACCGCTCAGGCAACCATGGTCCTCACGATGAGCGAAGGTCGAATTGCTAGGTACTAGAAATACGCGAAGGAGGACATGATTCTGAACAACAAGACCATGATAAGATGTCCATGTCGAACATGCAAACTCCAGCGCTGGATCGACCCTGATTCTGGACAATTGGAGGGTCACCTGCTCAGGCGCGGTTTCATGCGCGACCTCAATGAGGTGCCAGCGGGACATGGTGGTCACGAAGACATGGGCGGGCAAGAATACAAATAGTCTACCGGGCATGATCATCATGACGAAGGAGATGCCGACGGGCATGATCGTCATGACGAACGAGATGTCAGCGGGCATGATCAGCATGAAGAAGGAGATGGCGACGGGCATGATCACCATGAAGAAGGAGAAGACATGAACACACTGGCGCTGCTAACTTCGGCCTTGCAGGACCCTCATGTTCAAGAACTGCTCCTCCAGGAGACGAGCAACGACAACGCTGCAGCCAGAGAGAAAGCCAAGCTAGCCCAAATGGAGGTAGACGTGATGACTCCATTGTATCCTGGGTGTCGCCCCAAGGATACACGTTTGAGTGTAACGCTCAAGGATCTAGAGATGAAGGCCGAACACAAATAGACCGATGTAAGCTTCAATGCGAACATGGAATACTGGCACGACCGACTTCCTAAGGGGAACACATTGCCAACAAGTATCGATGAGGCCAAGAAAATCGTGTGCCCTCTCAACCTACCACACATAAAATACCACACATGCATCAATGATTGTGCACTTTATCGGAACGAGTATGCGGATAGAACTACATGTCAGGTGTGCGGCCAAGGACGGTACAAGAGAGGGAACAAGAATTTCCTCGAAAAGTGGTATGGTAATTTCCTATCACCCCCCGTCTGCAGCGATATTTCGTAGATCCTAAGGAAGAAAAGCTCATGCAATGGCACGCAGAAAGAGAGAAACCTGAAGATGATCCATAGAAGGGCAAGATCATGACACACCCTTCAAACGCTAGCTAGTGGAATGCATTAGACATCAAGTTCGAAGAGTTCGGAGGTGATGCGAGGAACGTTAGGAAGGATATGAGCACTGATTGACTCAATCCTTTTGGAAACTAGAGTAACACGTATAGCACCTGTCACGTGTTTGTATGGCCATACAACCTCCCCCTGTGGCTGTGCACAAAGCAAAGGTACGTACACATGAGCATTCTTATTCAGGGGCAAAACAACCAGTTATCGATATGCATATGTATCTCAGGCTATTGAGAGAGGAGTTAGCCAGTTTGTGGGAGACGTCGACCCGTACGTGGGACGCCTACACTAAAGAATATTTCTATCTGAGTGCCGCGTTGCTCACGATGGTGCAGGACTATCCTGGTTATGCATATATATCAGCCCAGGTGAACCACGGACACAATGCATGCGTCAAGTGCATGGATGAGATACCGCATCTCCAGCTACCAAGGGATCCCGCGTCTTCGAAAACCATGTTCCAAGGTACTCAATAGTGGCTCCGCATGGATCACCCGTGGAGAAAATGTGGTGACCTGTTCAATGGTAAGGACGAGCTCGAAAGAGCCCAGCGTCCGAGGAGCAGCAAAGAAATCAAGGAGCTTTTAAATAATTGGGTTGATTGCCCTACGCCGGGAAAAAACAACCGAGGACAAAGCCGTTGTTGGGTGTATGGAAAGCAAGGTCTATTTTCTGGGATCTGTCATACTAGAAGGTCCTCCACACTGTCCATAGCCTCGATGTAATGCACATCATGAAGAACGTTACCGAGAGTCTGCTTGGCACTCTACTGAACATGCCGGAGAGGACCAAGGATGGGCCGAAAGCAAGAAAGGACCTTAAATTGCTTGGCATCAAGAAAGATCTTCAGTACCGTGATAGTGATGATGATGATGATGATGGTGAATAGACGGAAGGGACTCAAGGTCAACGCAAAAGAGTTAAGAAGAATGAGGTGGTGCTTCGCGCTGCCTGCTTCACTTTGAGTCTGGAGGAGCTCGAGCAGTTTTTCAGGTGCCTCCTAGGAGTGAAACTTCCTTACGGTTACTCGGGGAATATAAGCAGATATTTGTATGTGGCAAAGAAGAGGTTCAGCGGTATGAAGTCTCACGACTGTCACGTGCTGATGACGCAGATATTCCCCGTTGCGATCCGTGGGATAATGCACGAGCATGTCCGTGAGATGCTGTTTGGCCTCTGTAACTTTTTCGACGGCATATCTAGGAAGTCGATCGGTGTGAAGCAACTCGACAGGCTACAGGAAGAGATTGTGATGATACTATGTGAGCTTGAGATTTACTTCCTGCCCGCATTCGTCAACATCATGGTGTATCTGCTTGTACATGTCGTGGATGACATCATCCAGCTCGGGCCGACATTCCTGCACAACATGATGTTGTTTGAAAGGCTAAACACTGTCATCAAAGGATTCGTTCGCAACAGGTCCCGTCCAGATGGAAGCATAGCCAAGGGCTTTTTGATCTACGAGTGCATCTCCTTCTGCCAGAATTATCTAACCACCGAGAACGAGGATGTTGGAATACCCACCAAGAAGCACCTCAGTAGGCTCGGTGGATATGGTCACCGCGAGGGCTGCCGCTCACTACATGTCGGCATTGATGGTCGATGCACCGACTTTGACAGGGCACACCGAGTCGCGCTACAACACATTGAAGTGGTCGGCCCTTGGGTGGAAGAGCACAAAAGCTTAATCGAGCAGGAGTACGTCGATCAGGGCCGACCGAGGAAGAAGGGAGACGTAACGAGAGAGCACAACTCCAGCTTCACAGGTTGGTTCAAGAAAAGGCAACTAGACAATCCCCCACAGACGCCTTCTACGGAAGAACAAAAACTCATATTCTCTTTGTCACAGGGCCCAGGGCACAACCTAAGGACCTATCAGTCATACGATATAAATGGTTACAGATTCTACACCGAGGAAAAGGACAGGAATAGCGAATATCAAAACTCAAGAGTAACTACGTTATCCTTCACCGATGATGAGACTACTCTCATGGAAAGATTCTACGGAAGGATCGAGGAGATATGGGAGCTCGACTACTGTGGAGAGATCGTATCGATGTTCCGTCTTAGATGGGCCAAGAACGTGGAAAAAGAAGGCCAGTATTTCACCACAATGGTTATACCAGATGCCAAATCAATGAAGAACGCCTCCGCAAAAAATGAGCCTTGGGTGCTCGCTAGCCAAGTTGATCAATGCTTTTTTATTACCAACCCGTCAAAGCCCAACTGTGTTGTAGTTAGGAGGGGGCAAGAGGAGCATCATCAGAATGGAAGGAGCCGCCAACGAGCAAAACTTCGATAAAAACGGCGACCCGAAGATCAAAGAGGAATTCGACAAGTACTTCGAGATGGCTACTACTACTAAATTAAGAAGGAAGATCACACTGCCTACTAAAGGTTGTCCATTCGCAAGAAGAAATCTCAAAGTGCACAGGCTAAAGTATTCAACCGCGATGAAAAAGGGCAAGAAGATTGTGAAGAGACGCTAGCTCGACACATCACATGACGATGTGTGACCTTTTTGTGTATTAATTAATATCTGCTCGCAAATATATATTAGTTAGAGACTAAACATATATCGTGATATTCTGTGGGTATATAAATTCACATGTGTTTGTGACAAGTACAATATATACATATAATTCAGGGGGGGGGTTTAATAAATATGCATGTGTATGTGCTTGGTTTTAAATATATTTGTAACATATAATTTTTAAATAAAGATTTTTTTTACGCAACCAGGATTCGAACCTGGCTGCCACAGGTCTCTGAATATGCATCGTACCGCTAGGATAGTGTGTGTTTGTTGTCCAAGTACAGCCTCGCGCCGTCTGTGGCGCATTCCAGAGAAATGCGCCACAGAACCTTGGCACTTAGCCAAATAACCAGGTCGCCCTTCCCCTTTTTCCCTTCCACTTTCTTTTCCCCAATTCAACCACGCTCGACGAACCCTAGATCTCGCACCTGCCCCCGCCGGAGCCCGTGGAGGAGGATCCTGTGGAGGAGGATTTCGTGGAGGAGAGCCACCCCCACCACCGGAGCCTGTGGAGGAGAACCGCCTCCATCGTCGGAGCCCGTGGAGGAGGAGCCCGTCCGTAGCACGCAGGACGAGGAACCCATCCATAGCCACCTTGCTGGAGCCCGTGGAGGAGCAGCCACCTCACCGTCCGCCGTCCACCTCGCCGTCCGCCATCCATCGTCCCTAGGTACCACAACCTACATCTCCCCCATGAACCTCTCCACCGTTTCCTATTCCTTTTCTTCCTTTCTTGTGTCATAGCATCAGTAAGAATGTGAGGGTGTGCTCTCCCTGCAGAGTCCAAGGCAAGAGCTGCCTGTAATTATTTTGTCAGCAAGGATTGTGTATGTCAATATGAATAAGATAATGCAGTGAATTGTTGTTCTGTGTACATTTGCAAAAGCCTTCCCTGAGTCGATCGCAAGTTTATTGTCTTTTGCTTTTGAGAGTACCTGTCATCATCGTTTATATACTTCGTCTAAAATGAATAGTGTTTCTCCTAACGAATGTACATTTTTTCTGTGAGAGTAATCAAAGTGAATTGATGTTCGCGATAAAAATTAGCACATGACACATCACAGTAATCACAGATTTGGGCCTCAGTCCTTGGACAAAAAATTTGAGGAGTAAATATTTTTTATTAATTCGCGAACACTCCCTGCAATATTTTTGCGCTTTATTAGAAAAATTGGGAATTTCAGTACAAGATACACGGTGTTCGCATTTCTAGTTAAACAACACATATCTTGATGTTCGCATCAAGACTATGAGCTGCTAGAACTCACAGGCATCAGTTAGTTCTAGATGCATCTTGTCATTGTATTTAGAACATGGATCTTCAGATGGGACTGAGAATGCTAATGCAATCACCTACTGGTTTTATTCAGGTTGTAATAGCCTAGTGGGTGGTATTTGGAAATCGCTGTGTAAGAAAAATGTCATGTTGCATTCTTATACTGAAGAAAATCCACCAGTCCATGTTTTTCCTGACAACTCCTTGATTTCTTATGCAAAAATACTATAGACACTTCTGTTCTCCTTTACACTGTTGTCAACCCCAGCAATCAGAATCAAAATGACTCCTTAGTAGTAGTTCTGTATTCTGGGCAGTTTCATCTCTTCTTTGCACAACAGGACCTCTAGGACATCCAGGTCACAGTGATTACCATGTGTTCTCGTGTTAGTGTCCAAGCTATATTTTGCTATTTGCCGGCAGGTGATGCAAGTCCTACTACAAAAGAGACGATACTAACAATTTCATTGTTTTGTAGTTCAAATATTGACCTGCAGCTCAAAAATTGACTTGTTTCTTCTGTCCAATTCGAGAAGAACTAGTGCTTGGCCATCAAGTAGTATGCTAGGGATAAGCAAAAGCTTCTGGTTAGTTTCTCTGTTAAATCTGAAAGTTCTATTTGTCTATCTGTTTGTGATTACTTTCTCATCTTAAGAAATTCTGTTAAGAAATTCAGTTAACTCTGGGCGAATAATATCAGGTCTGGCAAATGTTATTCTTAGTCATATATGCCTAATTGTACAGTAGGTTTTGGTTGCTTGTGTTCACTAGATCATGTGCATACATGATCTGATCCTTCTAGCTTGTTACTTAATTGTAAAGTAGGTTTATGCTCTTAAGGAATTTTTACTTGCAGCTCTTTGTAGCTTATTACTTCATCCTTCTAGTTAAATGGTGTTGTCATAAGAAATGGTGTTGTCATATATGTGCTGTCATACATGGTGATGTTCATAAGAAATGGTGTTGTCATAAGAAATGGTGCTGTCATATATGTGTTACTAGTGCTAGTAGCAAATTGATGATTTGGGTTGTCAATGGGGATGGGGCTATCAATATGGGGATGGGGTGTTTTGTCTTGCAGGGATTTCATTTGAGTTGCCCATTTCTCCCGAAGTGTCGATTCAATTCCGTTTCGGTTGAGAAATGGGCACTCCTAGGTCAAAAAATTAGCAAAGGTCATGCCAAATTTTTCGGCCAAGATTTGTGCTAACTTTTTGCCTCTTTTTAATAGAGTAGTGCAAACATGTCGGGCAACAACGAGGCTGGCCATTCTAAGCACATGAGCACCGAAGAACAAGCTAGACAGGCCAACGAGTCATTTTGGCGGGGGTCCCAACAGGGGGAGGAGGAGGCAATGAGGATGACACCACCACCGGAGGAGGAGGCGACCGTCACCAGAGCTACTGGGGGCAATGAGGGAGGAGATCCTGATTACGAGGGGGACGAAGACGACTATGATGGAACTAGTGAAGGCGGCGGTGAAGAGGATGACACCACCGATGGCGGTGCCCGCACCGATGGCAGCGAGCGCACGGATGGTGGTAGCGGCAACCCGGCCGCTTCCCAAAAGAAGAAGAAGGAAAAGAAGGATCGGAAGGTGCCAGTGCTCGCCACCATTTGTGATGAGTTCACTGAGGTCACAGAAAGTGGCCTACCCATTGCGCTAGAGGCGATTACCAAAGGGTACGGCCTGCAACTCGGGTGCATCGTCCGGGAAAGCATGTCGATCAACACGAAGTACATCAGACATGCTGACAATGCAGCTTTAGTCGATAACTTCCTTAAGAAGCTTCACAAGCGATACAAATTCCTAGAGCGGTTTAGAAACCTGGAGAGAAAGAACCCAGTGAACAAACTAGCCCTCACGAAGATGAGCAACGCCTTGAGCAGCTGGAAAACCAGGGTGAAGAATAGCATTGACATGGTGAAAGTTGGGAGGTTATTAGTAAGAAAAATCCGATGCTCGACGAAGAGGAGTTTAAAATATTCAAGGCGGATATAGCTACCGCGAACGCTATACATTGGACTAACTGGGGCAGGACTATGCGGGAACAGAACATAGGTAACCAGCACCTCGGAAGTGGCGGTTATAGGGGAAACAAGCCATTTGGGACAAGGAGGATGCCGAGCTTGAACGCCTTGGTAAAGACAACCCTTGGCTTAAAATTACGGACTTGCAGCTTAGGCAATTTGTCCGCGCCCGCTACTACCTCGACAAGGAAACAGGGGAGTTCATCACCGACGATCCGGAGGTGAAGGACTTCGAGAAGAAGTTGGTAAGGAATTTATCACCGATCTCAATTCTATTGTGTTCTAATTAAAATAATGAAGCCAAGAATCTAAATGGGTTCACCTTTCCTTGTCTCTGCAAGAGGAGGAACTGAACGCTCCTGCCAAAGATTCATGCCAGGATTCGACGGGGCCGTGGGACAAGTTTTCAACGGGGCGACGAATGCTTACAAGAAGAGGGACAAGGGGTTTCCGCCATCCTCAGCTGGCCGTGTGTCCGGCTTCGGTATGAGTATGAAGTTCAAGGAGTATTACAAAGAGGACGCCAAGAAAAGAAGGGAGAGGTAGAATCAGTCGGCGGCTAAGGATAAAGCCGATGTCGAAGAGCTGAAGATGAAGGTGCAGACACTAGAGGAGAAGGCAATGGTGAAGGGAATATGCCCGAGAGGCAATAATAAAGTGGTTATTATCTTATTCCATGTTTATGATAAATGTTTATTTTGCATGCTATAATTGTATTAATTGGAAATGTTAATACATGTGTGTTTAATAAACAAAATACAAAGTGCCTAGTAATGCCTCTCATATAAACTAGCTCGTTGATTAACAAGATGATCAAGGTTTCCTGATCATGGACATTGGATGTTGTTAATGACGAGGTCACAACATTGGTGGAATGATGTGATGAACATTCATCCGAAGTATAGCATTACGATCAAATTCATTATGTTTATATTACTATAGCATCATACGAAGTAATCTTATTCCTTAGACCATGAGATCATGTTAATTGCTAACATCGGAAGAGTAACTTGATAACAGCAAACGTCACACCGTAAAAGGGTGACTATAAAGGTGGGTTCAGATACTCCAAAGGTGTTATGTTGAGGCTCATGGATCAAGAGTGTAATTTGTCAATCCCGATGACGGATAGATATACTCTGGGCCCTCTCGGTGATATCACATTAAGATAGCTTGCAAGCAAGTGATGCGATCACTAGAATGTTATATCACGGGAACGAGAAAAGAGTGCATGTCAGTAACGAGATCAAACTAGGTATTTGGATGCCGATGATCGAATCTCGGGCATGTAATATATCACGAGACAAAGGTATTTAGTTACGACGTTAAAGGTTCACACAATCACAAGAGTCATCGTTGAATATGTGGTAGTCAGTACGGATCTCCAGGTCCCGCTGCTGATTATTGATCAGAGAGGGGTCTCGATCATGTCTGCATTATTCGCAAACCGTAGGGTGACACACTTAAGGGATACCGACATCATTTAGGAGCAAATATGTTTCAGATAAAGATTAAGAAAGTGGTGGAATCATTTCGATGGAAACCAGAATTGTTTCGGGTGAAATTGCTGAAACTGGTTCTGCATGTGATATTGAAATGTTGGAGGGAGTGTTATGTGAATGTTTTTTAAATAAAGTAATTAACAAAATTCTGAATAAAATAAATAAAGTGTTTTATTTAAAGAGAAAATGCATTTAATTTGGTGGACATTAAATGCAAAGTGAGTGGAGTTGAAATTGATGTGAGTGGGCTTAGTGGAAGCTCCACCCACATGAATGAGGGAGAGGTGGGAGCACCCACCATGGCCTTGGGGCTGTGCCCCCTCCCCTATAAAAGGAGCCCCATGGCTCCTCTCCTCTTGCCCCACCTCCTCGTGAAGGTTCTCTTCTCCCTCTAGTTATTCCCCATGGTCTCGGATTAGCAAGATACATGTTCCAGGTGGCTTTATCTGGAAAGGAGTTGCTGCCTCCACTGAATCGCTGGAGTGAGGAGGTGGAGGTTGTCGGGGTACCGGACATGTGTGCGATCATGGATGTACTGCTGCTTTGCGGTGGTAGACTTGGTGGTACTGAACTTGTTGGAGCTGGATCTAATGGACGTGCTGGAGCCGGACCTGCTAGACTTGATCACGATCTTGAGATCGGCAAGTGTACGACTATATCATCCACGAGTTCCATCTCGTTAACAAAGCTTTGTTGTCTTCGAGGGTAAGTTCTCTATAGATGTATATCCACCTGTTGCTTGTATCTAATAGATACATCTTGGTGTATAGTTCCCATCGTAGGAATTTTTTGTTTTCTATGCTGCTAACCCAACAGTGGTGTCAGAGCCTGGTCTATGCGTAGGTGCTTCGCACGGGTAGTACACATATGTTTATATGTGGGCGATGATGATCATGTTATTGCATCTTCTATGTATTTTGGATATTGGTGGCATAGTGGGATGAAGCGGCCCAAACTAACTTTACATGTCCTCGCACATGAGACCGGTTCCATAACTGACATGCAACTAGTTTTGCATAAGTGGCTAACAGGTGTCTTTCTCTCCTACTATAGTCAATATATGATTTACAACAAGTTGCTAATAACATAGTTCTCATCGTTGTGGTTCCATGTTCGTAGGTAAGACCGGTTCTATCTTCGAAAGCCCTAAGCCACGTAAAATTCGCAATGGATAAATTAGAGGCATCTAGTTTAGATGTTGCTGGGCTAGTGTCATGATATGGTAATGTTGTAAGTAGATGTATGGTAGATACCCTTACAACACACCTAACGTGAAAGTTCCATAGACCTTGGCCTTACACACAAAGGAATGATAGATATCATACCCTGATGCACATGATGGTGATTAAATGCATGGACCATATTATTCCACTTTAAATATATGATGTTTGCATCTTATATTGCTAGTTTGGTGTTTTAGTAGCATTATAATATGACCCCTCATTTAAATATCAAGATAAAATGTGTTCTTCCTTAAGTATGCACCATTCTATGGATCGTGTTTCGAGATATCACGTGATGATCGGGTGTAATCGACTCTACGCTTTCATACAATGGATGTAAGACAGTTTTACACATGCGAGTACTAAGGCTCTTACTTGCGAGCCTAGCATGTACATACATGGCCTCAGAACGCGGACCAAAAGGTTAAGCATGAGTCATATAGTTGATGTGATGCCCATATTGATGCTCGCCTTTGAAGCTACACCGACTCACGTGATGATCGGACTTGGTGTACTGGATTTGGTTCATGTAATCACAAAAAAGGCACGAGGGATGTCGTTTTTGAGTGGGAGTTCATTTCTAATTTGGATTAGTCGAACTCAATTTGTCAAAAACTAAGTCGAAGTGAATTTGCATAATTTTTTGTAGTCATTGGCATCTGTTCACTACCTTATGCTTAGTTTTAATTGAGATAATAGAACTATAGAATTCTGGATATTTACTTTACGAACTGGTATCATATTGTTTTGAATGTCTTAAAGTTTAGAAGTCCTATTGCAAACTTTCAGCAAACTCTATTTACTCCATGAAGTTTAATAAGTAGTATTAAATCAAGAGTAAGAATTCCAATGTTAGTATCTAAAGTATCATGTTTGCCTCCATGATTATTGATATTCAAAAGTTGTTTTAATATCAAGATTATCTAGGAGCTGAATTTTTTTTCAGAAACCATCATGTGTGGAAGCTATTGTGACATTTGAAACAATGTTTTTGGTTGCATTATGATAGAGTACAATTTAGCAAAATACATGTTCTCATATTGTATGAGAATTTGTGAAGGATGGAGATGCTAGGCATCCGGATCTCCTAAAAAGGTTTTGGGAACTAACATTATACTCGCGATTCTTCCTTATAGGCTATAGTAGCTTTATCATGAAAGTTGTCATGATAAGGATGAATAGAAGATGTAAGTAAAATGTTTAGTACACTAATAGATTACTAAAGAATGGATTTTTGAAAGAACACCAAACATTTGATGATGGTGATCCACTTCAAAGTGCAAGTCCAAAGGTATTAGTATTTGACTATATACACTTTGTACTATGTGTCATGTGAATGCCACCACTATTGATGTTGATAGATTCTTTTAAAATAAAAGGAATTGTTGAAAGAGAATCTATAAAATATTTGGCAAAAAAGAAAAGGTTGGATATGTCCAACTTAGGTATATAGAAGATATACATGTTATGGCTGTATTCCTTGCTTGTTAAACAATGTGGTTCTAAGGTATTGGATACCGAATTGGTTGATGTGAAGTGTCATACAGAACAACACAATTCATGAACTGCAACGGCCTAAGTAACTGGCAAGAGAATAAGTGATGATGTTCATCGAAAACAAATAAAGTGTTATTGTATTTTCGTTGTCGTCAAACCTAGCCTTCAAGATTTTGTTTTAATAATTGTTATTTTGTTCTGGTATTACGAGAACAATGGTTGTTCAAATAATTACCGTATTCCATAAAGGATGGATGAACTTTTACAAGTCTAGTTGGATAAATCACATCCATAAACAATATTGCTAAAATGTCGTAAGACAAATGATTCAAAGATCACTTATGAAGTGACATCGCTGTTTGAATTATATTGGAAAGTAAACATGAAGAAACTCCATGTTGATGGATTTTTGGAGTCTTCTGATTTTGATCAATTGACGCTTGTGAAACTTTCCTCGAGATAATTGAAACTCCGTCCATAGGCCAAAGAGGAACAGATGACTAACTTATTGGATATTATGCATGTTGATGTATATAGTCCATTATGTGTAGCCATATGCGATGGATCTTTTTGCTTCATATGCTTTCTCCAGAAATTTGAGTGAATATATCTATATATTTACTTAATAAGGAACAAGTATGAAACATTTGAAAAAATTCAAAGACTTTCAAGATGAAGTGAAAAATCATTGTAACAAGAAAATAAAAGAGTTTATGATTTGATCATAAAGGAAGATATTTGAGTTACAAGTTTAGCAAAACTCCTAAGATTTCAGGAATTGTTCCATGAATTTGCTTTTCCCGATAAACCACTGGAGTATGGTATATTCGAGAGATCAAATCAAACCTTGTCTGACATGGTAAGATCAAAGGTGTCATTTATATAACTTCCATTATGTTTTAAGGATTAAAGCTTTAGATACTACCGCTTTTACACTGAAAAGAGCACCATCATGATCCGTTGAAATGACACCATATGAGTTATGGTTTGGGGTAAAACCCGAATTGTCTTTTCTTAAATTTTGGTATGCTATGCATAAGTAAAATGTTTACAACCAAAGTCGGATAAGCATGTCTTTGTAGGTTATCCCAGAGAATTTGTTGGGAATTCCTCCATAACACCGAGGACAAAAGAGTTTGTCGCTTGGAACGTCAAGTTTCTTGAGAAGGAATTTTTCGTGAAAAGTTAAGTGGGAGGACAATAGAACTTTGATAAGGTTGTTGAACCTTAGCTATATGTGCTAAGTAGCGTCGCCGGAAAGTGTCTCGGTGGCGGCCACAATGCTCATGGCTCCTGTGATTATAAAGGGTGTGATCTTGGAGATTAGAGTTCTTATTGAACCATGTGGGTCGGTAAGAATCAAATAGTAAGATTTGAAAGAGAAGTTGTTATTGTTTTGACAATGATGAACCGACTGCATGCAAATAAGCGGTGATGGGCCTTGACTCCATAAAATGACTAGAAGTCATAGAATCCGTGATAGTATCCATACACGAGAAATCAAGTTTCTGAACTTGGAAGACCCTCCGGAAAGCCTATCGGTCGTGTTTGGATCTATAAAGAAATAGACATGGATGTTTAAGATCTATGAAATAGTCGACATGTCAGAAAGAAGTTTACGGCAATGTTCAAGGAGTTGACTATGACAAGATTTGATCTTTCATAGCGATATTTAGTCTTGATGGATTAATGTAGCAACCACTACATATAATTTGGTATATGGTAGTTGAATAAACAAAACAAAGTTCTTCTAATAGAATGGTTACCTAGGATGTGTACATGACACGGTCCGAAGGGTTTTGTTAATTCAAAGGGTGCTAAAAGGGCATGCAAACTTCAATAGTTGAAGTGAGCATAGCGGAGTTGGAATCGTCACCATGATAAAAATGTTAAAGGAGTTTAATTTCATCGGAGATGATGAAGATGCTTGCATTCGCAAGAAATTAAGTGCGAGCACTGAGAAAAATTTCCAATACATTATGCAGAGTACATATTGTTGATTGGAAATGATGTATCTTTTATTGACACAAGTTAAGAATTTCATTAAAATAGGATTTCGATGAAAGACTTGGGTAAAACCGGAATATTTGGCATCAATGTCTATATGGATAGATTGAGGCGCTAATATGGTTATGTCAGACGTACATATATGAGATATTTAAAGGGTTTAATATGGAAACAACAAGAAAGGTTCTTGCTGCATGGAAAGGATTGTATCAAGATTCAAGTGTTTCAACACTTGCTGAGTAAAATCACATGAATATTTTGATCGATTATACCGTGATATGTATATATCTAGATTTGTCCTATGCTCTAAATGCTATGAGCACATACCAGAATGATTCGTAATATGATCATTGGGTGATAGTAAATATATTCTTATGAGCTTTGGAAGAACTAAGAATATATATCATGTATAAGTGACAAATAGTTAAAGGTAGTTCATTGTAAAGTGTTACATTGATACTAGTTTTGTCACAAGATACAAATTAAATTTATCTCAATCTGGAATATGGGTGGCACAATGTAATGGAAAGGATGTTCCATGATGGATTTGGATGAGTTCCAAAGTTGAGACATTATGACGGATACTATAACAAAAGGCTCAGTATATGACTGCTATAGTAGCAGCAAAGGAGGGCATTTGTGTTAAGTAGTTTGTTATCAAACTAGGTGTGGTTCAAAGTGGGCTAATACTATGAAGATATATTGTATGAAAATAATATCAGCATATTTTAACCCGAACGAACTAAAGGTCTCACCAAAGGACCAAATTTATACAATGCCATCTCATTTGAGAATGAGTGATGCGTGGAGACGCAAAGACATGCCAATACACAGACCTGAAACTTTCAGATCCGGAGATTATGTTAACCACTAGCAATCACATATATGCAACACCAGAAAGCCATAGGTGTTCAATACGCAAAGTTTTTCAAACTAGATTATTGACTCTAGTGCAAGTGGAAGACTAAAGGGAATATGCCCGAGAGGCAATAATAAAGTGGTTATTATCTTATTCCATGTTTATGATAAATGTGTATTTTGCATGCTATAATTGTATTAATTGGAAACGTTAATACATGTGTGTTTAATAAACAAAATACAAAGTTCCTAGTAATGCCTCTCCTATAAACTAGCTCATTGATTAACAAGATGATCAAGGTTTCCTGATCATGGACATTGGATGTTGTTAATAACAAGGTCACAACATTGGTGGAATGATGTGATTAACATTCATCCGAAGTATAGCATTACTATCAAAGTCATTATGTTTATATTGATATAGCATCATACAAAGTAATCTTAGTCCTTAGACCATGAGATCATGCTAATTGCTAACATCAGAAGAGTAACTTGATAACATCAAACGTCACATCGTAAAAGGGTGACTATAAAGGTGGGTTCAGATACTTCGAAGGTGTTATGTTGAGGCTCATGGATTAAGAGTGGAATTTGTCAATCCCGATGATGGATAGATATACTCTGGGCCCTCTCGGTGATATCACATTAAGATAGCTTGCAAGCAAGTGATGTGATCACTAGAATGTTATATCATGGGAACGAGAAAAGAGTGCATGTCGGTAACGAGATCAAACAAGGTATTTGGATGCTGATGATCGAATCTCGGTCACGTAATATATCACGAGACAAAGGGATTTATTTACGATGTTAAAGGTTCACACGATCACAAGATTCATCGTTGAATATGTGGGAGTCAGTACGGACCTCCAGGTCCCGCTGTTGATTATTGATCGGAGAGGGGTCTCAATCATGTCTGCATTATTCGCAAACCGTAGGGTGACACACTTAAGGGATACCGACACCATTTAGGAGAAAATATGTGTCAGATAAAGATTAAGAAAGCGCTGGAATCATTTCGATGGAAACCGGAATTGTTTCGGGTGAAATTGCTGAAACTGGTTCTGCATGTGATATTGAAATGTTGCAGGGAGTTTTATGTGAATGTTTGTTAATTAAAGTAATTAACAAAATTCTGAATAAAATAAATAAAAGTGTTTTATTTAAAGAGAAAATGCATTTAATTTGGTGGACATTAAATGCAAAGTGAGTGGAGTTGAAATTGATGTGAGTGGGCTTAGTGGAAGCTCCACCCACATGAATGAGGGAGAGGTGGGGGCACCCACCATAGCCGGCCAGCCATGGCCTTGGGGCTGCGCCCCTCCCCTATAAAAGGAGCCCCATGGCTCCTCTCCTCTCGCCCCACCTCCTCGTGAAGGTTCTCTTCTCCCTCTAGTTATTCCCCATGGTCTCGGATTAGCGAGATATATGTTCCTGGTGGCTTTATCTGGAAAGGAGTTGCTGCTTCCGCTGAATCACTAGAGCGAGGAGGTGGAGGTTGTCGAGGTGCCGGACGTGTGTGCGACCACAGATGCACCGCTGCTTTGCGGTGCTGGACTTGGTGGTGCTGGACTTGCTAGAGCTAGATCTGATGGACGTGCTGGAGCCGGACCTACTGGACTTCATCACGATCTTGAGATCGGCAAGTGTACGACTACATCATCCACGAGTTCCATCTTGTTAACAAAGCATTGTTGTCTTCGAGGGTAAGTTCTCTATGGATGTATATCCACCCGTTGCTTGTATCTAATAGATAGATCTTGGCGTATAGTTCCCATCGTAGGAAATTTTTTGTTTTCTATGCTACGAACCCAACAAGTGGACGAGAAAACAATGGACAAGTTAGTGGAATAGAAGCTCCACGCGATGATCCCCCTAAGTTTTTCGAGGGGCTTACTTCTTGGAATGTGGGAGGTCGACAGGGGCCGATACATCTGCCCAGCTTAAGTGGCAGCAACTCGGGCATCAATGTTAACGTGTCGCCGGACCTGGTGACCCCGCCGGCTGTCAATGCCGGAACGTAGCCGCTCGTTTTGGTCACACCGATGCCCCCTCCCGCCAAATATACCAATAAGGCGTAGCCGACAATGGTGGTGCTTCATGAGGCACCCGAGCGGGAGAATGCAGATGATGATAGGCTAGCCTCCAGCATCGTCCATGTCTCTACATTAGCTGAGATCCATGCCATCACCAAGGTAATTAATTAGTTAGTGCATGTCATCTCCTTTATGCCTTTGATGCATGACTGTTGCCATCTCATGATGCCCAACAACATGTTTTGCCTCAGGACACTTCTTGCGTACTCCTGCTTAAATATGTCGGCGGTGAGTTGAAGGATGTTGCCAAGGGCACTCTCATACAACCGACGAGCCGCACGGTGCACAACAATCCAATGGATGATGACGTGATGAGGGTCGGGTTGGCTTGGGTGTTGCCAGGGTGCAACAACATGGACCCCCTTTCAACCTCAGGGAGCCAACGAACACAAGACCCTTGGAGAATGCCACTACTGGCCCTTGACATGGCCGAAGACCCAGATTCGTCTTGCGGAGGGGAGCACCGGCGCCACCTCTCGATCGATCGCCCGACCACCACCTCGGAATCCAGCAGCCGCCATCGTCGCCACCACCAGTCATCACCAGCAACTCTTGGCAGCGTGTATACCTCCCCATGGCAAAGACGTTGTGCCACAACTGCCGTCGACCCGCTACCACCACCACATTATAGCACCCATGGAGATGATGATGAATTGGTCAACGTTGATGACTTCATCAACACCGGCACCGACAAAGGATTGTATATGCCTTCTATAGATGAAGAACCCTTCACAGCTCGCGACCATCAAGCCGGTCGGCCCAATACATGCACACAACGCCTGGTCTTCCATGGTCTTTCTCAAGAGACGCCTCCGGCCGCCGATCCACCACAGGAGAAACCGGGATTGGTTTTTAGCCCCAAAACACACTCCGAAAGGCGGCCGATGAGCAGATGGCAGTGGAGGACACTGTTGTGAAGAAGAAGCACAGGAAGAGAGGTAATAATAATAATAAGGGTGCGAGCCAGCCTCTTCCAAAGAGGATTCGGGCTCAGGATGCCGTCGTCATACCATCCACACAATATGTCTTGCCCCGAGTGCATGTAGCTGGTGATCCGATATTGACTCCGGATATGCTCCACATCGCGGTTGGACCCATGTTAACTTTGCACGAGGGTGTCAAGACACTAGAGGGCGTCCTTCTTAAAGACAAAGCTCCAAATTACCCAGTTTTCACGGCCAAGGTGCCATTGGACATGGGCTTCGTCGATGAACCCCCCGCAGATATATTCTTCATAGCGTACAAGGACATATTCAAGTTGTTTCTCACGAAACGGCTGGACTATAACTTGGTCCGCCTATACACGCTCAATCTGGCGATCAAGATCAAGAGAGAGAGGACCCTGGAAATCGCGATAGTGGATCCCTACTACATGCGGGACAGCCAGTTGGTCGAAGGATCAGAGACACGGACCAAGGCGACGGCATATCTCGAGAAGTTCATGGTGGACAACAAGAGGAAGGACACACTTCTTTTGCCTTTCTTTCCTGAGTAAGTACACACTCGCTCATCGATGTCTTCACTTATGCATTTCTTATAGATTTCTTCCTTTGCTCTTTTTCCAACATTCCGTTCCAATTGTGTTGCGCAGAGACAAATACTGCACACTCATCGTCCTTGCCCCGAGGTATTTGCTAGCCACGTATTTCGACTCGGGGAGTTTGACAAAGAAGAAAGACTACACCAGAATAAGGGGTGTTCTCAATGAGGCTCTCAAGGGCTACGCCAAGAAGGGATGCACCTTTGTAGATAAGGGGGAATGTATCAAGGATGGCAAACACGTGTTCAAGCACGTGCTCGAGTTCCCCTGCGTCAAGCAGCCGGCAACTGGTGGCACCAAGGAGGCCTTCTACGCCCTCCATCACCTTAAAGGCTATGTTCGGGATTGCCAGAACCTAACGCTGTCATCTTAGAGAATGATGATCTTAGAGAAGACTTCCATCGCATTCAGCAGAAGTTGTCGCAAATCATCATTGAAGATGTAAACACAAGGGGGGGCTACAACAAGCGAGAGGGTTGAGTAAGAGGGAGATCAAAGAACGCCTCCATAAGCAGGGTGACACAAGGATGTGGATGACGAAAGAGGGCTATCTACCGTTCCCGAAACCGAGCGAGAAGAAGAAGTCTTCATGATCGATGTGTGCCTCTAGCATGATCCAGTGTGTGTATATTCTCGATGGACTCCTGCTGTAGTGTGTGTGTCATAAACTTTACTATCTTGTGGTCGGAATGGTCGTTATTGTTAGACTTAAACTATCTTGTGGTTGTGTTGTCATTGAACTTATTACTTCTATGATGATTGTGAGATGCTATCTTTTAGGTTTATGGATCCTTCGTTTTATATTTTGTGAACAATATATATATATATGGATGTGAACCCTTTATTAATTCTTTTCGTTGTATTTTTACTAATATGCCTTGTCGTCTATAGAGATGGCGACGAGGTGGTATGTGGTGTACATGGGTAGGGTTTCAGGAGTCTACGAGGAATGGGAGGATTGTCACAAACAAGTGAACAAGTCCAGCGGCAACATCTACAAAGGATACGTGACTAGAGAGGAGGTGTTAGCCAAGTGGAGGAACCACCTGTGGAAGAAGAACCGGATGAAGATATTGGTCGGGCTCATGCTCTTGCTCACCATCATCACAATTGTATTCTATTTGCTCCTAGTGTAGGCGGCGGTGACCACTTCATATTTGTAATGTGAGTTGATATGAACTCTGTACTCGACACTTGTGTAAAAATTCGGCACTTGACACTATATATGTATCTTGATCGGGCTCTAAGTCTTTGTATTATATATATGTCGGTTTTCATGCATCTACTACCTGTGCAATGTACTATTTATACTCATTTGGATAAATACTGTATAAATCCTGTATAAATACCTAATTATACACCAGGAACGTATTTTACTTTGAATACGTGTTATATAGTCAGTGGCGCATATATAAATATAGTCAGTGGCACATATGCTTTCTATGGCGCATATAAAGGATTGCGCCACTGAACTTATTCCTGTGGCGCATATCTATATGCGCCACAGGAAGCAGTTATCAGTGGCGAGGTAACAGTAGCGACTAGGATATGCGCCATAGAAGTCTCATTGCCATGCGCCACAGATAACTGTTTCCTAGTAGTGGTAGTAGCCAACATCGGCGAGGCCACCATCTCCGAGTGCCACAATCGGGACACCCCTGCAGCCTAGCCAGTGCCTTCAAGATGGAAAACGACGTAGATACGCCGCCGCTGCCCAGTCCGACATAGCAGACCTAGGGTTTCCCCTGGCGTCGAGAGGGAGGGTCACTCAGGCCTAAGAACACGCCTCCAAGAAGGGAATGGCACCTGCAGGTGTCACTGTGGTCCGCATCGGAGCACCGAGCAAGGTTTTCACCTAGGCCATTTGACTGCCCCCGGCGAGACGGAGACAAGCAACCGGTAAAAACTACCACCACAGGAGGCAACTTGAAGTCGGAGGAGAAGAATGTTGCCCACCACCGCTGCAGCACCCTAGCTCGCCAGATCTAGAGACCGAGATGGTCACGAGATAGCAAAACAGGGGCACTGCCTCCACCGGAGCAGCAGCTCCGGCCTCCACCGGCCCTAGAGGAGGAGCACCAGGGCGGCCAGCACACCGGCCAGAGCCAAGCCGGCGCGCCAGAGGCTGGTAGGCCCGCTCGAGCCCATCTGGCCCGCGCACGCGGGCGCTGCGGCCAGCCGCCGCCACCGCGCCGCAGCGTAGCAGGCCCGCCACCCCGCCAGAGCCCTGTCGGAGCCTAGTGCGCACCCACCGGCACCGCCACGACCTCCGAGCCAACAGCAGGCAACTCCCCACGATCTCCGTGATTTGCGGCGAAGCCTCCACGACGAGCTCCCCCCTCCCCCCCGCTCCTTTGGTGGGGGCGCCTGCCGCCACCACGGAGAGGCTGGCGGCGGCGGCGGACGTGATCGACGGTGGGCGGGCCGGCGGCGGTGGTTGGGAGGTTCCCTCGAGTCGCCCCTTGGGAGCGACGCGAGGGTTGGGGGCAGAGGATCTTCAAGTATGCATGGTTACTACTTGTGGATATTTTTTCAGATTTATTTTGAAACTTCAAAATGCCATTTTCAGAAATTAAAAAATAATAGTTTCAATGAACTCAAAGCATTTAGCGGGTGACACATCAATTATTCTACTGGATTGACTGGTTCGGTGGGTTTACCTCCATTCGGGTACAACTGGATTGCCTGGTTCATTCTACCCTTCTTTCTTCGAGTGTTCTGTGGTGTCTGCCCAAGTGCTAAACTAAATTATATCATTATTCCATTCTACCAGGTATTTATATCTTGCTGGTGCATTATTTTACAATAATTTTGTGTAACTTTTTTAAGCAAGGTAAAGATTTGCCATTTCATTGATTAATAAGAAGTTTTTAAGAGATCTTACAAACCGAGATTGTCAAAGAAAAATGCCAAAACGGAATACACAAGCCTACTCTCGTGGCATTATATTACTCAATTATATTACTCAATGCTTTGACGCAGCGTTTTGGCTCCCGGGAGCGTATGCTCTCGGTTTTGAATTGGATTTTAAACGCAGGTTAAAATGTCCAAAAATTCGGGGGGAAAATTGGCGCGTACATCTTGACAATCTACGTGTTCATAAAGTCATTTCGTAGAACAAACCGATATGTTTTGTGTTGTGTGTAAAAAAGCCAAAATTTGGTTCTTAAAAAATACGGTAAAGAGACATTTCTTTGTCCTTTTCATACAGGACACAAACGTATCGTTTTCCGCGAAACGACTGTGTGAGAACATAGAATCTCAAGATGTACGCGCTAAAAAAAATTCCAAATTTTGTGACATTTTTTTATAAATTAGCTGCCAGGAACATATGCTCCTGCGATCAAAAGTGGATTTCGGAAGCTTTAGTGTATATTTGTTTGATCTGCAGCGATAAGCAGATGGATCTGGTAGGGTCTGAGCTGGACAGCCGGTGAAATGTAAAATTGTTGTCTGAGAAGCTGCTTTTAGGACGGCTGGTGGACACGCAGCTGGTGGTGAAAATCTGAAATACCCTGTATGCTGAAGATGTATATAAGTATTGATTTGATCGAATTAGGCTGATTACGACTTGTGCTAGCTCAAATAATACGCTTGTCATCTTTTTAGGTAAAAATAATGTTCTACTTGTTTATGAATATAATTATAATGAATAAAATTAGAAGGAGATATAGATAATATTTACATCCATATTATGATTAAAAATTGAAATAAGCACATGGATTTTCTACAATAGACTTCCATGGTGAACATAACACATACTCCATCCATCCAGAAATAACTGACTTGACATTGTCTAGATTCAAATATATTTAGACACGATTTAGTGTATAGATACACTCGAATTTAGACAAACTCAAGTCAGTTATTTCTGGACGGAGGGAGTATAAGATGTCAGACATTTTAGAAGAGACATGATACTAATATATCGGACCACAAAAGAGAAAAAGATGTTCTCAAATAACAATTAAGTTAGGAACAAACTACAAGACAAGCCTTTGTAACCAAACTAGATAAGACATATCTGATCAAAACATCGGCAATATTTTCACGAATCACATGCATGTTGCCACGCTCAACACCCAACTGAAGTCCAGGAAGTGCTACGGTTGGTTGAGGTTGTATGTTTCCCGGCATGTAGTTCTCATTTTGATCAGCCTGTAGGACTCCTTGCCATGTAGATTACTTTCTCTTATCCAGTTTTGTAGTGCCATGCATGCAACAATGATGCGAGTTTGCTTCACAATTCGGCAACTTGGGATATTTATGAAATTTCGGAATGACGAATGAGCATGATTAAAGACCTTTTCTTTTCCATTTGGTTTGCGGCCTTGTCGAAACTCCATCAGATGGTATTTTTGTCCCTTGTATGGAGCAAGATAGACAGTTGATTGTGATAACCAGAATCAACAAGGTACTATTTTCCTAAACAAAAACCATTTATTAGTGCAAGGAAAAATAACCAGCATTGTATTATTTGCATACTGTTGCGATCTTGGATCGATAAGGATCCTAAGTCCCTGTGATTAACATGCTAGTTCCTGAATCAATAGCTAGCACTTCACAGTCGATGAATATCATGTAAAACACAAGTCATTATTACACGAATAATCCAGAGTATAATAATTACAACTTGCATAGCTCATAGCTAGCTCAAATAAAACAACGAAAACTAAGTAAAACTTGAGTCCATCAACGCCTCGGGCTAGCTGCGTGAAGACCCGCGATCCCTACGCACCTTTCAATCTTCGGATTCTGCACATAAGACGTGCAGCCAACAAGTTGGGTCAATACTTTGAATGTATTGGCAAATTACATCAAGGAAAGAGTAAGACTATCACTACATGCAAGGCTAAGAGTAGGCTCTGGGGTTCATTTGCGTAAAGCCAATTTTATCAATGTAATAAGAAAAGAGGAAGGAAGTTTTCCCTACTTTGTAAACTTCGATAAATAGTATAGGGTCGAATGGAACACGTGGATATTACTCACCAAGTGTCCAAATCAACCTAGCACTTGGATATTACGCACCAAGTTCCCAAAATCCCACCCAATGGCGATATTACTCACGCCTTGGGGTTTATAAAACGTTAGGTTTGGAAAAGAGAGAGAGGAAGATCTTTCAGAGGCTCCATCCTTCAGATGCTCAAAGTTGTTCTGTTTCCGTGAACACGGCTGATCGATCAGATTGCAATACTCTCGAGAGGTTGTGCACTTTCCCCACAATCCACGATCAAGTCCTTTTACAGACAAGACCATGGCGAACCCTTCCCTTAGTAGCCCCTCTACCAGCTGGATCCAACCGTGCCAAGAACCTCCAAATGTTGGTACCCCGGTGAGGTTTCCCACTAAGTACTAAGCCAAGACAGAGCCCATATGTATTGTGGTTGCACGGGAAGCTTCTGAATTCTGAAACATGGCAGACTTCTTTGATTCCTGGGTGGCCGTCCTCCACCAAAATCCCACTCGTTGTCCCGACAACCATTCCGCCCAGAAGAAAACTTAGTTTTATTTTGAAGGGGGTTTTGGAGAAGAAAAGTTCGCTCGAGAGAGCTCTCGTACTTAGAAAGTTTTTGAGTCTTTCGAACCCTCCCAACGGTACTTGATATATACGAGTATATAGCATAGCAAGCATAACTTAGAAAAACGGGATAACCTATTGGGATGGAAATTCCTAAGCATAGAGCTACTCATGGCATACTACAAAACTGCACTTGCGAAAATAGTTATAAGAAAATCTACCAAAATCCTACACATGCATACTACGGAATTTGAAGAGTAAAACATGCATAGTCAGAACTGGGACATAAACATGAACAAGTGGTGTAACTTGCCTTGATCCGAGCAGCAATCTACACAACGGTACTCCTCAGCGCACTCCGAGCAATCTAACGAAGCAAACATGGATCCAATCACAATTTGCACAAAACAACGTCACGAAGTCGAATATGCATGCATGCAACATGGTAATATGCAAGGATGGATTTGAATTCGACCAAGGATTTTAACCAGGGGTGTTGTTGAGTTGGGGATGTTGTTAGAATCGATTCCCCACAGATTTTAGGTATTTTGGGTTAAACCCTAAATAACCAAGCTCAAAACTAGATCTACAACTCCAATCTACCTAGAGATAGATCTGAACACCCTAATCATGATATGATAATTTTCTACAGAAGGTCTTGTCAAAACGAAGCCAACGCAACAAGAATCAACTAAAACGGAGTTACGGGTAATTTTCTAGAATTAAAATACTCTAATCTAAACTTTAAATCCTACTTCAAGATTGCTGTGACAAAACAGCAATATTATTGTAGATCTGTGTTCTTCTCGAAAATATGAATCCAACAGTATATTATACGCAAATTTTGGACTAATACTCGAATTACTATGGATTTTACAAGATTGGAGTAATTTTTGCCTATTTTAAAAGAAAAACAAAAAGGTGGCCAGCGACACGTGGCGGCTCGGGATTGGCCAGCGAGGCGCGTGCGACACCGACGCGGTGATGACGCGGCGGGTGCCACGTGGCGCGGCGTGATTCGCCGGTACCGGCTCGATCGATTGGGGCCGTTCGATTTAGATCTGAAGGTCGGAGGGGGGGCTTACCGCGGCGGCGACGATGGATGGCGGCGGAGCGTCGGCAGCGCCGGTGACGGTGGACGGCGACGCGGCGGTGCTTCTCCGGCCCGGCGAAATAGACGACGGCGACCGGCTCCTCGCCGTGGTCGCGTTCTCGGGGGCGACGTCGGTTGTTCCTTCCCGAGGTGGCGCCGGCCGGCGGCTCGGTGGCGGTTAGCGAAAGAAAAACTAGGGTTTTTGGGGAGGCGTGCTAGGGGTATTTATTGGCGAGTTTTCTTGGTGCAGGGGCTACGGATTCGTTCCGAAATCACCGGAGGTGGTTGGCGCTGACGCGGAGACGGCGGCGTGCTCGAGCCGGACTCGAAGGAGGAGGCGGCTGATGGGTGGGGCCCGCCTGTCGGCGGCTGCAGGCGCGGGGCGGGCTGGCGACTGACGGCGGTGTGGGACGGCCCAGCCAGGCGTTCGCGGTAAGCGCCGCTCGCTCGCGGGCGTGCGCGGTGAATAGAAAGCGGGCTGGCTTCAGCTGGCCCGCCTAGGTTAAATTTTTTTTAATCTTTTATTTATTTATGTTTCACCAAAAGTCGCATAACTTTCGCAAACGGACTCCGAATTTAGTGAAATTTGTCTCTAAAATTTTGTAAAAAGAAGAGGGTTAGAGTAGGACTATAAAATAACACTTTTGCAAGGGTTTTGGTGGTTCAAAAAGGTTTTACCCCTTTTAGTCTATATATGACTACGGGGATTAAGAAAAATCCTGATGCAGTTTTTGATATGTGATGCCATGATGCAATGTTATGATGCATGCTTCTAGTAACATCTGAAATTAAAAAAAATTGAGATGTTACACATACTTTGTCAATTGAATCAAGATTTATAACCTCGAAGTGGATGTGTGAATTCTTCTTCATACTTTTTCATGGTATCTTAGAATCCCGGCCATCCGAGAACTATTGATGTGAATCTCATGTCAAAGTCATACACGGCCATCACATTTTGCGTCGGATATACTTCCTCTGTTTCAAATTACTCCGCGCGCACGCTTACCTAGGTGGTCTAGTATTCTTTCATTTTTCATCAATTTTTTTTAGAATTTTTGGTATACGTAGTACATATTTTATACTATCTATTTCAAAAATCGTAGGAGTTTTTTGAATGAAAAATGAGGGAGTACTAGCCCACCTACATAAGCGCGTCGGCGGAGTAATTTGAAACAGAGGGAGTATATCCATATCGTCCTACATGGTTTACAATCTTGTTGGCTCGGATAACAAGTCGCAGGTGTGTCCCGTCAATTGCACCAATGTAATCATTGAAGTGGGGATAGAATCTGGAGTTTTCTTGTTTTTGAAAATGAGCATATATTAATATCACACGGATACCAATTACACTCAGCTTCTGCAACAACGCATACCCTATTGGCAATACGGATGCACATAGCTGAAAAAAAAGTAGAATTACAAAAAAGAAAAGTCCTGCTGCAGGAATCTAATCCTTAACAGCAGCGACACTACCACCACCAAAACAACACCAGAAGTCCAACCCCTCCAAAAGCGACGCCTCCAAGAAGGAAACAGTGCACAAGCGCTGTCATCGCCCGATCAAAGATCTTAGGTTTTCACCCTGGAGAAAGTCCTCGCTCGCAAAGCAATGCCTTCTGCAAGGCTATTGCCAGGCACAACCAATGAAGGCCAGACCTTGAGTTTTCACCCTGCAAGGTAACACTGTGAACTCCTCCTGTGATGTCGCCCCCCCTAACAGACGCTGCTGTGAGTCACAGATATCCAAGCCAGATCCTCATCGCCATAAAGACTCAAACCACCATAGCTCGCCCACATGCCTCTGCCTTCATGACATTCTCCGCATCTAACTTCACCATGTGTATCGTCAAAGACAAGTCGTATGATGGTAACAGGTAGCAGGGCTTCACCGTGCTCCCACTGAAACCAATCGGCCAGCAAAAAACACAGGTGCGCATGACCGAATTCCTTCCGATCCAGCAAACTCCAGGCATATGCGCCCATGGGAGTTTGCCGGCGGAGCCTTCCGGAACCAGACACTCCGGCCAGATCAATGGAGACCGGCATCAAGTAGATCTTCGTCTTGGTGCGAGATAGATCCGAGGACCACACCCTTTATTGAAACCGAGCCAGCGGCCCCCACGCTACCCGTCGGAAACTAGCAGGATCCGCCACAAAGCGGCAAGATCACCCGGCCGACCACTCCGACAGAGAAAGAAGTCGCCACCACCATGCCAGGGGCAGCAACCCCAAGCGCCCTAGTGCCGCGAGCATGGCCCGGAGATCCCGAGCGCTGGCGTCGGCGACGAACGGAATAGATCTCGGCCCATAGGCACGGATTCCCGCCGCCGCGTGCAGCCATCTGGACCAAGGACCCCCAGCCGCCCCCAGCCACGACACCACCGCCGAACCAGTGTGGGCGCGGCGGCCGCCGCCGCCACGCCAGATCGCGGCCAGGGTCGCCGCCGCCGCCGCCAGATCTTTGCCCGGCGACGCCCCGGGCGGCGGCGGCGGGCGGGAGGATCTTGAGGGGAGGGTCGGCCGGGGAGGAGAAGGGCCGCCCAGCGTGGCGCGGCGCGGCGCCGCCGCACGGGTGCGGGAGAGAGGTCTGCCCTGGCCAACAAATCTGGAGTCTTGAACCCTCGAATGCAAAGTGGAGAATTCTGATCTTTTGGTTTAATGATGTCCGTAGCTAAACATACCAAACACTCCAACATCTCATCGAATTTCATTGAATTGTTTCGTTAGACCTTTTTGAAGCGATTTTGTGCTTGGCTTACTGGTTCAGGGCCTCCAACCATCCACAAAAACATACTACTACCTTCTTCCACTACCTTCTTGTGCTTCTAGTAATTTTTAACAGTAATTTTTTGATGGTAATTCTTTAACATTTATTATTCGATGGTAGGTAATTCCTCAGTGGTGCACAGATAGTAACTTTTCAAACGTAATTCTTTGGCAACAATTTCAACTGTAACTCCCTTAATTCTTTGTGCTACCTTCTTATATTGATTGCCTCAGCCTTCTTACACAATAGCTTTGTGAAAATACACCATTATTTGTTGCCTCTTTTATTTGAGAAAAATACTACTATCTTATTTTATTAATCACCTCAAGCTCACCCTCGAGCACGGTGTGCCGCCGCGCACCTGGCGGCGCTCCTCTTTCACCCAGGAAATACTACTGCCTTCTTCTATGGCACCCTTGAAAACATATACTTGCTCCACCTTTTGCGACCTCTTTCCGCAAGAAAAATACTACTGCCTTCTTCTAGTATAACAAACTCCAGAAACAAAAATACTCTACCGCCTGTCGTCTCTTTTAGTCGGGAAAAATACTACTGCCTTCTCTATCTCCCGAAAAAACTTTCTCCGTCGTCCATCACCTCTTTCAATCGGCACGCGCTATGGTCGCTCAGGGCACTGTACATATAGTGTAGTGCCACTATCATACTACCTTCTTTTCTTCATCGCCTCATGACCACCCGGTGATTTGTTTTCCATACTACCATCATTTCTCATTGCCTCACGATCATCCTACGGGCGCGAGAAAAAAAATTCCGAACCATTGTGTTATAGTAGCACTTCTACATAACTTCAACATCACTTCTGCGGTACTTTAGCAACTCAGATACTGTAGTACTTGTACAATATTTTAACCAACAATCTAACAGCTAAGGACGCGATAGATTCCTATTAAACTTCCCTATAGTCTTTTTTCTAGAACTATTAAACTTCCATATAGTCGTACGGTGCAATTGTAGCTTAGAGAGGCCCATAAAATAAAAGGGGCCAACAAATGGGAGAAAAAAGAAAAATGGCCTGAACTGGAACAGCCCAGCTCAGCCCCCTCGTCAAGCGCCAACCATGAGTTCACCAAAACAACCAAGACTACATCAATCAAGCAGTTATTAGGAAATAAACTACGGATCAACACAAGTGATGTCGATCCACCGCCAATTAGTTAATTCTCAATTCCCAGTCGATTGGGCCCCTGTCACAACTTTTTTGTAATGCCACTTTTCCAAGTTATGGAATTTGCAGGTGGCGCAAATCCAATCAACCTATAAATAATATCTCGATTTGATATTCCTGCTTTTTTTGTATAGTTCCGAATCCATAAAAGTCTGGTTCATTCACAGTTATAGATTGCAAATCTGGACATTTCAGTTCCTGAGTTTGATGGTAAATTGTTGATGGAAGCAATAGGATGTATATGCTGCAACCCAAAGAGACAAGTGTTATCGTGCTAATCAAAAGATGATCTGTGGCCAGGAGGAACAATAAGATAATTGCTTGTTTTGATCCATGGTGATCCATGTACATGTAATAATCCATGCCCACACCAATTCATTCTTGATGCACGGTTGAGGAATAACTGAACAATTTCTCCGCATTCTAGTAGTAACGGATATTCTTCAAGCATTTATCTAGTACTATTTTTGTTTGTTTTAACACTCTTGTTTGTACTATCTGAATCTGTGAAACGTCGGTCTAAAATGTCTCTACTTAACATGTTTTGGTTGTTCATACGGAAGCAGATCATGCTATGACCGTGAATTGTTGATGGGTGCAACATGTTTCATATGTTCAACCTTAAGAGACAAATTATCCACTTCCCCTAAAGATGATCCATGGCTGGTAAGAAATAATATCCATAGTGATCTCTTTTTACTGAACAATCTCTTGGTAGAAGCAATGCAAGATTGTCTTAAGAGATGGACAATGGCACTTGAAAAGACTCAATGCTGCCATCATTATAAGGGGACATGATCTCCAAAGGGAAATATGTTTTGCTTAATCTAACATGCAAAAGCACCTTTAGTTGAGAGAAGATACTCATTGCTAGGAAGGTACAGCTGAAAGTTCCCAAAAATCATGGCAACACCTTCCAGCACTTCATGTTTTTCTTTTGTTGGGCTTCTCTAGAAAACAGGGAAAGGACAACTCAACTTTGTCCAACCTTGCACCCTTTATCATGACATAGGGCACAATGTACCAAACAATGGCATATATAATACTACATGACAGCAAAAGATGCATCAAAGTGTGATACCTCATAATAGTAGTAAGGGCCGGTGATTGGCATATAAAATCAGTGTATGCACATGGCATGCTTCTGTGTCTCTCTCCCAGTTGGCTCCCAAATATAAAACATAGACATCCTCCAGGTTGACACAATGATTTATACGTCGACAATGCATCACGGAGCAAAGCATATCTATCATCGAATCCTCTTATGACTCAATGGAAAACCGTTATAGGTTTACGGCGCTAAAATGAAACGTGTCAAAACAAAAGGGAAGCACCACGCAAACTCATAATACAATACAGTTAACATTTAACACCTTGCAACGACTATTTGTTCTGTTGACACGACATGGTGATAATTAAACAACTTTTGATGGACAAACTGCAAAAAGGAAAATAAGATGCCTTTGCATTTTGTGCCAAGAAGAGACATAAGAAGAGAAAAAAAAAGGAAGAAGAAGTACATCAAAAAAAGAGACACAGTTATGTGACAGACAGGTACAGATACATCACGCATTTCTTGGCTTCTTCTTCTTTCTTATGTATATGACAAGATGAGACTTCAGGCTGGCTGACTGGAACAGCAAAGATCACGAACCAAAATGACTTCACTGATCAGAAGACACAGACTTAGGGCAGAGGATATGATACAGGGATGAGCAAGTAAAGTCATAGATATTTGATTCTTGCATCACGTTTAGTACATGGTTTTCTCAGCTCCTGTTCTTGCATTTCTCCATTGCCCTTGGTGCTGAAAATTATCAAAATAAAATGCGGTGTGCAGCTTGTTAGCAGCAACCAAAACAAACTAGCCTGAAACTGAAATAAACATCTAGAAAAACATTTCATCTGCTGATCTGAAACTTTAGAGCTCTACTAACCGAGGCCAATAGCTTCTGATCCTTTCATTATCCGGAGCCGCTTGCATGACTCGACGAACATCCTGAAACCCATGACAAACGATGAGAAGTTATACGAAACATCAGTGCTGGCACTTGTCAAAGATTTAGGCATGCCGCACTCACTCCCACGGGACATCGCCGACGAGCATCCAGTCGCCATCCTTGTCTTCATACGTCGGAACATACTCGGATCCGTTGAGTAGATCCATCAGCTTGCTCTCGTTCATGCCATTCATCCCTTGAGATCCACAGTTTCCTGATGTGACACATACACATTCAGGTGAATATCTGATCCAGAACACTAACAGCGATTTGCAAATGGAAACAAAATATACAGTGCTAATCCAGAGCTGTTTTTTATGGTCGGTCTAGTTAACGATGGAAGTTCTTCTCAAATAAATTTAAGTCTAATTCAATGAGCTACAAGTCTACAATCACCACAACAGAAAAGAAATACAATACTTATTGCAAGTTAGAAAATAATTTTTGGCTGTTCTTGAGAAGTAATCTGCATATTTGTTTAAGATGCACGCTCCAACATGTTGGATTGATTATTGGGGGTTGAGATAGAACAGCACATGTTAATCATGAACCAACCTAAGCTAGCTAGCTGAGCGGATGGCATGATCATGAGCTAGCTAGCTGTGTGTACATATGGTAGAGAGACAATGCATTATGCCAGGGACAGGACAGGGAAGACACCTACCAAGGATCGGTGCAAATCATGCACCCCTGGCAAAACCACATGGTGACCACCACCACACATGCAAATGGAAATGCAATCATATATGCAAGTCATGCATGCATGTACTACGTACTAGTACTAGTAAATAGCCAGTAACTTTTACAGTTTTTCTTAAATTTAGTAAGGTGCAAGAACACTAAATGTAGCTAGACATCAATCTTCAAAAAATAAATATATAAATGGATAACCGTAGCTCTCTGCCCACTCATTTCATGGTAGATAGAGTACAGGTACACAGGTTGGTACATACCATTCATTTCAGGGTAGATAGATACAGTTCGGTACATACCGATGGTGAAGGAGCTGAACATCTTCTCGAGCGCCTTGGAGAGGTCCTGGTAGGTCTTGTACATGTTGAGGTCCACCTTGCGCAGGTAGGGCGCGCCGTCCATGCTCACCTTCACGAACGCTGCTGCCGGCGACGACTTCTCCGCTAGGATGTTCTTCCGGAACGACCGGACCGGCGGCCACCCAACCACCTGTGCCCTGATAAATTAACCACCAAATGAATTAGTGATATGATTATTAAAACTACTGCTTAATTAATTATACTTTCATAACAAATTAGGGTGCGCATTCACATGTACTGTCCTTGACCCCCGTCAAGTGTAAAAAAAAAACTGAAAGTAGTTTAATTCCTGCATTTTTCTTTCTTGTTTGTCCTTTAATTTGTAATGTATACATGTAGAGGGGAAGTGGTCCATGAGACTACATGGAGTGGCATCAAATCATGGAAAAGGAAAATAAAAACTTTTGTGGTGGCACACACACATGTTACATGTACCTTTCAACCTAGCTAGCGACCCAACTTTTCCGCCTTTTTTTTCAGTCCATGTACTAACATAGACATCTCTACGCATAGCACATATCTACCCCACATCACCCACACATCACATTTTCCATTCAGAGTTCAATAATTCAAAGTTCGACAAGTTAATTATTTTCCACCAACCCTTTCTTTGTTCATGCTTGAAGTACTACAAAATGCAAGTTCCAGCCAGATATTTACGAAAGGAGAGACGATATAGGGATGAGATCAAGACAAGGGGGGCAGATAGATCTAGAACGGTAGGGCCATATTTGCCATGCCATATCGACAACATGCATATGGCCGGGAAGGAAGGGCAGTATGGGCACTATTGTTTATTATCTTTTCCATCGCCATTGTAGCGTCAGGATACTAGTGAGTGATATGGAAGTGATGGCGACGTGGACAAGGAAAGTAAACTGTGCAAGATGGAGAGAGAGACAGGGGCAGCAGTCCAGTCTCCAGTGCAGTGCTGTGTGCGTGGCTTTCTTTTATCGTGTCGGCACTAGGCGCTGTCTCCCACTGCCCCCACACGTAACGTGCGGATGTCTCCCTGCCGATGATGATGATGATGATGAAATGAATCTCCCCATAGATCTCACCCATAATATGCATCTCTCTCTCTCTCTCTCACCGTGCAAATGCTCCAGGAAAACCTGTCCGTGATCAGTGACCGATCTGATGATCTTGCTCGCGTGAACCGTGACCGAACATGCAGTGGTAGTACGAACTAGATAGATCACGGCAAGAAAAACAGAGTACGGATAGATACATGGGGTTGTTCTTCCCCGAGCTAGCCGATTAAACATGCATGATGGTTTTGCTAAGCTAGGATCGTGTTCGGATGAAACTTTGTGAGAGCTCACGGCTGATTTGTGACGAAGAGTTTACACGAAGGATACGGGCAAATCAGAGCTGCATGTGTGAGCAAAGCGGAGAGATGGGTGGTACTACGTACTTGGGCGCGCGCGGCTTCTCGGCGGGGTCTGGCATCGCGGCGGCGGTGACGACGCTGCTCTGGCTCGGCGACCTCTTCATCTTCCCGACGACGGCGTCAGTCGCCGCCTTCTCCTCCTCCTGCTCCTCCTTCACCGTCGCGGCCGCGACCACGTCGGCACGACGGTCATCCTCGGCAGCCGCATGCTCGCCGGCCGGCTCCAGCTTCAGCTTCAGGTCGATGGTCTCGGCGAAGCCCCTCTTGCCGCTCATCCTCGCCTGGTCTCCTACTACCTCGCCGCCGCCGGGCAGGCCCAGCCGGAGCTCGGTCGCCTCGAAGCCCAGGTCCGCAGCCATTGCTAGCTAACGAGCTTAGCTCCTCTCTTCCTCCGCTGCTGCTGCTGCTTGGTTCGCTTCCTTTCTTTGTTTCTTGGCTAGCTTTTTGGTTTGGCTGCTTTGAGAGGTTTGGTTTGCGGTGGGAAAGGCGAGCGATGGAAATGCAGATGGAAATAGATAAAGAGGAGGAGGCAGGCAGGGAGGGAGGCGGAAATAATAATGGCACCAAGGGTGTTGGTGTGGGTGTGTAGAATAATAGGGCCTTCATAATGCATGGCCAGCCTCTTTTGCCCCTCTAACCCCTACAAATATTTTTCTTGAGTTTTATGGGGGCATTTAGTTGGGCTTAGGCTAATTTTTTCTTGAGTTTTATGAGAAATAATAAAATAATTATTAGCCTAATTAACAAAGAAATATAATATGTTGGTAATATGCAGATTATAGAAACTAGTAATCAACAATGAAGATTGCAGCAATAATTTATTATAATCGTCCTGGGTTGTGTCTAAACGAGTGCGGTTAATTAGTTCATAAGTCCAATGCTAACTTTTGTAAGATTTTGCTATTACACGTCGAATAAAAGATGATTTCAAGTTTAGGACAAATCCAAGGCCCTTTGGTTGGTAAAAAGTTGATAAAAACCATACAAACATGGAATACCCTTGTTTTATTAATCCATTTGGTCCAAATGAATGGAGAAAATGGTTATAATGAAGGAAACTGTTATTTGATCTCAATTTTAGAAGAAATATACATGAATTATACAGTGCACTTGGACCCCTTTCATAATTCCCGTGTACAACTTCTTATTGACTATAAATACCAATTTTACAATTCCTACTCACCAATTCTCAAGTGTTAAATTATTTTACAATCAGTTCTGAAATAATAATGGCAGCAAGGGTGTTAGTGTGGGTGTGTAGAACAATAGGGCCTTCATAATGCATGACCAGCTTCTTTTGCCCCTCTAACCCCTACGCATATTTTTTGAGTTCTGTGGGGGCATTTGGTTAGGCTTAGGTTCATTTTGTTATCTTTGTTACAGTATGTTAGGGTGAACTTTCTCATAACATGTTGTAGAAAAATATATATGTGAAAGAAAAAATAATTATTACCCTAATTAACAGAGAAATATTATATTTTTGGTAATGTGCAAATTATAATAACTCGTTGATAATGCCGAATGCAACATTATTTTATTATAATTGTCACGGTTGTGTGTAAACAAATTACTTTATAAGACCAATGCTAACTTTTGTAAGATTTTGTCGTTGCACGTCGAATACAAGATGATTTCAAGTTTATGACAAATCGAAGGCCATTTGTTTGGTAAAAAGTTAAGAAAAAAATATGAACATGGATACCCTTCCATTATTAATCCAGTCAGTCCAAATGAATGGAGCGAATGGTTATAATGAAAGAAATTTTTATTTGATCTCAATTTTAGAAGAAAGATTGAGGAATTTTGTTGTGCACTTGGACCCATTCCATAATTCGTATGTACAACTTCTTATTGACTATAAATACGGATTTTACAATTCCTACTCACAAAGTATCTACTATTAAAATTATTTCACAATTAGTTGTGAAAACATTAAACCAAAAGATAGTTGGTTAGCCAAGTAAAAACTAGGCACAAGCTAGTTTAAACGGATAATTTGATATTGCGTACTTGATTTTTTGTTGTCATGTCGTAATGTATGAGGGAATACCTTGGTTTGGTTCTGTATATTTTTGGAGAAATTTCTTGATGTCTTGGTCCCTCGGTCCTCCACACCATCTTAAATACATCTCAACTTAGACTAATTATATCTTTACACAAACATTACACTATGCAATGCTACACTAACTCACATTCAAAAAAACTTTTATTATTAGATCTTCTATACCTGATATAAGATGATTTCAAGCTTCTGAAACATAGAAGGTGCATGGATTTTGCCAACGACTTGTTTAGTTGACACTTGTCGTCCATTGTGAGTTCTGGCTTTTCTGAAGCCTTATGGAACTACATCAAAATAAGTTTAAAAACTCCAAAAAAAACTAAAATTAGACATGTATAGGATTGTTCACTTTTACATAATTGAAATTTTCCCATAGTATTTAATTCAAAGTACAATCCTGAAAATAACTTTAAAAAAAATCATTGTTAGCTCAAAAACATAGGTATTACAAGCTAATCTGGCACCCTTGGCCATGTAAATCATATAACCATGGATGTGATCTTGGCCTAGTGGTGGAAGCACAATGATGTATCTAAGATAGTCTGTGTTCAAATGTTGCAAGCGGAGTTGATTGTTGTGATTTACTTGGGATTTACCCACACATTCTTCTTAATTATAAATCATATAGGCCTCGCTTGGTAGAACATTATGAGTGTAATAAAGCAGTTAGAATGTCAGATAGTACCCATACGACTCATTATACTCTTAAAGCACAAAATATTTTTTGTGAAATTAAAGCACGAAATGTTAGCACATTATGAGTGTAATAATGCAATTGGAATGTCACATGGTACCCTACAAAAATGTTACATAGCTAAAAATGTGTTGAAAACTTGTATTACCAATCAAATTAATTTTTCATATGGTTATCATCGATCAAATCTCGGGAAACCAAAGTAATAACTAAAACAATAATAATGATGTGTCTCTCTACTATGATTTGAATGCACATTAATGATTCTTAAAGAGCAAAATATCAAAGTCCAAAATAAGCAAACGCAAAAAATTCTTAAGTAGTAACCAAGGGTGAATCATCAAGATCTCGAATAATTAAGTTGTCACTAAATATCAAAATAAAAGAAGACAAAATTTGGTTAGCCAAATAGAAATATATACACAAGCTAATTGAAAATGCTAAAAATGCTATAACAATTTGTTGCAAAACCAATACTACTTTGGTTTTTCTTATCATGCATAGTGTATACTGGTTTTTGTGTGTGTAAGGTTCTACTATTACACACATAATACATGATAATTTTAAGTTACTGGTAATTTTTGAGTGTGGGAATGTGGCTAGTGAGCATTTCGATGCATAGATTTGATATTTTTGGAATGCTACCATGGGTCTATTGCGAGATTGGCATGTGTTCAATGTTATGATACTTCACGGATATACATCGAAATTAATTTCAAACTCTAAAGCAGTTAGAATTAAACATGGCATGGGTTAGTTTATTTTTATATTATATATGAACCTCCTTGAATGGACAAATGATGCCGACTAGAGGGGGTGAATAGGCTTTTAAAATAATTACGGTTTAGGCTCTAATAAATACGAAATTAAACTAACGTTTAATTTATCAAAGCACAAAACCTAAAACCACTAGGTTCACTAAGTGCACCAACAACCTATGCTAAGCAAGACAAGCAACAAGGTGATAGCAAGATATAATACTTCAAGAACGATGGCTATCACAACGTAAAGTGCATAAGTAAAGGGTTCGGTTGAGAGATAACCTATGGACATGGAGACGATGATTTTTATCCCGAAGTTCACTTCCAAAGAAGCCATGTCTCCATTGAAGAGGTGTGATGGCGCAGTGCTCTCCGAATGCCACAAATGGCTCACCTTGAGGTGTGGTGGCTCGATGCTCACCCAACGCCACACAAGGCTTCACCTCAAGATATGAAGGCACGCAACTCACCGATGCCACAAAAGGCTCACCCTATTCTCCCGAGTGTACACCACAAAGGCGGGAACTCGGTCCACTATGGGACACTTGAGGGCGGTCACCGAACCCATACAAGGCTTGGGGAAATCTCCACAACTCAATTAGAGGGCTCCCAAGAAACACCACAAAGGCCACAAGCTTGAGGAATCTCCACAACTCAATTGGAGGCCCCAAGAACAATGCCACAACATGCCACAAGATTTAGGAATCTCCACAACTCAACTAGAGGCCCTAAGAACTCACCACAACTCCACACAACCGTCTAGGGTTCCAATAACCCAAGAGTAACAAGCCCAAGAGCTTGAACTCACCAAAACTCCGAGGAGAACTAAAACCTATGCACCAAATGCAAGAGGCAAGTACTTGACTCTCAAATTTCACCAAAGTTATTGGGAGAATAAGAGAGGAAGAACACAAGAGGAGAACACAAAACTCTCTAAGATCTAGATCCCAAGGATTCATTCACAAATAAAGGATTTGGTTTGGTGGGATTGTAGATCTAGATCTCCTCTATCAAATCCCTCAAAAATATGCAAGTATCATAGGAGGAGGAAGGGGAGAGGACAAGCTCTTCAAGGTCAACAATGGAGGAGAGAGAAAGCCAAAGAACAAGAAAAGAGCTCACCACACAAAGGGGAAGAGGAGCCCCTTTTAAAGGGCTCCTAGATCTGACTCTTTGGGTCAAATCATGATCGTGACTAGTACTACTGGTGGGCGGGCGGTACTACCATTGATACCCGGCCAACGGTCAAAACACAGCGACCCGAAAGGCAGAAAACGATCCTGGTCGGAACTTCCGCCGGTGCATCGGTACTACTGCCTTTACTTCTGACAAAGTTTTGTCAAATAGCACACACCAAACAGAGAGATTACTGAACTGAAATCAGGATGAGCAGAAGAAGCCCGGTACAACCCCCGGTACTACCGGCAGCAAAAATGCCCCAGAGGTACTACCGATGGTGCGTCGGAACTTCATAGAACCTTCAGAGCCAAAACTGCAAAAACTTTTGCAACCGAACTCCAAACGAGATGAAACCAATTTTATTGGAAAGATAACGACGTGTAGAATCCAACAAAAATTCAAAAAACCCGCAATATGGAAAACGCAATAAGATGTTTAAAGGAAATATGTTTTTGATGAACTAGAGCTTGTTATGGAGAAAACCACAAGCTCTAGATCCTCACATGGACAAGATCCAAATAACAACCAAGAAAGATGACGCTATGTATGCAAAGGTTTGACCTCCCCTAAATAGATCGAACACGCTACTCACTCGAGAGCCCCTCTTCATAGGATGAATGTCTATCCTAAACCCGGTCTCCCAACAACTACAAGAGACCGGTAAATTAGAAAACCTGTTAAGATCATACCTTTGCCTCGAGCATTCCACTTGAGCTTGATGTAGACAATCTTTTCTTCTTCAAGATGGAACACCTTTCTTGATTGCTCTTACTCGCACTTTGCTTGATGAAGACTTGTGAATTTCTCACTCATACTCCATGTGAAAACCTCTTCTTTGAATGTCTTCATCACTCCATGATCACTGATGGTGGCAAGCTTCAAGCATGAGATCTTTTAGAGATGGCACATCTTGAGCTTGCACTTCATTTCTTGATGATGTCTTAATGATGTCTTGAAGATAGCTATGAGGAGATCCATCTTCTTCTTCAAGACACTCTTGATCTTCTTCTTCTTCTTCTTCTTCTTCTTCTTTCAACCTTCAAACCAACACATGGCCCAAGCGATGCCAATAGACAGATCCTACAAGTGAAACTCAATTCAAACATTAGTCCATAGAGATTATCATTAATTACCAAAACTACACGTGGGGGCACATGCACTTTCACTCCTCTAGTCTTGGAATCCAGATGTACACGTACCAAATTGTTACTAAGTTTCAAACACTTGAAAAGGTCAACAAGAAATATTGGCATAGTGAGAATTCAGATACTACACAAACTTGTTGCCATACACCTATTTATATTAGACATAAATCCTTAAAACATGGATGGACACTCCTTGCCTAGTGGTTGGAGTGCAGTGGCGCCTCAAGGATTTCTCGTGTTCGAGTCATGCATACTAGACTAATTCGGAAATCTCCATTTATTTAATAGTCTTTATTCCATATTATGTATCACAAATTTGTATAGATATGCATATATCTAGATACATTTTTCTATACATACATAAAAATCTAGATAAATTTATGGCGGTCAATATAAAACATAGGTATTATAACTCATGTTTTTAGCAAAGGTTTGCAAGGAGGAACATATAAAGAATATAACAAGAAAAAATATACGAGGCCCCGAAATTCCACCCACAAAATATAATTTTTCCCGCTGGAAATCAAAGACGGTGGTGTGGAGAAACTGCCGCACTCCACGCCTCTGACCACTAAGTCAAAAGGCCATTCACAATTCAATTCGTACGTTGAATGTAATGTCCAAGATTTCTTCTTAATCAATTAATATTGTAGGGCTGCCCTCTCGACAAGTGTTAAGTACAGATTGCAGCAATGCCATAAAATTTGTATCATCAAACCTCAACATACTAAAGTAAAAAATGGACAAATAATAAAGGTGTGTTGTGTAGCTAAAGTTTCTGGTCGACCACTAGAAGAAAATTACCAATTCCCATGAGTATTAATTATTTCCAAGAAATGTAACTTCTCTACGAGTGTTACGAAAGTAATTGTAGCAATGCTATAAAGTTTGTATCATCAAATCTCAACATACAAAGGTAAAAAATTGAAAACAATAAATGTGTGTTGCGTAGCTAAAGTTGCTTGTCGACCACTAGAAAAAATTACCAGTTCCCATGAGTATTAATTATTTCCAAGAAATGTAACACTTAGAGCTTGTTTAGAAGCCATCGTTTTATGCTGGAATCATGGAATTCAATCAAGATTCTATATAAAACATGTTTGGCTATCACAAAATTGGAACTGTTATTTCAATTGAAAATTTCTAGGAGTGGGTATGTGGAATTCAATGGAGATATCATATACAACGTGTTTGGCTGTCACAAAATTGAAACCGTTATTTTATTTAGAAATTTCAGAAGATAGATATGGTATGTGAAATCAAATTTTATTTTCAACCTAGTCATTTGTTTGAAAATCATTTCATTTCATAGTTTCTTGCAGGAGTCAAACATGATTTTTAGGTTAGAATTTCAAATTAAACAAATGAAATCATGACAACAACGTCATTTCATTTCAGTTCCATCAAATAAAAAAATAATGGCTTCCAAACGAATCCTTACATCCTTTTTTTTTCTAAATGTTTGTAAGTTCACGCTTGAAAAGAAATAAAGGGAAATAAAAAGGGCCAGGTCATGTCGGGTTAGTTAGTTGGAGGGCAAGAAAGCGCATGCGCCGTGTGTGACTGTGACCCCCACGCGCGAAAATGACCACCCGGTGGGACCAGAGCGCACACCATGGTTAGTGGCCCACTTGTCAGATGCGGGACCCGCATGTCACCTTACGCACAAATTTCTCTCTATCTGCTCTACGGCTTTGTCTCTTTTTTTCTGGCTGTAGCGCGTGGTTTTATTTTGGTGCAGGCTTGACATTTTGATTAGTGCATTCGATAACATAGCACATCGCTATAATAACTTGGTGTATCTGGTAACTGGGGGCATTCGATGCATCCGTATTCGAGAATAGTCTCTGGAAAACTCCAAACAACGTTTTCAACAGAAAGAATGGCACATAAACACCCATATTGTTAGGTTAACACACTGAAGGCTGGGATTTGAGTTCAAGAATATTAGCATACTAAATAAGTATCAGGTTGTAGGAATTAGAGCACTCGATACCATGTTGTTGACAAATGACAATCCGTGTAAATCGTAGCAACTAAACCACACAAAATGTGGCAAATAAAACTATATTTCACAACATTGGCACATACTAGCAAGAATTGGCTCGAGGCGCTCCCTCCCGAGCGTCTCTGGCGGCGCCCCCACCCTGTAAAACCTAGGCGGCGCACCCATCCCCCCGCCCTCCGGCCGCCCCCGCTGCCCTCCCCGGCAGCGGTAGCGGCCCCCTCCGCGTCGAAGACAGCGGCAGGGATGGAGGGGTGCTTCTGCTGTTTTTCCTTGGGAGTTGGAGGAACACCGGCGGAAGCACAGGGCGGCGTGGCTGTTTGGGCCGGGGCCTGAGGCCCTCCGGCGGGGCGGTAGTGAGGAAATGGCGGTGTGCCCTCAGCGCGTCTTAGGCGAGCATGGCAGCGAGCTGGGTCGTCGGGCCAAGATCTAGGTTTCGAGGCTGATCTGGCCAGATGGGTCCAGTCACGGCCGGGGCGAAGGGATCTGGCGGTTTCTTGGATCACCGATACCTGCAGCCTTGCACTTGGACTGCCTCTTTCCTCTCTTGTCACTCCGGCATGGAGGTGACTGGCGGTGTGGGGGTCTGCTAGTCTCGCGAATAATGGCGGCGGTCCTAGGATTCCTTTTATCGCCAAGATCATGATCTGTCGGTGCTTGTCCCCATCGATCTGGCGGAAGTGGTGTGTTTCGGAAGGCTCCGCCGACAAACTCCCATGGGCGAATAATGCCTGGAGATTGCTGGATTGGAGGGATTCGGTCGTGCAAACCCATGTTTTACTCTGACCGTTTAGGCTCAGAGGGAGCGCTTCGAAGCTCTCTTGGCTATTAATATCATGGGGCATGTTCTTGTTCCATGGTGCTGAGGGAGAATGTTATGGAGACCAAGATCTAAGGACTGACAGTGGTGGTTCGAGTCTGGGTGGTGATGAGGAATTGGCTTGGTGACTCGTGACTTGGTGCAGTGGCATGCAAGTGGGGACGACTGCACAGGAGAGGTTCACAGTCTACCTTTCAGGATGAAAACCCAGGATCTGGCCTTAATTGGTTGTGCCTGGCAATGGCCTTATTGAAGGTATTGTTTTGAGAGTGTGGACTTTCTTCATGGTGAAACCCAAGATCTATGATCGGGTGATGATGGTGTTTGTGCATTGTTCCTTTCTTGGAGGCGCCGCTTTTGGAGAAGCTAGACTTCTGGTGTTGTCTTGGTGGTAGTAGTACCGTTGTTTCAACGAATGGGTCACTGTAGCAGGATTTTTATTTTTTGTAATTCTTCTTTCTTTTTTTGGCTGTGTGCATCCGTATGGCCGCTAGAGCAATGCATTGTTGCAGAGGCTGGGTGTAATTGGTATCTTCAGGATAAATATATGCTCATTTCCAAAAAAAAACTAGCAAGAATTGGGTTGAATCCATGGCATATGTGGATGTAAAATACTAGATGTCTGGTGAAGTGGTGAGCCAAACTGTGACCACTAGAAACTTTTTTTCATATTAACGTCATGCAAAGTTAGAGCATCTCCAGCGGGTTGACCCGTTCCGAACACAAAATGTGTATGTTTTGCTTCATTTGGGTTGGCTCGCGGATAGAAAGAGGTGGTTGTCCTCCTCTGGTCTGTTTGTGTCCGGGTGCACCTATTGGGGTGGCCTACTTGGTCCGCGCCGACCATTGTGGTCCAGATTTTCTCATTTCACTCAATTTGACATATATGAATAGGAAGCAAAGCAAAAAAAATCTACCAAATAAAGTACCACTAATTAGTCAATCACGGAGTTCATACGACAAATTACTGAACCAAAGTGCAAAATGATAATAGTTTCATACGAATATGCAAATAATATAGTCCAAAAAGATCATGCATCGCGTTCTTAGATTTCCATTTTCTTTTGCTCAAACCAAGCCCTTTGAGGTGGGTCCATGATACTCAAGTCAGCCATCATGATATGGTTCTCCTCGGCAATCACTTTGGCCTCTACCTTCATGACTCTAGACCGACCATAGCTCTCTTCAATCTCAAGAGCTCTTTTTTTGGAGGTTGATAAACTTTACCACTGTGGCCTCTTTCTCCTGGTGGCGCCTCTCACCCCTCTTAGCATTTTCCTTTTCTCTCGACGATCAACCCCTTCAGTGTCTCATGCATCTTTCTAGCCAGAAAGTCTCATGTTGCTCTTCAGAAAACACGTATAATAGTAGTAAAAGTTCGTGGCTACTGCCAAGTTCAAGTAAAAGTGAAGAGGCTTCACGCTTGAGATCTTGCTTGGTAGACTTGTGTCCCCTTGGCCAAACGCCACAACCACCATTGCTTGGGCCACCGTGCTTGGGCCATCCTATTCAAGATCGATGACCGGTGATTCATTGTCACTCTTCTTCAAGCCTTCTAAAATCTTTTGGTATAGAGCAAAGCTTGTTTCCCACTTGGGACACTTCTTAATCTTCTTCCAACAATGGGTCAAGGTGAACGGTTTGTTGTCATATTTCTCCTTGAAGTACACCATAGCTTGGATCACCTAGACAAATGGATGAGAATCCATGATACATACTCACATATGAATGCTACACTGACACGTGTAAAATGGACGCGGTTTTACCATGTCTGCAACGCCGACGACCCTCACATACCTTGCTTGCACATGCTTGTATGTATCATAAAACTTAATATACTCTACATGGATGCATGACCATCTATTTTGAAGAGAGGGGTTAGTTTAGATCACTATGGATGATGTAGGGCTTGAACTTCCCATGCTCATGAAAGTACTAGCCAACCCTCCATCAATATGTCCCTCCTTTTGCTCGACACCATAAAATGGATCTTGTCCAATCATCATTCAAGGCTGACAAAGCATCTTGTCATCATTGTTCATGTATCCTTTAGTACTTTGGCTTTTCTTCTTTCGTATTGCGGTGTCCGTAGGGACAACATCATTGACATCCATAGGGTCAACATCATTCCCAAACAGTGGCTCTCCTTCAATGGAGATTGCATCTAGTTGAGTCTCTTGCTCGGTATCGTCGTCCATATGGTCACTCCCATTCATAATGGATTGCATGATGGCATCGTTGTCATCGTATTACTCCACATAATTGGATACTACAAGCCAGTTTCACATGACAATGGATAGTGAAAAAGATGTGTCGCATCTATGGATCAGGGGTACCGCGGAGCAGACAGGCAGGCCATGCACCTTGCTTAGTGCCCTCACGGGTACAGAGTCAGACCATCCCCACGGGAACCCGACTGAGAGCCCTAGGGGCCTAGCGCACCACGGGTTTGAAAAGTCAAAGCCCCTCCCGTGAGAGCTGATGAGTGCATATTTGCATCATGTTTTATATTATTATTTTGCATTGTAGATGTAGGATCTTGGTATTTCATGGCGTTCGTGCACATGTTTTACGTCTGTTTTCAGCAGGATCAGGACAGATGATGGATACGATGGACACAATCCTTGGAGCAGTTGTACTGAGGAGAAAAGGAGTAAAAACAACGTAAATCGTTTATTTGGGAAATATGAATAATACCAGAAGAAAACCTGAAGCGAACAAAGGACACAGATGGTTTAACGACCAACTATACGGCGCAAATACTTTTTTCGGCCGTATAGTTCCTGCCGTATAGTTGGCGCCTCCACTGCCTCCTCAAATAGTTTCACCCCGTGCAAATGGATCGGAGATATGACATACAGAACACCCAGAAATCACTGAAATCCTCACCTCCAGAAGGAAGTTGGAGGGGAACTCGCCCAAGGGATCCATCTTTGCCCTATGCAGATCTGGGAGGCCAAGGCATCGATCTTCATCAACCACTGCACCACCATCATCTCCATCCATCCCATATTCACCCATCTAGATATTGTTGTAATTTGCGTACTTGTTGTGGATTTATACAAGAACTATTCATTTACAATCGATTCCATTACCATTGATATGATGTTGATTGCCTCCATGTCTAAGTAGATCCTTAGTTCTTGGGGAGATGGAGAAACCCTAGCATATGATTGAGATAAGATAGAAATTATTATGTTATACATCATTATGTGGATGAGTTAATTGTGTTCATCTTGATGTTGGGAGTTGTGCACCTCCTTAATATTTGCCTCATATGAGGACTCGATGAAGAGGATTACTTGCTAGTAGACGGAGGGATGATAACACTTACTATGACTATAAAGATGTTGTCATCCTTTACGTACTAACTTGGCGAATCAAGGAGAACTCATAAAGCCATGTCCATGTCATGGGAGAAATCCCTTAATAGCGGGATAATACAATTGATGTCATTTATCCGTCAACTGTGGTTATGAAGGATGATGTGAGCATTGGTTGCTGTTTGTTTGTCCATATATGGAGCTCCTCCCACATACATATCATGAGAATATTCATTATAATAATCTTGATTGCTTAGTCTAAATTGCTAGTGGTGTATCCACCACTCCCTAAGAATGCCTTTTTCCCTATTGCAGTTCTTAGTTCTTTTACACAATCGATTCTTACTTTCTGCATTAAGATTTACTTTACTTTACTTGCTTAGTTCAACCAAAAACCCAAAAACAACTCTACTATTCTTGCATCTTGAATTTATTCCGTAAGTACTTCGTTTAGTTTTAGTTAAAAGCATGTTAGTCTTTTTCTTACTGCTCTATGTGGGATCGATATCTTTATTTCGAAACTAGCCACAAACAATCTCTGCACTTGTAGTCATCAAGCTATTTTTTGGCGCCGTTGCCAGGGAGCTTAGCGCTATAAGTCACTTTACTTTTAGTTATTTACTTTCGTTGCACTAATTTTTAATTTAAGTTACAGGACCGCAACAATGGACAACACTCAGCATTTAATCCAGCTTGAGGCGGTAAGGAAAATGGGTTCGCCCATGGACGCTTTTATAAGTGTCCATAAAAGCATAAATCCGGATGGAATTGAGATCCACCCTTTATTATTTGAACTACTGCACTCTAAGAAATTTGCAGGAACCAATGAAGAGAGTCCATATGGACACTTACAATTCTTTGAAGACACTCTCAGTTCCTTTATATTCGACTATTATGATCTTGATATGGTTAAAATCTAGTTGTTTAAACAAACTCTCTCTAATAATGTTTGCGACTGGTATAGATATTTTTGTGTAGAAGTACCAAGGACTTGGACGGAACTGACAACCAAGTTCCTATCAAAATATTACTCAGAAAGAAAAGCTCACAGGATGAGAGATATTATTATCAGTTCCAAAAATAATCCTGATGAGGGTTTGTATGAGGGATATCTAAGGTACAAGAGCTATCTAGATAATTTCCCCCATCATCATTTTCCTGATTGGTTAATCACTCATACTTTCTATGGAGCGCTTAATAATGAAAATAGAATGAATTTAGACACCACTTCCAATGGTAGTTTTCTATCTTACACATATGATGAAGCTTGGAAATTAATAATGAAAATGAGGGAGGCAACGGAAAATCTTAAAAATGAGGAGAACATTACAAATAGTTTTTCTGAATATGCTTGTGTTAATGATTTCTTTGAAGATGAAGGGACTTGTGCAATGATTAAAACCCTTGGTATTGATTCTTACTCGGTAAAGAAAATTATTGAGAATTATACAGGGCATTTACAGGCACTACTAGAGAAAAGGCTATAGGAGACATGCACATTAGAGGCGCATTTATACTATATGCGTCTCTAATAAAATAGGCGAGCCGCACCAGCCAGACATGCGCTTCTAGTATTGAAATAGGCGAGGAGCATATTTGTATCATGCACCTCTGCTAGTCTCTGTACGGACAAAATCTGGCATCCCCATATTATGCGAGGCGCATTTTGATAATATGCGCCTCCAATATATTAGATAGGCGAGGCGCATATGGGAAAAATGCACCTCTCATAAGTTGCATGGGCCCATAAGGATATCTATGGTCGAATATGCGAGCATATGCACCTCCTATACTTGATAATATGCGAGGCGCATATACCTGGCAGATCCCCCCCCTGTGGATCGCCTTTTCAGTTTTGTAAAAAATAAACAAAAATGATAGAAACTTCAAAAAAATAATTCCTTTGAGTTGTAGTTAGATTTTAAGGTATAGATCTAGACAAAATTGAAAAACATGAATTTCGATGTATTTTACAAAAATAGGTCATGCCACAGTAAAACGGCCATGACTTTTGCATACGATGTCGGAAAAAATCTTTAACCTATCAAAATGATCGTCTCGAAATTTCCTACTCGATTTCAACTGCTAGAAGCCATTGAAGATTTTACAGATTCCCTAAATTCAAAAAGATTAAAAAGTTATGGCAGACAGAAGATTTTTTTCCTACAAGAAAAATAACTATTCGAGCGCCTCGCATAAGTGAAGATGGATTCAAATTCGAACAGCCACCTACCACCTCTCCTCCTTCTTCTTCTTCTCCTTCTCCTCCACCTCCCCTCCTTCTCCTCCGCCTCCTTCTCCTTCTCCTCCACCTCTCCTCCTTCTCCTCCATCTCTCCTTCTTCTCCCCTTCTCCTCCTCCTCCTCCTCCTCCTCCTCCACTCTCCTCCTCCTCGTCCACCTCCGATGGCATCCTCCTCTTATCCCCTTCTCCTCCTCCTCCTCCTCCTCCTTCGGCATCCTCCTCCTCTTCTCCGGCGACCTCCTCCTCCTCCGACGATCACTTCGGCCATGACCTCCACAACCACACCGACCACCACCTCCTCCACCTCCTGACGACCACCCCCGGAAGCCTCCTCCACCATCTTCGGCGACCCCCATGGCCATGGCCTCCCGAGCATGCCTGCGGTGGTAGGTTGTGGCCACGGGCACGGCCTCTGACGAGCTCCGACGAAATTCCGGCCAGATCCAGATCTGGCCGCCATTTTTTTTTGAAATTCAAAAATAATATCCGAGGCACATTTGGATCAATATTCGCCTTGCATATGCAGAATACTAGAGGTGCATTCGGATCAATATGCGCCTCGCATATTCAGAATACTAGAGGCGCATTCGGATCAATATGCGCCTCACATATTTAGAATACTAGAGGCACATATTAATATGCGCCTCGCATAAAAAATACTAGAGGCGCGACGCTATAGGCGCATATCGCATAGCATTTTTGGTGCGCCTCGCATAGCGTTTTCCCTAGTAGTGAGGTACCTACAGAATGGGAACCCCGTAAACCGCTCGAAGAAAAGAAGCGCGCAAGAGAACTAACGGAAGAGTTCTCCTCTACACCTATTTGAGAGAATATCAAGAAAAAGCAAAAAGAGGAAGAACAAATAAAAAGAAGACTAAAGAAACCAGAAAAGAACCCCGAAGCTACCAATATAAATAATGTCATATTGAAGGATCTTATGGAAGCACGAATGGTGGATAATGAAGTGGTTATGCTAGACTTTGAAACCTCAGAATTCATCGAAGGTAAAGTACGAGGTAACAAAACTTCTAAACCGATGACTCCTATATATTGTGGAGAAACTTTCTTATACGGAATTTGTGAAACGATCTCCACTATAAATATTATGTCTTCAGCACTTTATGAAGAACATTGCTATAGTTTAAATAATCCAGATGTGGAACTGGTAGACACTACTATTAAATTGTTTAATAGAATTAATATAAAGTCGGAAGGGGTTATCAGAAACACCTATGTCCTTATTGGATCACACATGTACCCCCTTGATTTTCATATTGTTGACATGCCTCGAGATTCTTTTTGTCCTATTCTTTTAGGCATGCCTTTTGTTTCCATAACCAAAGCTGGAGTTGATAATAAGAAGGAGACTATTTGACTTATGTTTGGAGAAGAGGAAATGACATACCACTTTGCCAAACTAAAGAAGATGCCATATGAAGTGGAAGACATCAAGGAAGAGAAAACGATTGTTGAGCTGGCAACAATTCATTTCAGTACTCCACAAGATGAATTAGAGAGGAGCCTAATTAATTGGGAGGAAGCACCGGATGATGAGGAGAGAGAAGACATGGATGATTATCCTGATTCAGTTCTGGAAGCACAAGATCCACATAACTACAAAGAACTGGTAAGAAAAGAAAATGAAGAACCTCCGCCAATTGAGTTGAAACAACTTCTAGACAATATGATGTATGAGTTTTTAGATAATGAAAATAAATATCCTGTTATCATTAGCAAAAATCTATCATAAGATGAAACAAATAAACTCATTTCAGTCTTAGTTAAGTGTCATGAAGCTTTTGGATATACTCTAAGAGATATTAAAGGAATAGATCCATCTATTGTAACCCATAAGATTACTATGCTTGATGATGTTGAACCCATAGTTGATACACAAAGAAGGCTTAATCCAAAAATGAAAGAAGTAGTAAGAAAAGGGGTTATACGCTTATTAGATGCAAGCATAATATATCCTATTTGTGATAGTAAGTGGGTTAGCCTAGCTCATTGCATACCAAGACAAGGTGGCCTTGATGCTGCTATGAATGAGAACGGTGAGCTAGTTCCTATAAGACATATTGTTGGATATCGTATGTCCATTGATTTTAGGAAGCTAAACCGTGAGACAGAGAAACATCATGAACCTATACCATTTATGGATAAAATTTTAAAAAGACTAAGTAATAATTCTTTTTTCTATTTTCTTAATGGTTATTCTGGATATTCTCAAATTACCATATAACCAGAAGATCAAGAGAAGACAACTTTCACTTGTCCTTATGGCACATATGCTTATATATTAGTTCCATTTGGCTTATGTAACGCAGCAACAACTTTTCAAGAATGTGTTTTAAAAATATTTGATGATTTTGTTGAGAAGACTATGGAAGTTCTAACGAATGATTTTGTTGTTTGTGGAACAACCTTTGATAATTGCCTCTACAATCTAACCAAAGTCTTGAAGAGATGCATGCAATCAACTTTGGTTTGAATTGGGAACAATGCTGTTTCATGGAAAGAGAAGGTAAATTTTTTGGACATAAGGTTTCAGAGAAGGGAATAGAAATAGATAAAACTAATATAAATGCTATAGATAATCTTCCAATACCTCAGGACATAAAAAAACTTAAAAATGTTTCTAGGACATGCAGGTTTTTATAAGTGTTTTATAAAAGATTTTGCTAAAGTTGCTATGCCTCTCACCAACCTTCTTGAGAAAGAAACTCTATTCTATTTCGACCATAATTGCATTACAGCTTTTGAGAGCCTTAAATACAAGTTAGTTTCAACACCCATCATGCAATCTCCAAAATGGGATGAACCTTTCGAAATCATGTGTGATGCTAGTGACTATGCTTAGGGGTTGTGTTAGGACAGCGACATGAAAAGAATTTAAATGTTATTTATTATACTAGTAAACCTCTTAATAAGATTCAGAAAAATTATGCTACTACATAAAAAGAGTTCCTAGCTATAATTTTTTCTTGCGACAAATTTCGATCTTACATCATAAATTCTAAGGTGATAGTTCATACGGATCACCAAACTTTGCGTCACCTCCTTGTGAAAAAGGATGTGAAGCCCTGGTTGATTATGTGGGTTCTATTACTACAAGAATATGATTTACAAATAGTAGATAGGAGGGGTAAGGATAATCTAGTAGCAGATCATCTCTCTAGGATGGAGGGAATAATTATCGACCCCGTACCTATAGTCATTTCCGGGAAAGTATTTAGCAAATGTTGAAATCGTTGATCCGTCGTATGCAGATTATGCTAATTATCTCACAACAAAATTTATACCTCCTGGTATGACAAGAAATCAAAGGATGAAATTCTTTAATGATCTTAAATATTAATTTTGGGATGATCTATATCTATATTGTCATGGACCCGACGGAATAATTCGGAAGTGTGTTCCTAACCATGAAATGAATGCAATATTGCAAGATTGTCATGACAATCCTATCGAGGGCATCATGCAGGTAAACGAACTGCAACAAAGGTACTTCAATCTGGATTCTATTAGCCCACCTTGCTTAAGGACGCACACAGGTATGTGGAATACTATGATGCTTGCCAAAGAAGAGGTGATATAGGTAGGAGACAAGAAATGGCAATGAATTATAGTCTCATAATTGAGCCTTTTGATGTATGGGGAATGGATTACATGGGACCCTTTATAGAATCGAATGGTTATACTCATATTTTTGTTGGTGCTGATTATGTTACTAAATGGGTTGAAGCTATTCCAACAAGTCATGCAGATGCAGCCACCTCAATGAAGATGATCAAGGATGTCATATTCCCCAGGTTTGGAGTTCCTAGATTTTTAATCACTGATGGTGGTTCTCATTTTATGAAAGGAACCTTCAGGAAAATCCTCAGAAAATATGGAGTAACTCACCATGTTTCTTCACCATATCATCCTCAAACAAGCGGTCAAGTGGAACTCTCCAAATGAGAATTAAAGACCATACTCGAGAAAAGGGTGGAGAAATCAAGAAAAATTGGTCATACAAGTTAAATGACACTCTATGGGCGTACCGCACTATAATCAAAAATCCAATGGGTATGACACCTTATAAGATGGTATACGGTAAGGCATGCCATTTACCTTTAGAATTGGAACACAAAGTTTTCTGGGCAATCAAGAACCTAAACTATGATCTTAAAGCAGCAGGAGAAAAACGCTTATTAGATATTCATGCTTTAGATGAGTTTAGAAGTGAGGCTTATGAAAATGCTAGATTGTTTAAAGAAAATGTAAAAACATGGCATGATAGAAGAATAGAAAATAAGACCTTTAAAAATGGAGACAAAGTGTTGCTCTATAATTCTCGTCTTAAGTTGTTTCCAGGGAAGCTCAGATCGTAGTGAGAAAGTCACTATATAGTTGAAGAAGCTTATTCATCGGGAGCAGTGAAGCTCAAGGGAAAAACACCCTCTCTTTTCATGGGTGGTAAATGGACAATTCTTGAAGCATTATCGAGTAAAAGAACATATAAGTGCAGTCACCATACAAGTGATCACCCCAAAAGAGTTGATTAAGCAAAGATATGCAAGGGATGGCAACTTCGAGAAAAATGGACTCTAGATGAAATAAGCAACACTACAGTCAAGCTATTGACCATAAAAGAGCGCTTCATGGGAGGAAACCCATGCAAGGTAAAGGCTTGAGTAAGTTTTAAATTTTTTTATAAACTTATGTTAAATGAGGAACATTTGAAGCTCTAGCAAAGAAAGAGGAAGATTGATAACGCCAATATTGGTCAAAAATTTAAGCTGTCATTTTTCTATCAAAACTTGATATATTGTTAAGTTTTAGAGTAATAAGGAATCCCTGGAGAAACAGGAAATTTTTGGTGGACACAAAGGGTTTAACGACTAGCTATATGACCGGAATAAAATTCCGGCTGTATAGCTGTGGTCGTATAGTTGTTTCGACATCACCCCTTCCGTCTATGAAAGGTACTGATAGTTTAACGACCAACTATATGGCGGGAATAAAAATTCCACCTGTATAGTTGCTGTCGTATAGATATTGATGCCTTTGACAAAGTTCTTTTCTAGGTATAGATAGTTTAACGACCAACTATACAGCGGGAATAAAAATTCGCCCGAATAGTTGTGGTCGTATAGATATCGACCCATCTCCAAAAAAAATTATTTGGAATACAGAGAGTTTAACGACCAACTATACGGCGGGAATAAAAATTTCCGCCCGTATGGTTGGTTCCACTGTAGAAGAAATTCTATAGTCGGTTCGCAACTATACGGCGGGACCTATACGGGCAACGCCCGTATAGTTGCTCGTTACGTAAGGCGGCTAGGGTTTTTAACCTCTCCTTTTAAACTTGATCGCATCTAACCTTTTTCATTAAGTTTTCACAGAGCTATAGCCTCCAGCCTCTAGCCTCGAAAAATCCTCGCCATCCCTATACAAGCCCCGTAACAACATCAGTGCAGCGAAGCCATGCAGCTCTTCCATGTCAACAAGATCTGGAAGAAGAAGGAAGAGAATCCCGTGAAGAGGATCAAAGAAGTAGAGCCTAAAGGATCACCATCACCATCCAACCTGGAGATCAAGCTTCTCCCGAACTAGGAGGACATGTTCCCGCAACGGATGGAGATGATGAGGCAAGCTGAGTGGGGAAAGAACAAGGATGAGTATCTCCCTAATCCCTATCGTCACAACATAGGATCCTATTATAAATCTCCTCTTGGTCCATCACCTCTTAAACCTAAGAAGGTGCGACAAGATTATATTCATGATAAGATCTATGAGTTGGAAAAAGCTTCTAAGGCATGTGTTGAAACAATTGGAGAAGGGATCGACTCCTACTGGATGATGAGGAAAGACCTTGAGAAAAAGGTCGATGACATCGATGGTAGAGTTGGTTTCTTGGTCAAAACTGTTTTTGAGTTGACAGATGAGAAGAAATTCCTCAATAAGAGAATGATGAAGCTTCAATATGACATGGCCAAGCTCAGCATCCTCTTTGCAAGCATAGTCAAAGATGGCAACATAAAATAGGAGGACAATGCTCTTCCTACCCAGGAGGAGGAATAGGTATCAACAAGGAGTTATTTGATCCCGCCTGGCTTGATTCCAAGCTTGGGGAGATCTTTAATACCTTGTAATCTATCTTATAAGTTTTATATTACTATTTTAGATTTTGCATTAGTTCGAATTTAGAAATAAGTTTGCATCATTCGAGTTCCTTAAGGAATAGTGGATCCCATTTGTGAAATTCCGAGTTTACTATTATATATATGGAGCATTATCGAGTTTGTGCTTGTCTTATTATATATATGAATGACTTGAGTATAATTTTACTTGCACTTGATGATAATAATAGTAGTCTTCCACACCATTGGTATTAATGGAACATATAAAGATAATTCAATCAATATGTTGTAAGTTCATGGTTCGATTTACAAAAGTAAAAATAGCCTGATTAGTCAAGTTGAAAAAGAAACCTTGAATAAAAAGAAAATTAAAAGCGCTATCAAAATAGAGTGAGGGAAAGTCGTGGTAGAATCTTCAAGTCATAAAGATTCTTCATATACAATTGGAATTTGATAATTGAGATCGTTAAACTTTGTATTCCTACATAAAGTGGAATGTATGGCTAGCTTCTTTGCACAACACTTAAACAAAAGTGTGAGCATATATAAAGAAAAGAGAAAAAGAAGAAGAATAAGAAAAAGAGTGAATGTGCAAAGAGCAAATAGGCATACACCACTATATTGTGGTATGACAAAGAAGCATTTTGAGATTTTGAATCCCAAGTGAATATGTTAATCCTAAAACACTTGGGACTACCCCGCTGACTCATTCGGTCGAACCGAATACTTTTACATCATGTTGAGATTCATCTTTTGTGAACTGTTGATCACTAAGGTGTGGAAGCCTTCTAATATTATTCGGATGGTTCAAGTAAGGTACTATTCACGAACTTATTCCTATGTATCATATATGATAAACACATGCTGTAATTGCCTCATTTAATTGACTCAGCTTCATGAATATGAGGATCACATCCATTAAGCTAAACTTGCTCGGGACGAGAAAGAGTCTAAGCTTGGGGAAGTTAATGAGTGCATATTTGCATCATGTTTTATATTATTATTTTGCATTGTAGATGTAGGATCTTGGTATTTTACGGTGTTCGCGCGCATGTTTTATATCTGTTTTCACCAGGATCAGGACAGATGATGGATACAATGGACACAATCCTTGGAGCAGTTCTACTAAGGAGAAAAGGAGTCAAAAATAATGTAAATCGTTTATTTGGGAAATATCAATAATACGAGAAGAAAACCAGAAGCGAAAAAAGGACACAAACGGTTTAACGACCAACTATACAGCGGGAATACTTTTTCTGGCTGTATAGTTCCCGCCGTATAGTTTGCGCCACCAATGTCTCCTCAAATAGTTTCACCCAGTGCAACTAGATCAGGGAGACGACATACAGAACACCCAGAAATTGCCAAAAACCTCACCTCTGGAAGGAATCTGGAGGGGGAACGCTCCCAAGGGATCCATCTTCATCTTCATCAACCGCTGCACCACCATCATCTCCATCCATCCCATCTTCACCCATCTAGATCTTGTTGTAATTTCTGTACTTGTTGTGGATTTATACAAGAACTATTCATTTACAATCGATTCCATTACCATTGCTATGATGTTGATTGCCTCCATGTCTGAGTAGATCCTTAGTTCTTGGGGAGATGGAGAAACCCTAGCATATGATTGATATAAGATAGAGATTATTATGTTATACATCATTATGTGTATGAGTTAATTGTCTTCATCTTGATGTTGGGAGTTGTGCACCTCCTTAATATTTGCCTCATATGGGGACTCGATGAAGGGGATTACTTGCTAGTAGACGGAGGGATGATAGCACTTACTATGACAATAAAGCTGTTGTCATTCTTTACATAATAACTTGGGGAATCAAGGAGAACTCATAAAGCCATGTCCATGCCATGGGATAAAACCCTTAATAGCGGGATAATACGATTGATGTCGTTTATCTGTCGGTTGTGGTTATGAAGGATGATGTGAGTAGTGGTTGTGGCCTATTTGTCCATATATGGATCTCCTCCCACATACATACATATCATGAGAATATTCGTTATAATAATCTTGATTGCTTAGTATAAATTGCTAGTGGTGTATCCACCACTCCCTGAGAACGCCTTTTTCCCTATTGCAGTTCTAAGTTCTTTTACACACACGATTCTTACTTTCTGCATTAAGTTTTACTTTACTTTACTTTCTTAGTTCAACCAAAAACCCAAAAACAACTCTACTATTCTTGCATCTTGAATTTATTCCTTAAGTACTTCGTTTAGTTTTAGTTAAAAGCATTTTAGTCTTTTGCCTACTGCTCCCTGTGGGACTGGTTCAAAACTAGCTACAAACAATCTGTGCACTTGCAGTCATCAAGAGTGTACCCAGGAATGGATGGTCAACGACATCTAGCCTAGGAGATGGGATATCCTTTGGGCATACTTCAATCGGGTCACCTGGGGTACTGACGGCACCACCCTGCTGCGCCCCAGCCTTATGAGCCCAGCAATACACAAGGTCTCGGCCAGGATGTCCTCCGGGATCCTAGGTGCCCGGATAGCCGACCTCCTACGGGATTTAGACATACAAACATGCGCTAGTGCCAGTCTTCCCTATGCAGGTGGCCAGAGACATGTGGCTTAGCAGCAGGAGCGTACCGCTACATTGTAGGCATGCACTCTTCTTCGTCACCACCGCATGATCACCAAACCTTGTGGTGTCCCCTTGTGGTTATAAAAGGAGACCCAAGTCGGTCGAGGAGAAGGAGAGATTTCCTAGCTAGAACCTTCCAGGGAAGGAACCTGTGTAACTGTGATCATCCTCAGATAGTCGATAGTTGCTAGAAGTAGGGATCCGCAAATCGCGGACCTGAACCTGGGTAGAAACCATGTTGTTCTCTCTGCATGTGTTTTCGTCTAGCTCACTGATCAAGCTTTCTAGACATTGCACCCCCCCTAGCCGAACTAACAAAAGGGATCCCCATTCCTAGTGTCGGAAATTAAGACACGACATCTAGTGCTAGGTAGGGGCACATCAACGGTGTTCTGCATCGTCAAACCCTTCATCAGCAAGCGGCCATGCTCAGGCATGGCGAGCCAAGCAGGGTTCCTCATGGCCCCGAGCGAGAAGGAGACTCACACGGGGGCTCGGCGGATGACCTTTGTTTGTAGCTTTCCCTGGATCCACTAGGGGAAGCAAGATTGCAGGCAGAGGCGCGACCGCGCGTAGGGCGGTTATCTCTTGGGTCTACCCGTCCCCTGTGCTGCTACATACCCGTGGAGAGGGACGTGGCTGCCTAGGTGGAGCGCCGACCTGGCCCCATCAGTGATCTCAGTGAGCTTCGTAAATGGCCAGGAGAGCGCCTCTAGGACTACATGCATTGCTTTAGCCTAATCCTGGGCATCTTCCATGATGTGCTGCTAGTACTCGTTATCAGAGCCTTCCGGCAAGGGACGCATTATTCGCTCCTTCGGAGGGAAATACAAGTTAGACGCATCGACACGGTGTTAGGGATGTTTGACCTGGCAGATCTATACGCAAGAATTGAAGAGGAATAGTTATCCTTTGCATGGAGGTAGAGGCAGAGGGGAATGTGACCCAAGCCCCGCCAAGAGGTCTACCCGGGGGAGGAACCCGGGTAGGCGAGGCGGGCGAAGAAAACATCCCCGTATCTCTCCTCCAAGAAACTAGAAAAATGAAGGAGTGTAGACACCAGTTGCATGTTCCGCGAAGGAGCGCCTCACCTGACGCGTGGCTTGGTATATGCGGGGGTACGCGTTTGAGGAAGCATAAGAGGAAACCAACCTCAGGACCCATCATCGGAGTGGCCTCATGTTGACCGCCATAGGGTGACGAGGAGGGAGGTCTACCTGAACTGTTAGGTCAAATGGGCCGCCACGAGACCAAACGCCACTCCGGGTGCGGCACCTCCCTAGGACCAGACTAGGACTCAACCGGAGTCCAGACAGACACGTTCAAGTAGCTTTATCTTGGATGTTACCCACGGCCTGGGGACTCCCCCAAAACATAAGTATCACGTAGGCTTGGGTCAAAAGATCTCGTTTGTAAGAACAAAACAGTTCTAACGCACTCTCTAGCTTAACCTGTTGGTATTTTCGTGTGCCTAACCGTAGAAAGGGAATGCTAGGAAGGGGGCTCCTCCTTGAGTGGTTGCCCAGGCCTAGCCCGGGGTCCTAAGTGCTGGGGTGTCCTCAACCAAAATGTGAAGACGTCATGCAGCAGGGATGCACACCATAGTCGATACTACTAAGCCCGGCTATTAGTCCTACGGCTGGTGTAGTCAAGCTAAACGATCCCAAGAAATATGTGGGACAATAAGCATGCTTAGTTACCGGGCGACAAGAAAGATATGTGACGAAAGAATTTATTAGTAAATAGTACAACCAATTTTGTGGGAAAAAATAAATATTACAAGGTAGCAAAGCTCAACACTCTGCTTTTATTCTTGAACAAAAAGAATAAAGAAAGGAAGATGCAGCTTCAGAATATCGGCTTGTGACAACGAAACCCCACCACCTTGGCAATAGCTGCCTCCATGGCCTCCTGAGAGGCATGAAGGCTCTTGCTGAGGCTAGGGGGCTTGAATATCAACTCGGCATCGAAGCTAGGGAAGTGGTGGTGAACCGGGGCCAACACCACTTGGGCCACACCACATGCCACCACCCTGCCTTCCTCTTGCATCAACGAGTCCATGCATGCATTGAAGCCCTCAAGCCGAGTCGGCACCAAAGAAATAAGATTAAGGCCTGAGTCGACCCCCGGGCTCGAGGTCTTGAGAGGGGCCAAGCAAAGAGACTCCAGGAACTCGTTCATCTAGGAGGCCTCCCATACGAGAGAGGCCGAGGTTGCAACACTTGCACTTTGTTCATCATGAAGAGCTAGCAGCGCCTTATCGGCTTCCCTTAGGGCCTCCTCCAGCCGAGTCTTCAGGTAATGGGCCCTTTGTGCCAGGTCTGAAGAAGGCTTGTGAAGTGGGGAGAGCCTCTTCCAAGGTGGGAAGGGATCCTCGAGATGCACCTGCCACGAAAATCCCTCCCCGCCTAGGAGGCGCTTCTAGTAACGCCATTCCTCGGCGGTCGGGGGGGGGGGGGGCTCCCTCTCCACCTCGTGAGGATGGACCCACTCAGATCCCTCAAGGGTGCCAAAGGAATCCAGCCAGGCCCGGAGGGAAAGGCGCTCCATGTTGAAGTCCACCATTTCTTTCTAGGCCACGGCCCAAGCCTCCCACATCAAGTGACATGCCGATTGCCAATCAGGGCCAAAGCACACGTCATCAGGAGAAGGTTCGTGGGGCCACACTCCCACAGTCGGACTCGAAGCCTGAATGAACCCCTGCTTCGTCTCCCACGAAGGGGAGTCCGCAAGGGGACCTGATGGCTATGAAAATAGCCATCTTTCTCCGTGTCTAAATCACATTTTTAGTCAAACAAATGACCAAGAATCACTCTACCTTGCTACTAATGACTAATTATTGCAAAGATGTGCAATTCTTTGTTTTAAGTTATGTTGTGTAGGAAATCACACTTTTATGGCGAAATCAGGAGATATTAATGAACATTATTAGGTTCTCTACATGTCCAAGCAAACCAAGGTCGAAACCCAACCTCCATAAGGCTTAACAACCAGCGGTATGGGCAAGGTCCACCTGTACTTCCTGCACGTACTAGGTGGTTGTGGCTTCGTCAAGTCAAACCCGACATCTTTCATTAATGCACCTATATATTTTGAGGTCCTAACTGCCCCGCAAACAACCGTCATTCTCATATTGCATCACACCACCACCAAAGGAGATCCACCACCATAGTTCATCCTCTCCATCCTCCATCCTCTCCATAGCCATAGCCATTAGCTTGTACTTGAGATCTCCTTGTGATTCGATGACCATTGTCAGTATATTTGATTTCAATCTAAGTATTTTGCACAATGTTTTCCATCCTTGATCTTATTTTTATGAGTGATTAGTCCTCATGGGTTGCGGATTGGGGTGAACCCTCGCAGCGATTATGTGCATCTAATTCATAGGAGTATAACCCGATATTTCACAGTACAACGGTTATAACAAAATACTATTGCTATGCCTGTGACTCATAGGGGCTCTAGTATATCAGGATTTGCTGCCCACAAATTTTATCTTTGTTAAATCATTGCACATGAATATGTGTATTACTATCTTTATCCCATATGATGTAAATCTGTAGGTAAATCTTCAACCCTAGCCTATCTCCATCCATTAAAACAAACAACGTTCTAAAGTAAACTAGAAGGAATGGTAACCGAAGGTAAAACTAACAAACAAGTCTTGTAGACGTGTCTCATTTAATTTATATTCAACATTATTTCTCAAGGTTTTATTAAACCTAGGTCTACTAGGAAAAAGCTACTATACTGTATCCGTAAATCTGGATCGAAGGTATCAACCCTTTTTCTGGTGCCGTTGCCGAAGAAGCAATTCGCTATCCTGGTGAGGTCACTAGAGACCTTGTTTTAGTTTTATTTTCATTTGTAGTTTATTTCTTGTTATTAGTTTCGTTTTTGTTAGCTATTGAAAATCCAAAAAATAGTTACTTGTTTATTTGTTTCTCATATTCTAAAATACCAAAAAGAAAAGAGCCATGGCTCAGAAGAAACGGTAGTATGCTACTCCCACTAATGATTTTATTTGTGGACCTATTACTCAGCCCGTTGTTGGTGCAGAAACTTATGAAATTAAGCCTAATCCTTTTGAGTTTGGTTCAATAGAACCAATTTTGAGGCTCATCTACCAAGGACTCATGTTTTCTCTTAAATACTTTTACTAAAATTTGTGACATGATGCACATTAAAGATGTTGACCCGAATGTGGTTAAATTACATTTATTTCCTTTCTCTTTAAGAGGAAAGGGTAAGGACTTTTTGCTAGCTTTGCCTAAAAGCACTATTACATCTTGGGAGGAATGCACTAATATTTTTATGACTACAATTTTCCCTCTAGCTAAGAATATGCAGCTAAGATCCAACATTACTAGTTTTAGACAAGAAGATAGCGAGCCACTAGAGCTTGATTGGGAGAGGATGAAAGAAGCTATAATGAACTGTCCTAGTCATGGGATGGAATAATGACTTATATTACATTTATTTTATAATGGTCTAAACCCAATGTCTAAGTCTATGCTAGATACCGCAGAAGGAGGAACCATCATGGGAAAGCAAGTGAGTGTTACAAACAAATTACTTGATGATATTCAAAACAACCATCCCCAATGGCATGTAGAAAGGTCCTAAAAAGGGTGAATTCAATCACCAAGGAACATAATGAAGAGCTTACTTCAAAGGTAGATGAGTTACTTAATATTGTGAGGGTAAGAAATATATTAATACTATCACTACCAATTCCAATGAAGTAAATTTTATAGCTCACAATCCTTATAATCCTGCTTGGAAGAGTCAAAACTTTGGCTCAAATTTTCAAAAACAATATTCTAATCCTGTAGGTGCTCCACATAACAATAATTATGATAATCATAGTGGAGCAAATCATGGTAATCTCTCTTTTGAAAATACTATTAGAACCTTTATGCAATCTCAAACCGAGCAAAATAATATGCTTATTAAAATCATGGAGAACCATGAAAATAATATTGGAAAATTATCTAATTAGGCCATTGAAATTAGAAATGATGTGCAGGCTCTGCAGGAAAGAACCAAGACCGTGGGGCACACTTGGACAAGGTATCTAAAAGCCAAGCTCTCATACTTCCAAAATTTGTTGGAAAGCTCGAGCCAAACCCGGTGGAAGACCTCAAGATGACGAGGGCAGAAAATAAAGATGAGAAGCATGAAGAGCTAGATTATGGCAATGCGCCATCACCATATTATACCGTGGAAGATCTCCTAAAGATGATCATCGTAAAGAATCTAGGTATAGAACAAGGTAACAATGCTACATGCCAACAATTTATAAAAACAAGTTGCATCTAAGGTTCGTGAGCTAGAGATGGAATATAAGAAGCTAGATGATAAAGTTCCACCTAAGCTAGATGACATTTTTAGCCCACTATTAAAACTAAAATAGCAATTAATGAGATAGCTGCTTTGTGTGATCTTGGTGCAAGCGTTTCAACAATTTCTAAGACTCTATTTGATAAATTAAACATAGGGCCATTTATAACTATTGAAATGAGACTCCATCTTGTTGATTCAACTTATAAACAAGTTGTTGGAATAAAATAAGTCATAGTTGTTGAAATTAAAGAATGCCCTGCTCTTATTGATCTTGTTATAGTGGACATGCCTAAAGATCCCATATCACCTATAATTCTAGGTAGTCCATTCCTAAGAACCATTAAAGCTTTGATCAATCTACATGAAGGGAATGTGAGAATAGGACTAAGTCTAGAGATCCTTTTATAGTCCACTTCCCTAGGATGAAGAATGCCAAGCCTAATGATGATGGTGTAATCACTTTAACAGCTAATTACTTTGGAGTGGGTGTCCCACTTGCAAAGCCTAAATAATCACCATCTCGGTCAAGCTAATTGACCTTAACTAGAAGCGCTTGATGGGAGGCAACTCATGTGAAATACAGTTTTTATCTTGTGTTAGTTTTTTGTTTCGTTTTGTTTGTTTTTAATAAAGAGTGTGCAAGAAGGTCCTTTGAATACAGGAGAAGAAATCAAGATAATCCTCAAACTATGATATTCACTGACACATGGTCATCTGGTACTATAGTTTTATGAAGTTTATTTGTTGTCATTCTTTTGTTGCTTTGATGTGCAAATGCATATGAAGATCCTAACTTAATTTCTCAAGTGTTTGAAGCTTACAGTGCGTTTAACGACCACGAGTACGACCGGATCCGGCCATAGCATCCGCCCATACCACATCATGACACAAATGGATGCAATCTTTCATTTTTTTACATTATACAGTGCATTTAACGATCACTCGTATGAGCGGAGGCGACCGTATCGTCCGCCCGTATCGTACCCCAAGGAAAACATTAAGTTTGAAGCAAATAATCTGAGCATTTAATGGCCTGCAGTACGGGCGCGGGCGATCGTAGCATGCGCCCATACCAAATGCATCGCCTGAAGGAACCGTCGACCCCAAGGTAATACACTCTGTACAGATGGGATCTGGTCGTACCACCCGCCCGTACCACATACTCGGCCGCGTTATCAACCCCAAGAAGGAGGTAAACCTAAACCTAAAATCACAATCTCTTTCTCTTCTTCCTCCAAACTCCAAACTACCTCCATTGGATCTTCAATTCTGCCCGTTTTCTTCAATTCCTCGCACCCAATCAATCTAAGGTATGTTTCTCCTCCGATCCCCAACTCATTTGTATCAAAACCTTGCTCAATATTTCACCATTATCAATATAGACTTAGGTCTTGTTCTTGAGCTAACTTTGATTATGAGCATTCTTAGTTTTTTAGAGGAGATTCTTTTGTAAGAAATGTAGAGGATTACTTATGCTATGTTTCTATTGGAAAAAAACTTATTTAGCTTTAATCTTATTTTTAGATGAACACAAGGAGCCGCACCACGCGTTGGGGTGCTAACCCACGAGTCATTTAGCATTGAGTTCACCGAGGAGTTTCAACTCACTTGTTTGAACCGTCTCAAGAACTGAGAAATCAAGTCCACCAAGTGGGTGTGTCCTTATATCCTTAACCAATTGGGCATTCATCATGATTTCGATTTACTTTGCAATAATGTTAGTTTGTATCACTTTGTATTTCAAGAGCCGCCACATATCACCACTTGACACTTGAGTTCCTCAGTACCTTGACGCATACGGTGGGTCCACACTACTGGTACGAGAAGTGTGGCCCTAGAATTGATCGCATCACTTTGCGCCTTATGAACCATTAGTATACCTTAACACTCCACCAATGGGCACATTATTTTGGGTTTGTTAACAATACCAACAACATACACTCCAATAGCTTCACTCTTAATCCTACACCCTTGGAGTATTTTAACTATATGAGAATCCATGGAAACACACCCAAGGGAAATCAAATTGATCATCCTACTGCTCGTTATTTGTTCTATGTTATTGCTAACACTTTGCAGGCATGTGGTGAGTTTACTAGAGCCAATGAAGAGGACATGGTAATCCGCACAAGAGCTGTTATTCCAAACTATAACTTGACGCCAAATTTGGGCACCCTTCTCATGTTTTATCTTAATCATCAAGCTCTTCAATCCTGTGGTCCCATATGTGGAGGAGCAGTTGTCATCGCTCTTTCTCGTGCACTTCATGTTAACCTAGGTAATATCCAACCGTTGGCAGGTGTTCTCCGTCTTGGTTTCGCTACTCTTAGAGCTTGTGGCATGGTTTCTAAATCCAATGGTAGATACTCTCTTGATACACCTAGAGCCGACCACTTGATCCCAAATCCTTTGCCTAATGGTTTGTTATCTATCGGGAATAGACGTTTACGTTTTGATGCACAGGTTAAAGCAAGTCTACCCGAACAAGAAGAACCTATGGGTGAAGAAGGAGAAGATGAAGAAGTAGAACAAGAAGGACCCGAACAAGAGCAATAGCCACCAAACTACTACACCACCTATGAATATATATATTCTCTCGAAGGAAGAATTCAGAACATGAGCAACCTCTCCATCAACCTTTGAGACGCTACCGCCAACCTCTCAACCAAGTTCACCAATTGGAGCACCCAATGGAGCTTAGGAGATTATCCACCACCACAATGAGCAACAAAACGGCTTGCAAAAGCCTGAGCTTGGGGATGTGTCCCCATACATTTACATTTGTGTAATAATGAGGTTTTAATCCAACTCCGTGTGAGCTTTGAAACACTCGTGTTGGTTTGTTTATTCCAACACTTCACTTTTCTTTCAATTTTCATTTTCCGTTTTCTTTTGCTTTTTGTTTGTTTGCTTGTTTGTTTGTTTGTTTTTGTTTTCTTAGTTTCTTGCTTGGTCGCAAGTTTTCTCTATTCTTTAATCCCCATCCTAGAAAATACAATTTTTTCCTTTTATCCTTTTCCGTGATGCATATTACCTCTTTGCTTCAAAATTATTATGAGAGTGATTTGATTTGAGTTCTGAAGGAACACATCCCCATAAGGAGGAGAATTATGAAGTCACTCATGAGAGGTATATCCTATGTCTCCCACTTTAGATGCTTGAGATGTTTAGCCTAGTTAGTTGTTTTGTTAAGATGCTATGGTACTGGGAGTAATTTACAATAGTTAGAGTAAATCTTTTTTTTCATATGAGTAATTAGTTGTGGAAACATTTTCTCTAGTTCTTGTAGTTAACCGATTCTTTCCTTGGAAATAATACTGCCAAACAAGTACAATAATAAAAAGTCTCCAGATTATGTCTTGTTTGTTGAGTGATTGTCTTAAGAGTTTACCTTTGAAGATACTTAACCCCATAGATGTTTTGATAGACTTGATGACGCTCTTGAAAGGAGTTGTTTGATTGAAATGAAGTCTAGTGGTAATTGTGATTCATGCCAAAGCTAAACCTTGTGGATAAAATGTGATAATATTTAAAAGTTTATATATTTTTTATGCACACCTTTAAATGCCAACAACTCCGCTGGACTACGAACGATCAATGGTACAACCCCTGATTTCGGCTATGACTTGATGACATGGCTATCACCTGTGTGGGCAAAAGTATTGGTATCTTAAAGGCTGTGCAAACCATTGCTAAAAGAATCACTCAATGATCAATTGAGAATTATCTTTGAATAATAAAGATCCACACAAAACATTCTTTGGCATGGTCTTGTTACTACTGTATGAATTTTCTTGAAAGAAAATGATTGGAATAGTAGTGTTTTGATAGTCTTGATTTATTGATGTGGGCGTCAATAAGACACTTCACTATTATGCTACTTAGGACATGATCTCTCTTACTTAATTTTGCTATTATGAAATATTCTAGTGTTCCTTGACAAGCTGTGAGTTAACTAGAGGAACTGGAATGATTGTTACACTTGTAGTTACTTATACTTATGTCAAACTCTATTTTGATTGTTTTGAGTTATTGAAGCTTGTGTAGTATTCTTGGCACCTCTCTAATTTCGATGAGCTTTTCAAATTGAAGAAGTGCTGGATGCAAATGACTACCAACCATAAGTGAATTCATATTCTCGTTATTTTAGTTTAAACACTGAAATTTTTATGGTTTTCTTGTTTTCTTGCTCGAGGAAGAACAAAGTTTGAGCTTTGGGGACGTTGGTGGCTGTGAAAATAGCCGTATCTCTTTACGTTTAAATCGTATTTTTAGTCAAACAGATGACCAAGAATCTCTGACTACTAGGAAACTAACTATAGATAGAAAGACTTTTCATGGCGCATATAAAAGTGCATGATCCATAAAAGTAATTTGGTGGCGCATAAAAATGCAAGCGCCATAGAAATATGGCAATTATGTGGCGCACGCAACACATATGCGCCACATAAATGTGTGATTCTGTGGAAAATATTTTTGCATGCGCCATAGAAATTTGACGGGACCCACAACCAAGTATGGGTGGATGGGATCCTGTGGTGTATATGTCTATATGCGCCACAGAACGTGATGATTTGGTGGAGCATATAGACATATGCGCCACAGAAATTCCAAACTAGACCCCCCTTGGATCGCCTTTTAAGTTTTGTAAAAAATATACGAAAATGATAAAAACTTCAAAAAATTATTTCATTTGATATGTAGTTATATTTTGGGGTATAGTTGTAGGGGAAATTGAAAAACATGAGTTTTGATGTATTTTGCAAAAAAACGTTATGTCTTGGTAAATGGCTCTAGATTTTGCATACGACCTCCGTAAAAAGTCTTTAACCTATCAAAACGATCATCACAAAATTCAAAAAGAGTAAAAAGAGAAAATAGTAAATTTGTCCTTGGAGGCCGTTTTGCTTTTTACAGAATCCCCAAATTCAAGAAGAGTAAAAGTTTATTTCAAAAATAAGATATTTCCTGCGAAAAAATAAAAAAGGGGAGACAATTATGTGGCTCATTTGGAAATATGTGCCATAGAATTGTTGGGCTGGATTCCGGTGCCCTTCTCCCTCTCTTTTCTCCTTTACCCCTCCTCCTTTCCTCCACTTGTCTTCTCCTTCTCCTCCCCCTCTCACCTTCTCCTTCCCCCCCTTCTCCACTCTCCAGTGACCTCCTCCTCCTCCACCTCCAGCCATGACCTCCTAGTCCACCACCCGGTGACCTCCTCCTCCTCCTCCGGAGACCACCTCCGGCGACCTCCTCCTCCTCCACCACCTTCGTCGAACACCTCCTCTGGTGGCCTCCTCCTCCTCCATAATCTCTGGCGACCCCCTCCTACACCCACCTCCAGCGACCCCCCTCCTCCATCGACCTCCAGCCTACACCTCCTCCGGCGACCCCCACTTCAGTCCATGGCCTCTAGCACCTACCTGCTAGATCCAGATCTAGATCTAGCCCCGCTTTTTTTGAAATTTGAAAAAACATTTCGTGGGGCATATTTCAATATGTGCCATAGAAATTTGAGATTTCTGTGGTGCATATAAATATGCGCCATAGAAATAAATTTTAGTCACGAGGTAATAGTGGCGCATCTAATATGCGCCATAGAATTGCAAAAAAATGCACCACTAATTACCCGATTCCTAGTAGTGTCTTTAGCCTTGATACTGATGACTAATTATTGCAAACATGTTCAATCCTATGTTTTAAATTGTGTTGCGTAGGAAATCACACTTTTAAGGAGAAATCAGAAGCTACTAATGAAGATTATGAGGTTATCTACATGTCTAAGCAAACTAGGGTTGAGCCCAGCCTCCAGAAGGCTTAATGACCAACGGTATGGGATAGGTCCTTCAGAACAAAGGACAAAGGAAGAAGCCCCATCGGATGACCACCAGTTTCCGTCGGAAAGAGAAGATCCATCATCATCCCAACATAGTCCTCCCGTGTCAAAGCCGGATGGGATCGTCTGGACCTCGGTACGCCTAGGCCGTATGAGACCTTCTCTATAGCGGTGACAAAGTTAATCCAAGATGACGGTGTGCGTTGTTAAGCCCTTGTTAACGAGGACCTGAATCATGTCGATCACAGGCTTTAGATCCACATCCTAGGCACTCGGCCTCCCCCACCCAAGGAGGGGCTAGGCTACCTCCCGAGGGACGTACATCATGAGAAGTGGCAATGCACACGCACTACGTAGTGCTCACTGCACCACTCTTCCCACTTGGATTTGAAATTCCCTGGGAGGTACCTGTTGGAGAGGTTGTTTCGAAGGTGAAAGGTGATACCGCCCTCTAACCTCGGTTTCTTGTCAACCCGAGGGGTAAAATATGAAGGGAATATGCCCTAATAGGCAATAATAAAGTTGTTATTATATGTATCCCAATTATATGATAGATGTTTATTTTTGCATGCTATAATTGTATTAATTGGAATCGTTACTACATGTGTGCTTAATAGACAAATAAAAACTTCCTAGTTATGCCTCTCTTATAAACTAGCTTGTTGGTTAACAAGATGATCAAGGTTTCCTGATCATGGACATTGGATGTTGTTAATAACGAGGTCACAACATTAGTGGAATGATGTGATGAACATTCATCCGAAGTATAGCATTACGATCAAAGTCATTGTGTTTATATTGGTATAACACATACGAAGTAATCATGGTCATTAGACCATGAGATCATGTCAATCACTAACACTAGAAGAGTATCTTGATAACATCAAACATCACACAATGAAAGGGTGATTATAAAGGTGGGTTCAGTGCTACGAAGGTGTTATGTAGAGGCTCATGGATCAAGAGTGGGATTTGTCCTTCCTGATGACGGATAGATATACTCTGGGCCCTCTCTGTGATATCACATTAAGATAGCTTGCTAGCAAGTGATGTGATCACTAGAATGTTATATCACGGGAACGAGAAAAGAGTTCATGTCGGCAACGAGATCAAACTAGGTATGGAGATACCGATGATCAAATATCGGACATGTAATATATCGCAAGACAGAGGGATTTAGTTACTAGCGTTAAAGGTTCTCACGATCATAGAAGTCATCGTTAAATGTGTGGGAGTCAGTATGGATCTCCAGGTCCCGCTTCTGATTATTGATCTGAGAGGGATCTCGATCATGTCTGCATTATTTTCAAATTGTAGGGTGACACAGTTAAGGGATACCAACAACATTTGGAGAAAATATGTTTCATACGAAAGAAATGCAAAGCCCTAGAGTTATTTCAATTGACACCGGAATTGCTCGGGGTGAAATTGCTGAAATTGGTTCTGCATGTGATATTGAAACGTTGTAGGGGGTTTTATGTGAATGTTTGTTAATTAAAGTAATTAGCAAAGTTCTGAATAAAATAAATAAAAGAGTTTTATTAAATGTGAGTTGCATTAAATTTGGTGGAAATTTAATGCATTTTGAGTGGGATTTTTAGTGGAGAAAATAGAGGGCCAAATTTATGTGAGTGGAGCTTCCACCAGATGAATGAGAAAGAGGTGGGGGCACCCTCCATGGGCGCCGGTCATGGGGAGGGGCTGCCCCCTCTTCTATAAAAGGCCCCCCTCTCACTCCTTCTTAGACACACCTCCTCGTGAAGGATCTCTCTCCCCCTCTAGAATTATTCCCCCATGATCTCGGATTAGCGAGATACATGTTCCTGGTATCATTTTGTCTGGAACGAGTTGCTACTTCTGCTACATCGCTGGAGCGAGGAGGTGGAGGTTGTTCGCTGTCCTGAACGTGTGTGCGATCACGGATGCGCTGCTGAGTTGTGGCGCTGGACTTCTTCTCGATCCTAAGATCAACAAGTGTTTAACTACATCATCCACGAGTTCTGTTACACTTTGTCAGTCTACAAGGTGATGTTTTCTATGGATGTATATCCACCAGTAGCTTGTATCTAGTATATAGATCTTGGTACTTAGTAGTTCCCATCATAGGAATTTGTTTTTGTTTTCTATGCTGCAAACCCAACAGTGGTATTAGAGCCCGATCTATGCGTAGATGCTTTTCCCAGGTAGTGGACATATGAGTATGTGGGTGATGATGATCATGCTATTGCTTGTTATATGTATTTTGGATATTGGTGGCATAGTGGGATGAAGCGGCCCCGACTAACTTTACATGTCTTCGCACATGAGACCTGTTCCACGATTGACATGCAACTAGTTTTGCATAAGTGGCTATAGGGTGTATGTCTCTCCTACTATAGTCAATATCTTATTTACAATGAGTTGCTAATAATTTTGTTATCATCATTGTGGTTCCATGTTCGTAGGTAAGACCGTTTCTATCTTCGAAAGCCCTAAGCCACGTAAAACTTGCAATGGATAAATTAGAAGCGTCTAGTTTAGATTGTTGCTGGGCTGGTGTCATGATATGGTAATGTTGTAAGTTGATGTATAGTTGATACTCTTACAACACACCTAACGTGTAAGTTCCATAGACCTTAGCCTTACACATAAAGGAATGATAAAGATCATACCACGATGCACATGGTAGTGATCAAGTGCAAGAACCATATCATTTCACTTTTCACATGTGATGTTTGCATGTTACATTGCTTGTTTGGTGTTTTAGTACCATTATAAGATGATCCCTCATTTAGATATCAAGATAAAAATATGTTCTTCCTTAAGTACACATCGTTTTATGTTTCGTCGCTTCAAGACATCACATGATGATCAGGTGTACTTGAATCCACGTTTGCATAACGGGTGTAAGACATTTTTACACACGTGACTACTAAGGTTCTTACTTGGTGAGCCTAGCATTTACAGACATGGCCTCGGAACACAGACCAAAAGGTTAAGCATGAGTCATATAGTTGATATGATGCCCATATAGATGCTCGCCTTTGAAACTACACTAACTCATGTGATGATCAGACTTGGTGTAGTGGATTTGGTTAATGTAATCACCAAAAATACACGAGGGCGTTGTTTTTGAGTGGGAGTTCATTCATAAATTGATTAGTTGAACTCGATCTATCATAAACTTAGTATAAACTTTACAAATTTTGTTGTAGATGGCACCGCCTGCTTTTAATTTCAATGTGTTCATGGAGAAAGAGAAACTTGTGGCAAAGTGTAGCAACTTTACCAACTAGGCCATGAATTTGAGGATTCTCCTCACAGCTGCACAAAAGCAATATGTGCTAGAATTGAAAATGATTTTTGATACACATGCTGCCGTAGAAAGTTATAGTGCTTCTGAAAAGTTATTTAGCTACATGATGGAAGAGAACAACTCCGTTAGTGAGCACGCACTAAAAATGTCTGGGTACGCTGATAGGCTTGTGTCCTTGGGAATAACGATTCCCACTGACTTAGGCATACATCGTGTTCTCCAATCTCTGCCACCTAGCTACAAGAGCTTCGTGATGAACTATAAAATGCAAGGCATGAAGAAGTCTCTCCCTGAGCTTCTGTCAATGCTTAAGACTGCAGAAGTGGAGATTAGGAAACATCATCAAGTTTTGATGCTCAATAAGACCAGCGATTTCAAGAAAGACAAGAAGGGTAAACATAAGGGAAAGAAGGGCGGCAAATCTGTTGCCGCTCCTAAAAAGAAATTCCGAGCTGGCCCTAAGTCTGATACCGAGTACTACTATTGTAAGGGGACTGGCCATTGGAAGCGCAACTGCCCAAGTATTTGGCGGACAAGAAGGCCGACAAGGCAAACAAAGGTATATGTGATATACATGTTATTGATGTGTACTTGACTAGTACTTGTAGTCGCACCTGGGTATTTGATACTAGATCGGTTGCTAATATATGTAACTCAAATCAGGGGCTATAGAACAAGCGACTGCTAGCAAGGGGTGAGGTCAAGATGCATGTCGGCAATGGATCAAGAGTTGATGTGATCGCCATCGGAACGCTACTTCTCCACCTACCATTGGGATTAGTGATACATCTAAATAATTGTTATTTGGTGCCTGCACTAAGCATGAACATTGTATCCGGATCGTGTTTGATGCAAAGTGGTTATTCATTTAAATCCGAAAACAATGGTTGTTTGATTTATATGAATGATATCTTTTATGGTCATGCACCTGTGTTGAATGGTTTATTTCTGTTGGATCTCGATAATAGTGTTACGCATATTCATAATGTTGATGCTAAAAGGATTAATCTTGATAAAGATATATCTGCATATATGTGGCACTACCTTCTAGGTCATATTGGTGTTAAACGCATGAAGAAACTCCATTCTGATGGACTTTTGGAATCACTTGATTTTGAATCATTTGATACATGTGAGCCATGCCTTATGGGTAACATGACTAGAACCCCATTCTCCGGTACAATAGAGCGGGCGGCAAATTTATTGGAAATCATGCATACCAATGTATGTGGTCCAATGAGTGTGTCGGCGCGTGGTGAATAAGATTATTTTATTACTTTCACGGATGATTTGAGTAGATACGGGTATATCTATTTGAGGAAACACAAGTCTGAAACCTTTGAAATGTTCAAGGAATTTCAGAGTGAATTGGAAAATCATCGTAATAGAAAGATCAAATTTCTATGGTCCGGTCATGGAGGAGAGTATCTTAGTTACGAGTTTAACGCACATATGAGAGATTGTGGAATAGTTTCACAACTCACGCCCACCAGAACACCACAACATAATGGTGTGTCGAAACATCGCAATCGTACTTTATTGGATATGGTTCGATCTATGATGTCTCTAACTGACTTGCCACTATCATTTTGGGGTTATGCATTGGAAACCGCTGCATTCACTTTAAATCGGGCACCATCTAAATCTGTTGAAATGACATCGTATGAATTCTAGTTTGGAAACAAACCTAAGAAACTTCGGCCCGATAAATTCAAACCCAGAGCGGAAAAATGCGTCTTCATAGGATACCCAAAGAAAAAATTGGGTATACCTTCTATCATAGATCCGAGGGCAAGGTTTTTGTAGCCAAGAATGGATCCTTTCTAGAGAAAGAGTTTCTCGCGAAAGGTGTGAGTAGTCGGAAGGTAGAACTCGAAGAGGTTATTGAACCTTCTGTTCATGAAATAGCGAGTGGCACAGCGCCGAAAATTGTTCCGGAGTTGACTTCACCGAATGAAGAGGGAACTAATGATAATGATCATGAAACTCTGAAAGAGGACACTACCGAACCTCGCAGGTCAAGCAGGACACATGCAGCTCCTGAACTATAAGGAAATCATGTTATGAATTTCATTGTTGATGAAATAGATGACCCTGGGACGTATGAAGAAGCGATGATGAGCCTAGATTCCAACAAATGGCTAGAATCCATGAAATCCGAGATGGAATCCATGTACGAAAACCTGGTTTGGACCTTGGTGGACTTACCTCACGACCAAAAGGCTATTGAGAATAAATGGATTTTCAAAAGAAAACTGATGCTGATGGTAATGTGACCATCTATAAAGCTCTACTTGTCACAAAGGGGTTTTGACAAATTCAAGGAGTTGACTACGATGGTATATTCTCTCCCGTAGCGATGCTAAAGTCAGTTAGGATTATGTTAGCTATTGCTGCATATTTCGATTATGAGATATGGTAGATGGATATCAAAACTGCATTCCTCAATGGTAATATTGAATAAGAGTTGTATATGATACAACCAAAGGGTTTTGTCGATCCTAAGGATGCTGACAAGGTATGCGAGCTTCAACGATCCATCTATGGACTGAAGCAAGCATCCTGGAGTTGGAATCTCTGCTTTGATGAGGTGATCAAAGAGTTTGGATTTGTCCAAACTTATGGAGAGGCTTGTATCTACAAGAAAGTGAGTGGGACAATGTGGCATTTCTGATGTTATATGTGTATGACATATTATTGATTGGAAATTATATAGATCTTTTAAACAGTGTTAAAAGTTATCTAAACATCAAATTTTCGATGAAGGACCTCGGTGAAGCATCATATATATTAGGCATTAATATCTATAGAGATAGATCAAGGCGCCTAATTGGGCTATCGCAAAGTACATAGCTTGGTAAGATTTTAAAGAAGTTTAAAATGGACGAAGTGAGAAGGGGTTCTTACCTATGTTACAAGTCAAGACATTGAGTAAGACTCAAAGTCTGGCTATGGCGGAAGAAGAGATATAATGGATAAGATCCCTGATGCTTCAACCATTGGCTCTATAATGTACGCCATGCTATGTACAAGACCGGATGTGTCACATGATATTAGTTTGACTAGTAGGTACCATCTGATCCAGGTTCAGAACACTGGATAACGGTCAAGAATATCCTTAAGTACTTGAGAAGAACTAAGGAAATGTTTCTTGTAAACGGAGGTGAAGAAGAGATGGTCGCTAATTGTTATGTCGACACTAGCTTTGACACCGATCCGGGTGACTCTAAGTCTCAATCCAGATACGTCTTTCTCATGAACGGAGCAGCAGCTAGTTGGAGGAGCTCCAAACAACCTGTGGTGACAAGATCAACAATGGAGACGGAATATATTGCTGCTTCGGAAGAAGCACAGGAAGCGGTTTGGATGAAGGAGTTCATAACCAAAAAAGGTGTGGTTCCTAGTGCGTTGGACCCAATGGTGATCTATTGTGACAACAATGGAGCCATAGCCAAAATGCCAAGGAACCAAGGTCTCACAAGAATTCCAAGTATATTAAGCGTCGGTTTCACTCCATCCGCGAGCAAGTCAAGGATGGAGATATAAAGATTTGTAAAGTACACATAGATCTCAATGTAGAAGAGCCATTGACTAAAGTTCTCCCTAGGGAAAAACATGATCAACACCAGAACTCCATGGGTGTTAGATTTATCACTATGTAACTAGATTATTGTCTCTAGTACAAGTGGGAGACTGAAGGGAATATGCCCTGAGAGGCAATAATAAAGTTGTTATTATATGTATTCCAAGTATATGATAGATATTTATTTTGCATGCTATAATTGTATTGATTGGAATCGTTAATACATGTGTGCTTAATAAACAAATAGAATGTTCCTAGTTATCCCTCTCTTATAAACTAGCTAGTTGATTAACAAGATGATCAAGGTTTCCTGATCATGGACATTGGATGTTGTTAATAACGAGGTCACAACATTAGAGGAATGATGTGATGAACATTCATTCTAAGTATAGCATTACGATCAAAGTCATTGTGTTTATATTGGTATAACATCATATGGAGTAACCCTAGTCCTTAGACTTTGAGATCATGTCAATCACTAACACTGGAAGAGTATCTTGATAACATCAAACGTCACACCGTGAAAGGGTGACTATAAAGGTGGGTTCAGTGCTACGAAGGTGTTATGTAGAGGCTCATGGATCAAGATTTTGTTACTAGTGTTAAAGGTTCTCACGATCACAGAAGTCATCGTTGAATGTGTGGGAGTCAGTATGGATCTCCAGGTCCCGCTTTTGATTATTGATCTGAGAGTGGTCTAGATCATGTCTGCATTACTCGCCAAACATAGGGTGACACACTTAAGGGATACCAACACCATTTGGAGCAAATATGTTTCAGACGAAAGAATTGCAAAGCGCTGGAATTATTTCAATGGACACCAGAATTGTTCCGGGTGAAATTGTTGAAATTGGTTCTGCATGTGACATTGAAATGTTGCAGGGGTTTTTATGTGAATGTTTTTTAATTAAAGTAATTCAAAAATTCTGAATAAAATAAATTAAAGTGTTTTATTAAAAGACAGTTGCATTAAATTTGGTGGAAATTTAATGCATTTTGAGTGGAGAAAATGAAGGGCCAAATTTATGTGAGTGGAGCTTCCACCACGTGAATGAGGAAGAGGTGGGGGAACCCTCCATGGGTACCGGCCATGGGGAGGGGCTCCCCCTCCCCTATAAAAGGCCCCCCTCTCACTCCTTCTCACACACGCACCTTCTCGTGAAGGATCTATCTCCCCCTCTAGAATTATTCCCCCATGGTCTCGGATTAGCGAGATACAGGTTCTTGGTGGCATTTCGTATGGAAGGAGTTGCTGCTTCCGCTGCATCGCTGGAGCGAGGAGGTGGAGGTTGTTCAGTGGCCTGAACGTGTGTGCGATCACGGATGCGCTGCTGAGTTGCAGTGTTGGACTTCTTCTTGATCCTAAGATCGGCAAGCATTCGACCACATCATCCACGAGTTCGACCTTGTTACACTTTGTCGGTCTATAAGGGTATGTTCTCTATGGATGTATATCCACCCATAGCTTATATCTAGTAGATAGATCTTGGTGCTTAGTAGTTCCCATCATAGAATTTTTTTGCTTTCTATGTTGCAAACCCAACAAAATAGTGGTCGAACAGCGCCACCGAAGGCATCAAATCCTTCGCACAAGTGGGCGAAAGCCGCCATCGCCAACCACTACTAGGAAACCCCTTATCAGTGGCGCACCTTTTTCACTATACATAGCGCATATCTTAGTCGCCACTATTACCTCGCCACTGATAACTATCTTCTGTGGCGCATTTTGAAATGCACCACAAAAATCTCAAACTTCTGTGGCGCATATGGCCAATATGCGCCACCGAAGTTTTTTTCCAAAATTTAAAAAAAGGCGGACCAGATCTCAAACTTCTATGGCGCATATGGCCAATATGCGTCACATAAGATTTTTTCAAATTTCAAAAAAAACCCAGGCCAGATCTAGATCTGGCCGGAGGTGGTGGTGGTGGCTGGTGGCTAGTGGCTGGAGGAGGGCTAGGAGGAGGTCGACGGAGTTGGTGGTCGAGGAGGAGGAGGAGGTTTCCATAGTTGGTGGTGGAGGAGGAGGAGGAGGTCGCCGGAGTTGGTGGTAGAGGAGGAGGAGAAGGAGGTCGCCGGAGTTGGTGGTGGTGGAGGAGGAGGAGGTCGCCGGAGGTCACCAGAGTTGGTGGTGCAGGAGGAGGAGGAGGTCACCGGAGGTCGCCAGAGTTGGTGGTGGAGGAGGAGGTCGCCGGAGTTGGTGGTGGTGGTGGAGGAGGAGGAGGAGGAGGTCGTCGGAGAGTGGAGAAGGAGGAGGGAGGAGAAGGGGAGAAGTGTGGAGGGGAGGAGAAGTGGGGAGGGTGAGAAAAAGGAAAAAGGAAGGGAGAAGGGCGCCGGCAGGATTGAAATTTCGAATCCCGCCCAAGACTTCTGTGGCGCATATGGGAGAAATGCGCCACAGAAGTTTCTCCCCCTTTTTTTGGTGCTAGGTCCCATCAACTTTCTGTGGCACATACATCTATATGCGCCACATTATCATCACTTTCTGTGGCACACACGAAAATATGTGCCACAGAAATTAGGACTTCTGTGGCACATATTGGTTTCATGCGCCACTGAACTACCAAACTTCTGTGGCGCATATTTCCTAGTGCGCCACTGATACATATCTGTGGCGCATGCTTTTACATATGCGTCATAGAATATCTTGTCTACCTATAAGCTATTTCCTAGTAGTGAACATGGCGCGCGTTGGGGTGGATCTGAACCAGACAGAAGCCATATGCCACCATCACCTCCAAGAAAAATCGGAGAAAGGGGAACCAACCTTATCTTTAGAAAAAAGTTATAAATGGGCATCTTTCCTTCCCGACGGCTCCTCCTGGGGGCTAGAGCATGGTGTCTCCATTCTCATGGCATTCATCGGACACATGAATCTTCAGAGCGGAGAATTTATGCTAGTCTACAATGGGAGGGAGGCGAGCCCCGACGGGCTTCCGATGCCTCGAGGCTCCAGATCAAGTCCTGGTCGAAGACGCCTTGAGTCCTCGGCTGAGCATTGACTCAATGAATATGCATTGGGCGAAGGACCAATGGAAGAAAAGAAATGGAGAACGAACAATGTGATGGGTAAGGGGGAGGGGATGATACAATTTATTAATAGGCCTAGGCCTAGGAAACCTATCCGCCCACCTGCTACTCACATTTACTATCAAGAACCTCTAGCGAATGGAGAGCCACCCCCTCGCGCATATCATGGTAGACGCAACAGCTCTGGTCGGCCAAGTAGTGACTCGCAAGATAAAGTTATGATGAAGGTCACGGGACCACCTTGGATAAGGACACGGCCCTAGCCCTACTCACTCTGGCTGTAGCGCGCCCGGGGGCTATTATCGCATCTGTGGATCAGGGGTACCCTAAAGCAGATGGGTGGGTCGTACACCTTGCTTAGTGCCCTCACGGGTACAAAGTTGGACCATCCCCATGGGAACCTGGCTAAGAGCCCTAGGGGCCTAGGGCACCATGGGTTCAGAAGGTCAAAGCCCCTCCCGGGAGAGTGTACCCGAGAACAGCCCTCATCCGCCCCGGGTAAGATGTATGGTCAACGATGTCTAGCCTAGGAGATGGGCTATACTTTGGACGCGCTTCATTTGGGTCACCCGGGGTCCTAACGGCCCCACCCTGCCGTGCCACAGCCTTATGAGCCCAGCGGTACACGAGGTCCTGGTTGGAATGTCCTCTGGGATCTCAGTGAGGATCACAGGGGCTGGGCGCCCGGAGAGCCGACCTCCGACAGGGTTCAAACAGACAGACAAGAGCTAGTGCCTAACTGCCCTGTACAAGTGTCCAGAGACACGCGGCTTAGCAGGAGCGCACCACCACATTGTAGGCATGCAATGTGCTTCATCACCATCACATGATCACCAACCCTTGTGGTGTCCCCTTGCCATTATAAAAGGAGGCTCAAGTCGATCGAGGAGAAGGATAGATTTCCTAGCTATAACCTTCCTGAGAAAGGAACCTATGTAATTGTGGTCATCCTCGGATAGTTGATCGTTGTAGCGATCGACACATCGTGGACCTGAACCTAGTTAAAAAAAACTGTGTGTCTCTTTGTGTGTGTGTTCGTCCAGCTCGTCGATCGAGCTCACCAGACATTGTGCCCCTGGCCGAACTAACAAAGGGGATCCCCATCCCCAGTATTGAAAATAAAGACACAAAAAGAAGTTGCAAGCATATCGAGTCATCTTGTGTCGAGCCAGTCATTCCGTCCAACAAGCTACAGAGCATGCACATCTTCATGGCTGGGATCACCCGTGGCCTCCTGCTAGTCCCTAACATCACCTCGACATCCCTAGGATTGCAGTTGAGGTTGAGGACATACAATACCATCATGGATAAGATCTCCAGCAACATGGAACAAGGGATGCCGAGCCAGGAGTGTGCGACAATGTGCGAAACGGGAGTACATGGGCCCTCCGCTGATGTAGTTGGTGAGTAGGGCAAAGAGGCGGCCATGCGCTCGCGGACAACACCAAACTTGTGGAGGAAGCGTCTACAACAATGCCACCATCCGCATTGGTTGGGGCGGCTGTGAGCGCTTCTTGCTTCATCAGGATAAAAGCATGGGCGACGACATGGGAGATAATCACGTTGGCATCGGCATTGGCCTTCGCCTGAAGGGTCAGGTTGAGCCTGACCTCTTTCTTCAGTTTGGTAGCGACTTTGGCTTGGGCCACCCATGTCCTAGTCGCTTCTGTCCAGCCAACATGCTTCCTAGTCTCCCTTTCCCTCTCCTATGACACCAGCTCCTTCTTCGACTTGATCAAAGCCTTGTCCTTGGGAGCGAAGTTGGTGGTGGCGGAGGCATCCTCCATCCATGGCTAGGGCTTGGGCGACATCGCCAACTGAATTCGTATGGGAGAGGAGGGGTGAAAATGGTTTATGTGTGATTGGTGGGAGGGACCAAGGAGGACACCAGGGGGGCATGCGCACGTGTGTTGTTTGTGGCAACACATTCCTAGCCCAAATTTAGGATAGAAATGGGTCACCGTGTACTGGTTCGCGCCACTAAGTCCGTTTGGTTTGGCACCTTTGGGCAGTGTCCCCTATCTGGCCAGACACATTGTATAGCCGCATTAAATTTGCATCGTCCCACTCAAAGTGCCATTAGAGCATCTCCAGTCATGTGCCCCAAATGATGCTCGACAAAAGAACCAGATCAGTCATTTGGGGCACATTGTCGAGTCGTGCCACATTTGGGCCACGCCTGTTCCCATTCGTGTGCCCCAAACAGTGTGCCAAACAAAAGATATTTCATTCAAATTGACTTTGCAAAGCTTGGTACATGGAAGAAATAGAAATGCAACTAGAAACAACAACCAACTAGAACCTAAATAGGAGGCCTCTTGTTGGTGTCGCTCCTGTTGTTGTCCATTTGGTAGTGACTATAGCACATCGTGTTGTCGGACACCTTCATGTTGACCACGTCATCGCCTTTGTATGCGAAGTTTAGGATGCAGCCAAGCTGCACGTCATGCGTGCGGGTGAACGGCTCCTAGCCATTATGCAGGTACATGTGGCCTTGCCTGTCGAACAACACCTCCACACGCTAGAGGGAAGCACCGTGTCCTGCCTGCAACTTCTCCTTGCCAGGATCCTGCCCATCTACAAGTTGGGTGGGCTTGTCTAGGAGTCTCTTCTTGCTCAAAGGTTCTTCATAGATTGGGATGAAGAACTCAAAGTCGAAGATGTTCTCCTCCATCGATGATGGGGAGCACGAAGGCATCGTTGATCGATCGTTACTGTGACCATGTTCATGTCCATGCCCACTAGCACGAGCATGACCTCGGCCCTTGCCCGGGCACGACCGTTGCCAAAACCCCTTCCCTTAGAACCTGTAGCCATAGAGCGCATGAGGAGCTAGATTGAATTAACAATGGAGTGCATGTGGGTAAATGCTGATCACGTGGTCTGGTTATATAAAGGCCGAGCTGACGAGCAGTCGTTCCATTGATGCAAGCGCATGGCTTGAGAGATCGACATTTAATCAATGTCGGAGAAACCAAACCGTCTCATACATCAATGGAGATGCAGACTGTGCTGGCCCGCACCACTATAGGAATAGGATGACTCCCTGCACCAGACATGCACTATTGCGGAGATGGGACGACTCCCTACACTGGCAAGATGAACCTACGCTATTACATAATCGCAGAGAGGTTAGCGAGGATATAATAAATACTACTGTTGTCAATGACAAGGATGGCCTATCGATGGAACATCGCTCGCCCGTCCGGGATGCCCACAACATCCTCTCCGTAGCCGGGAGATCCTCGGCTCGCCGAATAGTGTATTAGGGCATCTCCATTTGGTCGACCCAACCTGTCTGACCACGTCCGAACGCGTCCGTGCGGATGTGCGAGACATGCGCGGCCTCCTAGCGACACGACCCATCTGGACCGACGTGTCCGGCTCGATCCATCCGTGCACCAAATTTGGGTAACGATTGCATCGGCCCGGACAACACGCGCATCCTCCCCCGAGAGGAGAGGGCCCGCTTGCTAGCGACCCAACGACTTTCTTCCACTATCCATCAATGGAGAGAGGAAGGCTGCTCCAAAGACTAGCCGTGCCGCTGCTGGCGCCACCTGACACCTTCCCTCCTACCGCGACACTTCAATGGCGTTGCTTTGGCCTCCACGCCGACATCCAATGTCGGGCCTTTTTAACATGCAACCCGTGGCTATCGTCTTCCACACCACACCACTACCAGTAGCTAGCCATGGTCCATGACATTAGATCGAGGGAAGGGCATCTAGGAAAATCATTGGGTCTTGGTCGTGGGCGTCGAGGCAAGCGTAGAGGGCACAGAGGACATGGCCAAAGCAACACACCACCATGATCTCCCTCACCTCCACTGTTGCCCAAGCTTGAGACCATCGACATTAGCCTCGTCAGCTTCGATTTTGCCATGACCATCCACTCGGGCATGGCACGGGACAGGATGCTCTTTCCCCGCAAATTCGCGTCACTAGTAAACAACGCAAAGCCCCAGAAGGTCATGCTGCGGGCGTCCGGTGTCAATACCGCCACGGCCGTTGTCAATACCGACGCTTTTCCAAGACCAATAGAAGTGCCGACAAGCCCAATCCAACCCCTGTTTGGAAGGACTCGCATGGGAGCACTGATGCGTCTCGCCACACAAGATTCATCGGCGGGTCCCGCGTGGCAATATCACACAGTTTTCTGTTAGGGCTGGGCACCGATGCGTCTCATCGTCTCTGACGCGTGCTGATGCAAACCCCGACGTCGGAGTAATAGCATCTGGCTATCTCCACCGCCCTCGCGCATGCCCATAAATCCCTCGCCGCCTACCACACCTCCCATGACTCGCTCCCAATCCCTCCCGCCAACTACGCAAGCCCTAGATCATCCCCATGTAGCATCTCCACCAACAATCATGGCACACGATGGCAACGCCGGTAGCTCTCACCACCATGGCAAGGAACCAGTGGAGGAGCACAGCCATAACCTCAACTAAAAGGAGGCGCTCATCCTCTAGAAGAATGTCCTGCTGGTGCCGCTGGACTGGCGGCTCCCGCACGGCTTGAACATCTCCATGGCCGATTACACCGTGGCACCCATCCTGGACGGGGATAATCTCACGACCTATATCAACGAGTAGTGCTAGAATCTGGATGTCGACCAGCCCGACGACCCTGGCTGGGCAATGGGCGACCTGACACTCTGGCTCTCCTGGTTCCAGGAGGAGCGGGAGAAGGAGATCGCCCGGATGTTTGGTCCGTACTCGCCGCGGTTCAACCGCATCGAGAGGAAGGCCTGGTGGCACGACCGTGACATCGACGAGACACTGTGGGAGTATGGCTATAGGCCAGAGCCGCCACACTCATTCCTCAGTCTCCGTTTTCCCTCGACGCTGTCACGGTCGTCCTCGCGCACGTCGTCGCCCTGTGCCGCGCCGTACACATGCCCTCCATGATTTGGCGGTGTCGTCATGTGCGACGCACCGTGCCTCCTAAGCCCCAAGCTGGAGATGCCCGTGTTGCCCCCATGGGACCGGCTCCTTCTCCGCCTGAAGCTAGAGCCGGGGCTCTAGCCACCGACTTCGGCACGAAGAAGGAGAAGGTGTGGTAGGAGCTCGAGCTTCAGGTCCAGGCTCAACATGTCGACCCCAACAACCCCGAAGACGAGCCGGGGAAGCAGCACTCTTGGAAGCGTCCTTCAACACCGTCCAGCCGGCCACCGATGCGTACGCGCAGTGGTGGTCGGCGGAAGACGCCGACAACATGGTCGACATTGACGACGATCATGACGCGCCAGGGCCATCCGCGTGGGTGTCAATGGCCGTCCTGAAACCAGAGCTAGAGGACGAGGAAGACGACGACCTCGACTTCTCCATCTTCTACCGCGACAACTAGGGCAGCCTCTACTTCCCTGTCTTCTACTGCGGTGACTAGGGCGGTGGTGAAATTGCCAAAAAGAAGGGGAATTCTTTAGTGTGTTTTGTATAAATTTGTCTAAACTTTGTCTATGTTTGTCCAAAATTTGCTCGAGTATGAACCCGACGCTGGTTTAAGTGATTTTTTATTTAAATTTGTTCGCATGAGGATTGAAGTATCAGGAGCGCCGCTGGGAAAACACCCTTCCAAATTTGGGATTGTACTGCCGGCGCCCAAATAACTCGCTGCCAGCGACCGATTTAGGGAGCTCCGGTGGATATGCTCTTAGGTCATCTCCACCGGGCTGACCAACCCGCCCAGGCGCATTCAAACGCATTCACGCGGATGTGCGGGACGTGCGCGGCCTCCTAGCGGCCCGACCCATCTAGACGGATGCATCTGGCTTGACCCATCCATGCACCTAATTTGGGCAATGATTGGGTCGGCCCGAATAGCGCGCATGGCCTCCTGTGTCCGACCATCACCTTTGGGGGTCCCTCCCGCCAGTGGCACACAGACCACTCCACTTTCCCTCCAAAAATCCTCTCCCGAATTTCCACTAGAAGGAGCGGCAGGGAAGGCTATGGATCCTGCCTCCATGGTCGATGTTGCACCCTCCGGTGTTCTCGCCACTACGAAGCGCACCCGGCTGAAGAAGCTTGCGAAAAACCTGATGGCGGAGGAGCGGAAAACTGAGATGGAGAAGCACGCTGGCTGACGGGTTGCAGCGTGAGCTCGACTCGCCACATCCAAGCTCGACAAGGAGCACCAGGAGGAGAACAAGCGCTTCCTCACCACACAGAATAGGGCCAACCACAACAAGCTGGCAGTGGATGCTTCCAAGCATGCCATGAACATGATAAAGTAGGAGGCACTAACCATCGCTTTCGGTGGCGTCATGGCCTTTGGCGGCGGCAGTGTTGCTATTCTCGTCATGTCCATGGTCGGCGCATCCTATACTAGCTCCGTCACGTCCACCCCTTGCAGGCAACCCAAGACGCCAGGCCTGTGCACACCTTCGCTCGGAGGCCACACTAGGATCGTCGCCTCGCTCTCCCGGTTCGTCCATCCCGCACGACATCGTCGGAGGCGGGAGAGCCTGCCATCAACCTCAACCGTACTCCAACAACCGCGGACAGAACCTCAGAGGCGTCGAAGAAGCAGCGGTCCATCTCCGCCACGGACATGCCGGCATCGGTCAACCTATTTGGCGTAATGCCCGACGTGTCACCTACCGACGATGGCACGGTATGGTCGCGACATTTCTTTTCCTTTGCCAACACACTACTCCCGTCTCTTTATCATGGCCAAATTGGGTGTAGGATTTCGTGGCCAACGATGCTGAGGACATTGTGCACGACAGGATCAATGAGGGTGGTGATGGCTATGGCGACGGCTATAGCGAGGACGCAGAGACCCAGCAAGAAACCCAACAAGATGCCTACAACATTGCAGACGAGTCATTGTTTGGAAATGATGGCGCTTCCATGGGCGAGGGGGTCATGGCCGCGTTGCTGCCCGCTTCACTTGTGGCGTCGCTTGTCGACAGCAAGAAGTTGAGCCAACGAACCTCAAGCTACATCACCGATGAGGACAAGACCCTATGCAAGGCACATATGGAGATTTCGCAAGATCCACTATGCGGCGCCGAACGAAAGGGCTTTGCCTACTGGAAAAAGGTGGGCAGGTTCTTGCATGAGCATAGGAAATTCGGGAAGGATGCCTTCTATGGCGATCGAAATGATCTCTCTCTCTACAAGCGATGGGGCACCATCCATGCCGAGTGTAGCAAGTTCCAAGGCTCCTACGAGATGGTGACAAAAAGGAAAATAAGCGGCATGTTGCCGATTGACATGGTAAAACCTCTTCATCTCCTTGTCGATGTCTTGCATATGCATTGAGCCATTGTTGGCATCCATTCATGTAGGTCATGAAAGAAATGGAGCACTTCAAGAAGGTGAATGACAACAAGGCCTTCACATTGTCCCATTGTTGGACGTTGATCAAGGACTGCAAAAAATGGGAGACTAGCTATGCCCTTTGGAAAGAACTTGACAACAAGAAGAAGGGCAAGGGCAATGCTTCTACGGGCGGTGTCATCGACCTAGACGACGACAATAAAAAAGACTCTGCCAACCCTGTAGGCACCCGTGCCCGCCAGCCTGGAGGCCACAAGGCTACGGAGACCGACATCGCCCACCATGCTAGTTTCTTGGCATTCCAGGAGACGTTGAAGAAGATCCTAGAGAAGAAGGAAGAGTCCACCGCCGAGAGGGAAGAGAGGCGGCACAAAGAGAAAGAGGCCACCACCAAGACCTTTTCGAGCTCCAGACGAGGTATATGGAGGTGGAGGAGGCCAACGCCAAGGCCAAGCTAATGGAGATCGAGGCCAAGGCAAAGGCAAAGGAGGCCGAAGCCAAGGCCAAGGTGGCCGAGGCCAAGTCTACGGTGGCGGAGGCAGAGGCCAAGTCCAAGGAGGCCGAAGCCAAGATCATGGCCGAGGAGAATGCCATCATGCTCACCGACCTTGACACCATCGTTGACCCTGATCATAGGGCTTGGGTCGCGCGTAGGAACCAGACCATCTAGGCTCGTGATGCTTGAACGACAATGGCGATGGCGACCACATATTTTTGGGAAGAGAAGCTGCCATTCTTTTGGACATTGTGTATGATATAGTTCCCTTTTGCACATATGAGATCCACTTGCTACTTGTTGGCGATGCCTAAACGGCGATGGCACACGTCTGCCAATTTATTTGATAGTCAGTTTGTGTGCTATTGCCTGTGAATGTGAGCGTTTGACCTTTGGTAAAGCCTTGGCCACTAATGGTACCAACAAGCACCAGCGCGGACAGATGGGTCACGCCGCTGGGCGCGGTCGACCGGACAGACCGGACCGCGACCCAAAATTGACCGCGACCAGACCCAAACGGACAGAAACGGACCATTTTGGTCACCCTTTTGGGTCGGCCCGGTGGAGATGGCCTTAGGCTGCGTGAGAACGAAACAGCCTGTCCGGCTCTCTAAGGCCATTGAGGTGGTTTGGGGAATGTGATTCTCTTAGAGCACCTCCACTCGTTGGGTGTTCCTAGGCTGAAATATGGCGCTATTTAGCGCCGGACGGACATAACGGACATAACATTCGGCTTGGGAATAGTCGTTTTCCCACTCGTGTTCCCAAGTGGCGTTCCCAGGCGATCCAAAATAAGCGACACATTTGAATATTTTTTGTTCCCGCCGGCAAAATCTCGCCCAAAGGTGTTTGATAGAAGTACGCCCAAAAGGTTTCGGCGAAAAATTTATTACAAAACAGAATGAGATCAGCGATCACTCATCGATGGGGATGGTCTCCTCCAGCGTGTCAGGTGAGACGGGGATGGTCTCCTCCGGCGTGTCAGGTGCGACGGGGATGGGCTCCTTGATCAGGACAGGGGCAGCCGATGGGTTGGAGGAGGTGGAGGCAAAGCTCGACGAAGGAGTGGTGGGCGAAATTGTAGGCGCAGAACTCAGCGTGCTGGCAGGGACGTCCTCGTCGAGGATGGAGGTACGGAGTGCCATGTACCATGTCTTGACCTAGGGGCTCATCACCGAGGTGTCTTCGCCGCCCAAGAGGAACTGGAGGTCTGTGTTCCTCTTCTTGGCGGCGAAGTTCGCCTTGAGGAGGTCGAGCTTCTTGTCTTAGTTCTGCAGCAGCTGCGTCCACTCTCCTCAGCCTTATCCTTAGAGTCGGCGATGCACTTCTCGATCGACGTGTGGAGACATTCGGCGGGAGGTCCAATAGCTTTCAACATCTTTTCCTTCTTCTGGCCGATTTCCGGCCTCCCTTCGCCGGCAGCTGGGGGAGCCTCCGAGTTGTACATGCCGTCCTTGTTCTTGGCCAGGCTTACATGAGTGTCCGCCCATTTCGGACAGTTCTGAATCTTGTCGAACATGTGGTGGAACTTGAACTCCGTGGTGGTGTCGTCCCTGTACATGCTGAGCGCACGGAGGAGCTGCATAGACAACACGAAATGTGTCAGGACAGGCATCATGTCGGCATAGGTTTAAGCTTGAAGTCGGTGACCTACCTTGCTATCCATGCTTTCGCCGCTGATTGGTGTGCGCCCGATCTCTTCCATAATGCCGTGCCACTTGTTGCAAGCCTATTGCACCAGTCCCCAGTCATTTGTCATGGCCTTCTCGCCACGCTCCATGTGGATCTTGTTAAACTTCGGGTCCATGAGGCTGCGCTCATCGAATGCCAACTTCACATGCTTCCAGTAATTATCCGAGTTTTGGTTTGCACCTATGATGGGGTCCATGCTCACCGACATCCATGCCTCGGCAAAGCAAAGGTCCTCATGCATCGTCCACTTGACGCGGAGCTCCGCTGTCTTCGCCTTCTTCTTGCCCTTTCCCTTCGCCGCTGCTAAGACGACCTCTTCGGCCTGTGTCTAGTCGGCGTCATACTCGGCATGCGTCCGGTGTGCGCCGTCCCCTTCGCTGAAGTCCTGGGGCTCGAGGTCATGTTCGGTGGCGGTCCGTGACTGCTCTTCACTGAAGAAGCCGGTCGCTGCGGAACCGGGTGCGATCATGTCCAACATAAAGACCTCGCCGGCCGTTCCGCCGAACACGTTGCGGGCGTCCTCTTCGCCAAAGTTGTTGGGCGAGGAGCTGCTGCCAGCGAACGAAAGAGGACCTCGGCGCATGGCCGACGATGAGCCGTACACTAGAGAGATGGCGTAGGGGACGTTGATGTTGATGTTGAAGGCCGGAGGATGAGGTGCGGGACAGGAGAAGAGCATGTTCGGGCTGAACCCGCCGTCGAACTCGGGGGAGGACGAGAACCTCTGCCATGGGTTCGCCTAGCTCTCCTGGAACATGTCGGGCAAGATCAGCGAGAACCTGGCTGGAGACCCGACGCTCGGCTGGCTCCCCTAGTGAGCGGCGTACTGCGAGGTGGACATCGGCGTCGGGCGGTACATCGCCATGCATGCGGCACGCTCCGATGCCTCCTACTTTTCCCTCATCTCCGTCCTCTCCGTCCGATCCTTCTAGCTCTCTATTTTGATCTTGTTTCGCCGACACTCCTGCACCCACTCAGCGTCCGTGTAGCCATCCGCCCTTGGTGCCGGCTACCTCGGCTTCTTCTCCTTTGGCACGCCGACGACGGATCGGGGTTTCACGAAACCCTTGGGCGTCATAGTGGGCGGGAGCTCGGAGAACTAGCGGGAGATGTGGCGGGGTATGGAGAAGAAAGGCGGGAGGGGGAGAAGAAAGGCGGGAACTCGGCCTTGAGTCGCCGACAGGGTTGGCCCACACATTTTTTGCTGCGTCCGGCGTTTCCAGGCGGTTCCCAGCGCCCCGGGTTCGGCCTGGAAACGCCGGATGAAAGTTGGACCAAATCCGGACCAATTCGGCGTCCTGAGAACGCAACTGGGCAAAATTTCGCTATCTGAGTGTAAAATCCGCCATGTACAACAGAGACGTTTAGCACAGACGCTAGGTTTATAATCCTGGCAGTTATAACAAAATCCCCGCTGATCCTGGGAAATAGAGTAAGCGTCGCTGCTTCTCTTTGCGTCGGCGCTTCATTTTTTTGGGCGTGCAACTCACTGCTAGGCCTTATCCATGCGCTAAAATAATCAGTATAAGCGCATCAATTAGCGCTGAGCGTTGTAGTCACAAACGCTAACCAATATCTTTTTGTTAATTAAATTTTCTTTGAATGCACAAGCGTCTATCAAAGAGTCTAGCATTATACATGCCCTTATGTGCTGTCCTTGCAAGGGGCGCATATCTGCGCGTGCAACACGTCTCACGTACTTGACCTAATCATTCCATAAGCCATCTCACGAGCGGTGGGTCCAAGCATCTGTTTGGGAGAGACGGACCGGGTTCGTGTAGCATGTGGGACGATGTTTGAGGTAGGACCCGCGGACGGCGCCCATGTGAGCCTGCCGGGGTTGTCTCCCCCTCCCGCGCTGACAGCTGCGCGCACCCGGCGGATGTCACCCCGCAGTCCCTGCAAAGTGGACCCGGAGAGGGCTATTGAGCTCACGAGTCACGACACTGGAGCGAGCATTGCTTGTCTTTTTACAGGTAAATCTGCTTGCTGGCTGAAATTTTTGTTGGTTAGGGATCGCAGAGCATAAAACTTGGTTAGCGCAACAGGAGACAGGTGATCCAACGTACGAGTAATACTCAGCTTCTTCTTGAATTACAAGCAAGGAGAAACTGTAGCTAGAGCTAGGAATCAACCTAATTAGCATGCATGCATGCATCGGTCAGCTGATGGTGGCTCATAAGTCGATCACCAACTAGCTAGTCAAGCCACCAAAGGGGGCAGGAGGGGGCACCACACGTGTGGGTTTGATGTGACGTTTCTTGATCACAAACGACTAATTCTCTATCCAAAAAACGACTGCTGAACTAATTAACTATATCGACTACTCCTACTTTCTCTCTGTTTCAAAATATAAGATATTTTACCTTTAACTAGATTTTTTAATGTGTAGGTTCACTTCAAACATAAATGAATCTACACACTAAAATGAATCTGGATATACTCTTTCAAACTAAAACATCTTATATTTTAAAACGAAAGAGTATTAGCTAACTTTCCCGCAAAAGGGAAACATCGTTAGCTAATCCTTGGATGCTCTCGCGTCAATGGGCTACAGTGATGCTGCTGGCTAAGGCCTCGTTTGATTCGTAGCATCTCAAAACAAAGGAATTGGAATAGGAAAAATTTGGTAGAAATGCAGGTGGAATACTATAGGATCAGAGAACACAGGAATTCTTTCCTGGTGGTCGTTTGAAAGGAAAAGTAGAGGAATTTAGTACATCGTTAATTATCTTGATTAATATTTGTAAATAACCAGCAAGGCAGTAGGCAGGTACATACTGTAGCGGTGTTAACTGAGCATTAACTTATTAACTTTGATCTGCCTCGTTCCTCACAAAGGAATGAAAAAAAGAGCTCATACTGGATTCTTTCCTGCCCTTCTTTTTCTTGAGAATCTGGTTGCAAAGGAAAATTTCCTTCAGAATTTCTCTAGTGCAATCCTTTGATTCAAAAGGTGCTACAGTGCATATTCCTTAAGGATGCAAATGGACAATCCGCCGGCGCGTCCGCCTGGTCCGCTCCATCCGCTAGCGCTAGTGACAGGATTAGCGGCGTTCGCGTCCGCTAATTTGCCTGACCGTTCGGTTTAGTGGGCGGAGGATTTTATAATTTGCCACACTATACTTTTAACTTTTATCATTTGCCACGGCACTTTTCTTTTCCCAGCACTTCTAGCTTAGCTTGGTTCACGTGAATCAATCATAAGAACTTCTATACTTAGCTGATTGATCATAAGAACTAGCATAAGAATAGCTGATTGATCATAAGGACTAGCAGAAAAGAAAAAAAAGACGTCATATATTTATTTAGATTTGCATTTATCTATATATTAAAATGCGTCTAAATACATACGAATCTAGACAAATCTAAGACATCTATTTTAGGACAGAGAGACTATATAAAACAACAAATGTTTACCTGTTTGAGTTATGCAACAAGCTACTAATCTATTGGCACAGTTTGGAGATCACTCATGCTCGTAGTACTGCAAATTGGCAATATAATTATATGAGATATCATTCATCAATTACTGCTTATATATTTCTCATGTGTCTCACAACTAATTCATGTAAGATTAATAACCTTTGGTTGGGTTGGGAGGGTTTGCAGTCTCTTCATGACACTCGCTGCCTTGGTAGAACACCTGCTAGCTAGCTTTGTGAGACAAAGACAAATATTAACATGATTTATTTACTCATACTCAGAATTAGGTTCCCAACTTACCAAATATTCTTCTTCCTCAACATCTTTAGAGGTGGGTTTGTGATCTGAAGGATTGAAAGATCAACAAGTAAGTTAAAAGTTCAAGTTTCTATACTACTATTCAATATTAGAAAAACTTACCAGCATCATTTAGCCAATCTTAGAGGCATATCAACGCCTCGACCGTGTCACTCTTTAGCATGTTCCTCTGATCACTGATTACTCTTCCACCAGCACTAAAAGAGGACTCCGATTCCACGGTCGATGCTTGAATAGCAAGCACATCACGCGCGATGTGAGATAGAACTGGGTACTTAGGACAGTGCATTTCCCACCATTCCAAGATGTCAATTTTTTTCCTATGGAAACAGATCTTCACTCATATATCTATCAAGCTCATTTGTTGTTTTTTTCTTTTGCACTCTCAGATGAGCTTTCCAATCAGCCAATGGATTGTCATCCTCTGCAGATTCATCAACATGAACTTCCTCCGAACGATCAGAAAGAGAATCTCCCATTTCCTTGGAGTATTCTTCGAATAGACTCTTGATAATTGTTGCCACCTTGTCAAGGTGTTTTTTTTGCATCCTTTCCAAATGCTTGATTGATCCGAAATTTGACAAACTCATATTTGTACCTTGGATCTAGGACGACCGGTATGCAATTCGCTAAGTATGACTCCTTCCGATACTTGTTAAACTTTTTTTGCATCTCGCTCACCATGGATGCAATGTCTTTGTTTTTATTCTTTGCCTGTTTTTCCAATAACAGCTTAACACTCCACATTTCTGGAAATAGCGGCTCGATGTTGGATAGCAAATGGGTTTGTTCCTTGTTAATCATTATACCTCCACTCTCACTTATTGGATCCTCTATGTCAGCCGACACCTGGGTCTTCTTGGCACCACACAACTGCTGCTCTTTCTTGATCTGTACAAGGTCACTCCTCTTTCTTTTCTTCTCTTTGTTTTTCTTCAACTCTAGCTTTTTCAAGGTGATCTTGGCAGGAGGACCTGCGATGCGCCGGGCGAGCTGCGAGGCGGACGCGGCCCTTGACGGCTCTGCGGGCACTTTCCGCCAGAACCGTTCAGTTGTTGCGGCTCAGCCGCTTAGCCATCTAGGCCTTTTAAGCGGCGCGGATAGAGCGGCCTGGAGGACGGCCGCTTCCGCCTGCATCCTGATTATTCCTATAGGAATAGGAATCTTGTACTTTTCCTACAAAAATCGTGTGAATCAAACAAGGCCTAAGTGGCTAGCTAGCTTAGTAGCTTCCCATGTCGTGCGCCATAATCAAACGGACGACATCAAACATATTGACGTCTACCTTTAGTACAACAATTTGGTCATCTCACTAGCTCATTGGCTGCATTTCGTTCATGATTTCCCATTCCGTTGTACTCTATCCGTTTTAAAATATAAGATATTTTAGCTTTGTGAAAAAAATGTATCTAGACCACTTTTAGTGTGTAGGTTCATTCCAAACCTACATGAACCTACACACTAAATGAGGTTTAGATATACTCCTTTAACAAAGCTAAAAATATCTTATATTTTGAAACAGAGGGAGTAGGAGGTAAGGTCAAAAAACAAACTTCTAGCAAACAATGATTCTATTCAAAAAAAATTGGGAAAAAATTGTAATATACATGTCATAACTTTAATACGGGTTGATTCATATTTAGTAGTACTCTCTCCATCCATGTATTCGAGGGCACTTGATCTTAGCTTAAGTCAATCCGGTTTGAATTTGATCAAGTCTATTGAAAAATACTACTCCTTTCGACCCATATTAGTTGATTTGGATTTATTTGACTTGGATTTATATAGATTCGGATGTATCTAGTACTAAAATATGTCTAGATACATCCGAATCTAGAAAAATTCGAGTCAACTAATATGAGTCGGAGGGAGTATCATAATAACAAAATAATGTTACCAAATCTATCATGTCATTGATTTTATATATGTTGGTACTTCTTACTATAAACTTGGTCAAACATAAAATAGGTTTAACTCATGACAAGACTAAGTGACCCTATATACATATATACCAGTCGTGTAGCTTCCTACATGTGCTCTATGTCCGGCGGCCAGTCGTTCGTTGTTCGGCTTTTGGTTGTTGAAACTCCTCCTCGGCTGCCGGCGGGTGGCGAGGGTGCTGCCGTCTCGGCTTGATGAGAGTCTTCATTGATCTGGCCGGAGTGCCTGGTTCTGGAAGGCTCCGCCAGCGAACTCTCATGGGTGTACATGCCTGGAGCTTGCTGGATGGGAAGGAATTCGGTCATGCATACCTGTGTTTTTTGCTGGTCGTTTGGTTTCAGTGGGAACGCGATGAAGCTCTGCTACCTGTTACCATCATGCGACATGTCTTTGACGATACACATGGTGAAGTCAGATACGGAGAATGTCATGAAGGCAGAGACGTGTGGATGAGCTATGGTGGATTGAGTCTTTATGGCGATGAGGATCTGGCTTGGATATTTGTGACTCGCAGCAGCGTCTGTTAGAGGGGGCGACATCACAAGAGGAGTTCACAGTCTTATCTTGTAGGGTGAAAACCCAAGGTCTGGCCTTCATTGGTTGTTCCTGGCAATGGCCTTGTAGAAGGCATTGCTTTGCGAGCGAGGACTTTCTCTAGGGATAAAATCTAAGATCTTTGATCGGGCGATGACAGCGCTTGTGCACTGTTTCCTTCTTGGAGGCATCACTTTTGGAGGGGTTGGACTTCTGGTGTTGTTTTGGTGGTGGTAGTGTCACTGCTGCTAAGAATCAGATTCATGCAGCAGGACTTTTCTTTTTTTGTAATTCTTTTTTTTTGGCTGTGTGCATCCATATTGCCATTAGGGTATGCGTTGTTGCAGAGGCTGGGTGTAATTGGTATCCGTGTGATATTAATATATGCTCATTTCCAAAAAAAAATATACATATATACCGGAGAAATATCTATAGCACTTTTGTGGTACCCTCACCATCTATTTTGGTTACAAAATACCGTATGTTCGAAAGAGAGGTCCGGCCCAATAGAGCCCATCGTAGCAAAAAAAAAATCTAACCCTAACTAATTGTCGGTAAGAAAAAGCATGGTTAGGATTTTTTTTGCAGGTACATAGTTAGGATTTTGTGTCACATGATCAATATATCTTTCGTTTCGTTTCACGGGTAGATTGACCATATATATGAACAAAGTAATTATTAATCCAAACATTATCTGTACAATAGCTGCAATCAAAATATGCCATGTAATTTCTTCAGAAGGATATGCAATCGAGCACGTAGCAGCATAATAAAATACCACAACTGGATACATGGCCAATCGAGAGGATCGGTCGATCAGAAGTAAATAATTTTTGTTCAAGGAAACTATTTTATTTTGTAGAAGTTCCTAGGAAGCTAGCCTGTGTACATTGCTGATATTTTTCCGAACTAATTAATGCTTTGATTTACTTTAGTAGGCTCGAGGACCGTAAGTGAAAGGAGCAACTTCAGTGATACCAGTTTATTTGGGTGGTTATTGGAGTAGTCTGTTGAGAATAAGAAATCAACTGCTAGTCTTTCGATACTGTGAGGCAATGTAGAAATTCATACTTCAAATGTTAGTCTTGCTTCAAATGCATGTACTATGTCGGTACTCTAATGGCAACAAGCCATGAATATTCTTAAACTTAATTGTCAGACTATTTTGTTGTCGATTCATGCATATTTCGTGTCATTTATTTGTGAAATTTTGATTATACCTGTGAATTTTTGATTTTTTTAGCATAGCTCATGACGAATTTTTTCACCGACCTCCAAACCACCCACAACATTTTGCTAGCTTACCATTGTATAATTCTAAAAAGGTTTGGACCTGAATAACCAAAAGTTAACCTTTTCTAACAAAGTAACCTAATGGTTAAACCTTTTTTTCTATTACACAAAATGGTTAATAAGTTCTTGTCGTGGTGGTGTCACGGCAGATGCAATGTATAGGCTAAAGGTGGGAACTAATACTCGCTAGGGGAATCCAGGGAGGGATAGTGAAGTGATTCTCCACACAAGAGCTTGTATTGATTTACTTCCAAGATTACAAGTGCTCCTAGAGCTGTATTGGCGAGAGGAGGAAGAAGGAGCTCTCTTACTCTCGCCCACAGATCACACCTGAAACCCTAGCCCAAAACTGAATCGTAGAGAGACCAACCAACCCCTTCTACAGAAGCCCTAGCCCCCCTTTTATAGGGGAGGCTCGGTTTCTGCCTAGGGCATACGTGGAGGCATATTCTTAAGAATATGCCTCCTCCCAAAGTGGTAAGCCGACCGGGGTGCTTTTTCCCCCGCGTCACACATGCTTTAGCTACGTGAGCCTCTGACGGTGCCCTCGTCAGCCGACACGGGCGTCGTCACGCTTGTCGGCCACGCCCCGGTGGTCCTGTCCTTGCTCGCTTCGCTCAGGCAGTGCGTACCGGGGCTCCTTTTGACCAGCGAGATTCCTTCCTTCTCCTAGAAGCTTGCTGTGACCCGGATGATGGTTCATCCGGCCACACCCTTTCCTGCATATAGGTAAAACATACACTTCCGACTTACCGCTTAAGTCGGATGAGGCCTAGTTAGGCGAACGCCCCCAGGTCCGGATTACCCCGTGATTCGGCCTGCCTTGAGGTGACCCGGCCAGCATCTGCTTTGGCCTTGCCGAACCTCGGCTAACTCGGCCTTTATACCTCGACGTGACCCTACCCGGGGGTATCCCCCCAACATTAGTCCCCGAAGCTGGTGCGGTCTTAGCCGCCTTGGCCGCTAAGGCCACACCAGGTTCCATTTTGTGCCCCTGTCGTTGTTGCCGAGTTACCTCTGTACCTCAGACAGCTTGGATTTACGTTCCCTTCGCACATTGCAAGTTTTCACTTGCCGGCCGGGTTACCACAGTTCCATCCGGGTCTTACTTCCTTCTCTCGTACGCTAGCCCATGTGAAGGGTAATCATTATGTCGTCTTATTTTAAGGGACGGTACAGTAACCGCCGCAATAATTGTCAGTTATCACTGTGCGCGGGTCACGTCAGGCCTGCCTCCTCGTTTACCGCATCAGCGCGTCACGTCACAGGACTCTCTCCGCCCTGTGGCCTTCCGTGTGGCTCCTCACTGATTGGTCCGGACGGGTAATACACGGCCACAGCATGTGGCCGGTCCACAGGACGCGATCCCACTCACCCCTGATGGGAGTGGTTAAATAACGGAGGGGTGCGTCCCTTAGGATTTTCCCCCCTCCGCACCCCTCTGCCCGATGCTATTCTTCTTCCTCTTCCTCGCGACCGCACCGCCGCCAGCATCGCCAAAAAGCAGCGTCGCCGCCGCACTTCTTCGTCGCACCTCCGCGTCGCCGCCACCACGACGCGAATTTCTCGCCACGGGTCCGCGCTAGTCCCGGCCACTGTCCCCCGCCGCCTCCAGTGCCAGCGAGGGCCTCGAGGACCAGATGACTGAAGATGAGCTCATTGTTGCTGAGCAGGAGATGGAAGAGGACGCCGCGGCGGCCGACCTTGGCACATGGGCCGGCTCCTGGGTCTGCCAGGATGACCTGGACTGGCTCTACCGGACCAGGCGCATCCCTGCCGGCGTCGCCGCGCGTCTTCCTTCCAACGAACTGGCCCCCTCGCCCAATCCGGGCGAGTTCGTCGTGTTTCTATCTCATTTCCAACGGGGCTTCGGCTTGCCGGTGAGTGATTTTTTCCAGGACTGGCTCGGTACGTACCAGCTCCAGCCACACCACCTTCCAGCCAACGGCATCACCTCTCTTTCTGCCTTTGCTTCTACGATCGAAGGCTACGCCGGACTATGGCCCACGAAAGAGCTATGGATCCGGTTCTTCGGCCTTCGTCGCAACGTCATTCCCAACATCCACGCTGATCCGGAGGACAAGCGGCTCACTCAATTCGGAGCGGCCTCCATTTCACCCCGGCGATTTTCCGTTTTTCCCCGGGTCACCGGGTTAGAGTCCTACAAAGGATGGACCCGGACCTTCTTCTATGTCCGGAATACGGGCACCGAAGACTTGATCCGGTTGCTCCCCTACACTCCGGGTCCACCTAACCCGGACCTGTGTGATGCGATCCCCAAGGAGCCCACAGCCTTGGCCAACCAAGTGAGCAAAAGGTTCGTGGAACTGAAGGGGCTCGGACTATGCAATGAGGATGCCATGATCACCTTTGTGCGTAACCGAATCTCACCCCTCCAGAAGCGCACCCACAAGGTGTGCCACATGAGCTACGACCGCGACCCTAGCCGGACCTCATCCTTCGAGCTGACCAACTCGGAGATTTATCGCCGGGTTAAGGCTCTCTTTACCACTCATAAGGACTTTTCCACTAATTGGTCTTGGGGGATTGAGCATTTCTGCCGTGACCGGCTTCCTCCCACAGTAAGTTTCATGCTGCAAACTTAACCCGGACTAATTATATGTCAGTTATTGTTGCAATTTTGACTCTTTTGTTCGCTCTTTTCCTCAGCAATTCCTTCAGCAGACCCTTGAGGACGGCACTGATCCGTCCCTTAAGTGGGCGCCGGACTGGGATACTTCGGATGAGGAAGAGCCGGACAAGGAGATGTTCCTCCCTATGACCGACGCCACGAAACGACCCACGGGTAAATCCTCTTCTATTAGAGATTGGCCCGATGATGAAGATGACTCGGAAATCGAGGTGATTGAACCTTTTGAGGCTGTCCCCCTTTCTTTTGCTTTTCCGCCATCAGCTGACCCCGGCGGTCATATTCACGAGGATCCCCCTCTCGCTACGGGCGAGCCTGTTCCGGTGGCAACGAAGAAGAAACGTGGGGCCTCTTCGAGTTCTTCCTCGAGACCATCTCAGCCCGTTAAAAGGCGAAAGAAGTCCGGGGACAAGACTGCCCCCAAACCAGCAGGCAAGGCCCCAGCACGCAGGGCTCGGAAACCCAAAGCGGCCGAAACCTCGGATGCATAAGTCCTTCCTTCTTCTGTAACTCGTTCTTCTTTATTTCGTCGTAATTTTTCTTCTAACGTTATTTGATTTCACAGGGCTCCGGTGGAGGTACCTCAAAGTGGGTCCAGCATCTCTTCACCTCTCCGGCCTAGCCCTTCACCCCGTCGTGACAATGAGTCACGTCCGCTGAGCCCTATTCCGGAGGGCTCTGCGGCTACTCCGGGTCATCCTGGAGCGGGGGGAACCGGCCCAGCCAGAGCAACGGCATCCACCACCTCAACAACACCTCAACCAACAGCTACTGAGGCTACTTCGGCCCCAGCACCAATTCCCGTACCAGCAAGAAGACCAGCACCAACTCCAACCTCGGTAGCAGCATCAACTCCGGCAGCGAAAACTTCAGCGCCGACACCAAGCCCAGCCGCGAGAGTACCAGCACCTAGTTCCTCTGCATCTTCCGAGTCCTCTCAACCTCGGCAGGGAAAAACCGCTGCTACGGCTTCTTCTTCCTAGCAAGCCAAGGGCAAGAAGATTCAAGACGCTACCAAGCCCAGTGCTGCCGAGCCTGGGCAACGCACCCTTGAGTCAATGCTCCCCAAGAAGACATCAGCGGCAAAGGACGCGCCTGCCGAGCCAACCGAAGCCCAGCTGTTGGTTTTGCACACCAGCCCCGCCCTTGCCTTGGTGGAGAGGAAGGAAGCACATGCAAAGGGCTTGGTGACGCCCCATATGCCCACGGGAGAACGGTACCCTCCGAGCCTGATGGAATTTGTTATGAATTGGAACAAGGCCGAGGTAGTCCAGGAATCTGATCTCCCGGAAAAGTTCGGTCCTGCTGAGTTTTCCGCTCAGATGAACACCGCCGCAAAGGCCATTAACCTCGATGGACGAATGATGGAGGTACGTTGCTCTCTCCTTTGCAAATTGTAGATAATAACAATTAGTCCCCGAGCCTCCGGGGGAGTAACTTGTTACTCGGCCGGATGCTCTTTTATAGAACTAACGTAGCTCCATGATAACTTCAAACATGCACACTCCTAGAGCCGGGTTAAGTTCCACTTGGCCCGGATTTTAGTACACTTCGAACATGCACACACCTAGAGCCGGGTTAAGTTCCACTTGGCCCGGATTTTAGTACACTTCGAACATGCACACACCTAGAGCCGGGTTAAGTTCCACTTGGCCCGGATTTTAGTACACTTCGAACATGCACACACCTAGAGCCGGGTTAAGTTCCACTTGGCCCGGATTTTAGTACACTTCGAACATGCACACACCTAGAGCCGGGTTAAGTTCCACTTGGCCCGGATTTTAGTACACTTCGAACATGCACACACCTAGAGCCGGGTTAAGTTCCACTTGGCCCGGATTTTAGTACACTTCAAACATGCACACACCTAGAGCCGGGTTAAGTTCCACTTGGCCCGGATTTTAGTACACTTCGAACATGCACACACCTAGAGCCGGGTTAAGTTCCACTTGGCCCGGATTTTTAGTACACTTCGAACATGCACACACCTAGAGCCGGGTTAAGTTCCACTTGGCCCGGATTTTAGTACACTTCGAACATGCACTAGGCTGACTTAAGTTTCTGTATCGCTTTTAGATAACCACCAACCGCCGGAGTGCTGAATTCCAACGCTTGCTGGATATGCACAAGAATCTTCGCGCAAAACAGGCTGCACTCATCGCGGAGTACGAGAAAAGGGGTAAATTTCTTTCTCATCCTTTCCTCAATTTTCTTCAACTTCGTTTGCCAAACTAATCTGATCGTTCGGTTTCCGCAGCTGGGGTGGAAGCTGAAAACAAGATAATGCGGAAGAACTTGGAGCAGATCAAGGGTACGTCCTTCTTCTCTGTCTTTACCGCGGTTTCCATCGGCTTTCCTCCTTGGCTCGGCAAACATTCATTCCTCGGCACTGCCGGGCCAATGCACTATTTCAGCATTGCTTGAAGATAGTGTGCCTGTGCCTGACGTGATGCTGCATTTTCTCGAACAAGCAGGGCAGCACCAAGCCGAACTAAAGAAGAAAGATGATGAGCTTGCCCTCCTCCGGACCAAAGACGATGAGATAGCCAAGCTCAAGGCTGAGATGGCTAAAATGAAGGCACAGCACCAAACCGAGCTAAAAAGGCTGGCCAGGACTACACCGAAGAACGCGAGCACCTCAAACTCCAAAATGCTAAGGACCGTGAGCTTCTTCAGGAAGCCGAGGTCAAACTTGAGTCGGCAAATGCTGAGCTCGAGCACCTTCGGAAGAGGCGTGAAGCTTGCACCAAGGAATTGACCCGGATTCACAGTCACATCTCACGTAATTTCTTTTCCTTTATCCACCTTATTTCTCCGGGTTACTTCATATGCCTTGTTTTCTCAACTTTGTCCTTTGCCTTGTTTCCCAGGCCACTTTCCAGAGGGTACTGCCATTGCAAGTGCTGCTGTCGCCAATTTCCGCCGAGAAAGGGGTACTCCGGTCGCTCGTGAGGGTGAGAGCATTCCCTTTGACATTGAGGACCTGTTGGTCAGCCTGTCGTCTCGCGTGGAAATTATTAAGAACTACGGCAGGGACCTCCTCGACGTTTCAGTCCGGGTCTTCAACGCCTTCTAGCCCGCCGATGATGCTCCGGAAAGAGTCACACAGCTCGCTGAAAGGCTTTCGGGGATCGAGACCCAGCTCGACCTCTGGCGAGAATCCGCTGGACGTGCTGCAGCCGATACCATCCTTCACCACATTTTGACGTGGTATGAGAAGATAGATCTCAACCTCCTCACACGCCTGTGCACTAGATCCAAATGGACAGATGACCTAGAGTGGGTAGCTCGGCGCCAGGCTTGCGCCCACAGCCTTATCGAATATGCCCCCATTCATGAATGGACTGAGGGTCCGAGCTTCCTGGAAGTCGCAGGCGAATAGGAAGTTAAAAACGTTGAAGATGATTCGGGTGAAGACGAAGAGGACACTGCCTCGGATATCGAAGAGGGCGACGATGATGCCGAACTTCCTCCCGCCGCTCCTTAAGTAAAAAACACTTGAAAATTTATGAGATCCCCAGTATGCCGGGTGGAATTGTATTCCAAACACATGTGATATTTTGCTACTGAGTACTTATGCCAGATTAACTTGGGCGTAGTCCCCGAGTTTCTTTTTCTTGTTCATTCAATCTTTTGGCTCGGATCGTGTCTACCTTGATTCGGTTTTACAACTTACAAATCCGAGCTTAAATATTGTCTTAACAATACTGGGAAACTTTTAGACTTAGCTCAAAAATAAAACTGCATAATAACTTGAAAATAAATAGAGGGTTAGTCCGAAAAACAAACGTCGGCTCGAATAAATTCTTTTCCTTAGTCGTTTTTCATGTGCTACGCAATTCCAAACTTGTTCTCTTGCTTGCCATGAAGCCAATTCTTGTTCGACAACAGCAAGTCGAAGAGTTGGGTTTTTGGTGCTCACACACTACTAATCCGAGCTAAGTAGAATAACTTACTCCAGCTGACGCACAGAAAATAACAAACATTATTAAGGCAGTCCCCGAGTTACTGCTCGAGGTGCCAACATTTCATTGATAAGCTCATTGCCGACATACATACCGACATATGAGATAACCCGGATACATACACTTCTTAGCTAGGTGTAGAAAGGCCGAAGTAGAGCTATGTTCCATGGTCGCTTGGATTCCTCTCCGGACCTGTCCGCCTTGTTCTTTTCCTGTGGCTTTACATCTATAAGATAGTAAGAATCGTTGTGCAATGCTTTGCTCATGATGAATGGCCCTTCCCATGGGGGGATAGCTTATGCATTCTAGTAGTACGTTGTACCAACCGGAGCACCAGATCGCCTTTCCGAAAGACTCGAGGGCACACTTTCGGCTATGATAGCGTCGGAGATTTTGCTGATATATGGTGGATCTGGACAGTGCCAGTTCTCTCGCTTCTTCCAGCAGATCAACATCATTTTTCCGGGCTTCTTGCACTTAGGTTTTTGTGTATTGGGTGACCCTAGGCGAATCATGCTCTATGTCGGCTGGTAATACAGCTTCTGCCCCATATACCAGAAAGAACGGTGTATAGCCTGTTGATCGATTCGGAGTTGTTCTTAAACTCCACAGTACCGCTGGTAGTTCTTCTATCCAGCACCCCGCTAATCTTTGCAGCGGCTCAATGAGCCGAGGTTTTATCCCGGATAATACTAATCCGTTGGATCTTTCCACTTGCCTCTTCGATGCGGGGTGGGCTACCGAAGCTACGTCCAGCCGGATCTTCTTATCCCGGCAGAAACGAGCAAATGCTACTTCCGCAAAATTTGTGCCATTATCAGTTATGATACTGTGTGGATAATCGTACCTCAAGATGATATCTTTTAGAAACGTTACAGCCGTAGCTCCATCACATTTTCTTATAGGCTTTACCTCAATCCACTTCGTAAATTTGTCCACAATTACCAGAATATGAGTCATATTTCCCCTTGCTGGTTTGAACGGGCCAACCATATCCAAGCACCATACGGCAAATGGCCAAGTGATTGGGATGGTCTCGAGTTCCGACATTGGCATATGTGTCTTGGTAGCGTACCTCTGACAACCATTACATTTCCTCACCAGATCTTCTGCGTGCTCTAAGGCATTTGGCCAATAGAATCCGTGTCGGAAAGCTTTTGCTACCAAGGCTCGGGATGAGGCGTGATGCCCGCATTCCCCCTGATGTATATCTCGGATGATTTCAAGCCCTTCTTCCGGGTCAACACACCGCTGGAGGACATTGGTCACACTTCTTTTGTATAACTCGGAATTGATGATCGTGTAGGCCTTTGCCCTCCTCTGTGTTTGCCTGGAGAGCACCTCCTTTGTGGGTAAGGTTCCATCCTTCAGGAATTGAAATATAGGCAGTGCCCAAGCCGGTATTGGCCGCACGGGGAACACGTCCACATCTATCTCCATTTGATCCACCGGCATAACTTCAACCGGACCCTGCTGAGCAGTCCCCGGGTTTGCCGAAGCAGTCCCCGGGTTTTGCGAACCACTTCCCATGTCAACGTCCATGGGCACAGCTCCGGATTCGGTGTCCTCCGGGACGTAGATTGACTCGGATTCTAGGGATGGCCTGATGGATGGTTTCTTGAGGTGCTCTAATGCTACACCCGGTGGAATTGCTTATCTGGTTGACCCGAGCTTCGATAGCATGTCGGCAGCCTCATTTTCCACCCGGGGTACATGATGAAATTCGCATCCCTCAAAGTAACCAGAAATCTTCTGCACATGAAATCTGTATAGTGCCATGTTTGGATCAAGGGTGTCCCACACTCCGGACACTTGCTGCACCACCAAATCTGAGTCGCCAAAGCATATAATCCGACGTATACCAATTTCTTTTGCTACCTTGAGCCCATGCACAAGTGCTTCATACTCAGCGACATTGTTTGATGCGGTGAAGTGGATCTGCAGCACATATTTCAACTGGTCCTTCATCGGCGATGTGAGTACAACTCCGGTACCTAGCCCGGTTTTGGTCTTTGATCCGTCAAAGTGCATCCGCCAATAGTTCGGACCCGGAAGTGGTGGTTCGTACTGCACCTCGGCCCAGTCCACGAAAAAGTCCGCCATAGCTTGAGATTTGATGGCCTCTCGTCTGTCATATTGCGGAGCATAAGGAGCTAGCTCAATTGCCCATTTTGCAATTCTGCCGCTTGCATCCTTGTTACTCATTATCTCGGATATGGGGGCCTCACATATGACCCAGATGGGATGCTCCTCAAAGTAGTGCTTCAGTTTCTTGGCGGCCATGTACACGCCATACACCACTTTTTGATAATGTGGGTAGTTCTGCTTTGAGGTTGACAACACTTCGCTCAAATAATACTCCGGCCTTTGCACCGACTTACCTTCCTCATCGCGGTCCACCACTACCACTGCACTTACAACTCGGTTGGTTGCGGCTATATAGAGTAACATTGGCTCCTTTGATAGTGGTGAGGCTAGCACTGGTGCCGTGGCTAACATTTTCTTTAGGTGGGCAAAGGCTTCATCGGCCTGCGATGTCCAAATGAACTTATCCGACTTTTTCATGAGTTGGTAAAGAGGCAAAGCCTTCTCTCCCAACCGACATACAAACCGACTTAACGAGGCAAGGCAACTTGTGAATTTCTGGACATCGTTAAGACACTTCGGCAGTTCCATTCGTTCGATGGCCTGGATTTTGGTTGGATTAACCTCGATACCTCGGCTGGAGACGAGAAAACCGAGTAATTTTCCAGCCGGGACACCGAAGGTGCATTTTTCCGGGTTAAGCTTCATCCGGAACCTTCTTAGGTTTGCAAACATTTGCCTGATATCTTCAAGGAGCGTTTTGCTTTCCTTGGTCTTGATAACCACATCATCCACGTACACCTGTACATTTTGACCTATTTGGTCGTGCAAACATTTTTGCATACACCTCTGGTACGTTGCCCCTACATTACGTAAACAAAACGGCATGGTGCGATAGCAATAAGCCCCATACGGGGTAATAACCGCAGTCTTTATTTGATCATCCGGATTCAGAGGTATCTGGTGGAACCAGAATAAGCATCAATGAATGACAAAAGTTCGCATCCAGCAGTTGAGTCTATGACCTGATCTATTCTTGGCAGCGAAAATGGGTCTTTTGGACATGCCTTGTTCAGGTTCGTGTAATCGATACACATACGCAAAACCACTGCCACGTTCGGGTCATCCTTCTTCTTTTCCACCAGCACCGGATTAGGCAGCCAATCCGGGTAAAGAACCTCCATGATAAATCATGCAGCTAGCAACCGAGCTATCTCATCTCCAATGACTTTCCTCCTATCTTCGGCGAAGCGGCGGAGAGGTTGCTTCACCGGCTTGGCTCCGGGTCTCACATTCAAAGAGTGCTCGGCCAACTCCCTCGGAACACCTTGCAAGTCCTGTGTGGACCAAGCAAAAATGTCCCGATTCTCACGGAGGAAGCTGACGAGCTCGCTTTCCTATTTATCACTTAGCCCGGCACCAATTGTTATGGTGCGCTTTGGGAACATGTCATCAACGGGAACCTTCTTGGTATCTTTCGTGGCCTGGAAAGAGATAGTTCCATGCGGGTTACTCAGCGCCGGCATATACTGCTGCGCGGATTGAGCCAATGCCGCCACCTCTTGAATTTTTCTCTTTTCCTGCGCGATCACAAGTGACTCGGCTAAGTTTGATCTGGCCGACGCACACTCCATGGAATGTCGGAAGTCTCCAGCAATGGTAATCACTCCGTTTGGTCCGGGAAATTTCATCTTCAAGTAGCTGATATGACAACTTGCCATGAAGTTGTTCAGCGCTGGCCTTCCGAGCAACGCATGATACGCGCTTTCTAATTTTACCACTTCGAATTCCAGATTTTCGGTTCTGCAATTATCCCTCGTGCCAAACAAGACGTCGACCCGGACCTTGCCTATGGGCTCGCAAGAAATGCCAGGGACAATGCCATAGAAAGTTGTCCTCGTGGCCTGGAGCATGTTCTCCGAGATAGCCAACTTGCGCATCGTGTCCACATACATGATATTTATGCTACTGCCGTTGTCGATCAGTACCTTTGAGAACCTTACATTAATGCTAGGTCCAATGAACGTAGGATCCAGCACCAACGCATACGAACCAGAGCTCGGCATGAGCTTGGGATGATCCCTAATGCTTCAGGTGATTTCCTGATCGGACCAAGGCATGTACCTCGTCACTGTAGGCATTACTGCATTCATCTCCATATGCCTACGCTGCAAGCTTTTTCTATCAGTTTCTTCTGTGGTGAATACACAGTAGCTCTGGTGATGCTCCTTGTACTCGTTTCTCCCCTCATTTTCGGGGTGCCCCTGATCCGGCTGATGCTGATTTTCTACCTGATGCACTGCATCCCTTCTTTCATTGTTATCATACCTCGGCGGAGAGGGAGGCAACATTAGCTGTTGCGTGTTCGCTCCGGAGAGCAATTGCTGCCGGGGTAACTCCTGGTATGGCTGATCATTCCGGGGTGCTTGAGCATTCCCCGAACCACCTTGCTCGATCTTGCGCATCCACTCGCATTGCCTCGTCGTATGACCCGCTGGGTTGTTCGAATTTGGTGTGTGGAACTTACACGGCTGGTCCAACATCGACTCGTAAGTATACCTCGGACGGTCTTTCCTTTCTTGCCACTGCTTCTTTTGCTCCGGTGTCCAAGTTTTCTTCCCATCGTTCCTTGGAGTCCATTGACCTCCAGTTTTCTGGCGCTGGCTACCCCCTGCTCCGGTTTGATCTTGATTCACAGCTGCAACTTGGTGCGAACCGTACCGGTGGTCCGGATCCATCTCTCTGATAGTACTCATCGTTTGACTCGTTTGAGGCGAGCCTCAGTTGGGTCGGGTCACCCAACGCATACGAATCCGCAATCCGGATCATCTCTGCCAACGTTATCGGCATTTTCCGTTGCAACTTCACACACAGCTCGCTTCCATATCTGCACCCCTGTGCAAACCATGCTATGGCCTATGATTCTATCACGCCCTCGCATGAGTTTCTCACAGTACACCACCGGGTCAAAAACTCCCGGTTTGTCTCATTGGGTCTTTGCTTGCACATAGCTAGGGTCTGTGGCCTATTTGGCCTTTGATACGTACTCGAAAAATTGCTGATGAACATCTCCTCGAAATCTATCCAGCACTTGATGCTTCCTGGTGGCAAATTGTTCAACCACACCCTTGCCGGGCCTTCCAACATCTGGGGTACATACCGTACAACCCATCTCAGGTTGCATGTGGCAATTTTTACAGCCGTAGCATAGTTTATCAGCCAATCCTCTGGCTTGGTACTACCGTCATAGGTCATGGTGCCCCTGGGCAGCTGAAAGTTCAGTACTGGTGGCTCTTTTATGATCCGGGGTCCAAAACATGCTGGACCCGGTGGACCTTGACATTCAATCTGTTCCGACCTATATAGTCGATCCAGTTTCAACCTCGCATCGTCCGGCATCAAATCCCTACTTCCCAATCTCGACCCTATCACATGATAGTCCGGTCTCGGGTATCCCGCATTTGCCATCTCCGAATCACCGTCGTTATACCGGTTTTGCTCTTGCGGCGCACCTTTCTGTTGCACATCTCGGCCGGCACTGTGCTCTTGCCTTGGCATGTTCCGCTGCCGCGGTTGTCTTGCTCTAGCTGAGTTTTGCTGCCCGGCATTGCCGTTGACAACGTTCCCTTGACCGGCATTGCCTTGGTCGCGGTTACCTCGGCCAGCTTCGCCTCGGCTCACACTCCGTCGATCATCATTTTTCTGCGTTTCTTTTTCTTTCCCTGCCCGTGTCAGGTCATACGGGACAATCTGTTTGTTTCGTCTGGCCGAGGTTACCACCTCCTCTCTCCTTGGACCACCATGAGGGGACGATGTGGCTCCAGCGGATTTCTCTGGGTTACCCACCGCCGAATGGACGATCTTGGAGGCTCCAGCTCTCTCCGGGTTTGCCCTGAGCAGTTCCTCGTTTTGCCTATTTGCAATCCGAACCAGCTCGTTAACCCGATCTTGCTGCCTTTGCTGGGCTTCACCCGTCAGTCCCTCTAACTCAGACGCCACTGCGTCCGCGGCTCTCAGGTTCTTGGCCGGGGTACTATACCTCGGCAGCCCCACGGAAAAACAGTTTTCTGATTCCTCGATTCCAACATCACCTTCTCTGTTCATCTCGCTCATGAGATTTCTCCCTTTGACTTTTACATTATCAACCTTGTTCGCCTTAGCGTACTCACGCAACGTCATGTTCAACGACTGCTGGGCCGCGGCTATTTTCTTTGCGCCCTCTAGTATTTTCTGCCTAGTTTCTTCCAGCTCGGCCTGTGCACGAGCCGGATCTACCGCTGCTACTACAGGGTTCGCCAAGCTATCCATTGCCTCTCTCAACACATTTTCCGGCCTCTCTAGCGGAGGACCTCTAACTTTCCTTGGTGCCTTGGGCGTCACCTCCGGATCTGGCGCCGGATCTTTGTTCGCACCCGCACCTGGCGCTGTCATCATTACCTCTACATGGTCCGGGGAACGAGCGATACGCTCCCCGCGAGCCACAGTGAGGGGCGGTTCGCCTGCTTCGACGACGTGGCGCGGATGAACGCTAGACACGTCCACCGCAACGTAGACCTTGTGCGCGCCGAGCTTGACGAAGATGCCGTTGCGCGGGAGGGGGCGCGTGCCGAAGCAACCTGCGTTGTCGCTGACGAAGTCCCGCGCTCCAAAGCGCTGAACGAGCCCGGAGACGATGCGCTCACCGGTGGCGATGAAGTTTCCTGTCCGAATTTTGACCCCTGCTAGCGCCGCTAGCCCCAAGGTGGGGGCCAACTGTCGTGGTGGTGTCACGGCAGATGCCATGTATAGGCTAAAGGTGGGGACTAATACTCGCTAGGGGAATCCAGGGAGGGATAGTGAAGTGATTCTCCACACAAGAGCTTGTATTGATTTACTTCCAAGATTACAAGTGCTCCTAGAGCTGTATTGGCGAGAGGAGGAAGAAGGAGCTCTCTTACTCTCGCCCACAGATCACACCTGAAACCCTAGCCCAAAACTGAATCGTAGAGAGACCAACCAACCCCTTCTACAGAAGCCCTAGCCCCCCTTTTATAGGGGAGGCTCGGTTTCTGCCTAGGGCATACGTGGAGGCATATTCTTAAGAATATGCCTCCTCCCAAAGTGGTAAGCCGACCGGGGTGCTTTTTCCCCCGTGTCACACATGCTTTAGCTACGTGAGCCACTGACGGTGCCCTCGTCAGCCGACACGGGCGTCGTGACGCTTGTCGGCCACGCCCCGGTGGTCCTGTCCTTGCTCGCTTCGCTCAGGCAGTGCGTACCGGGGCTCCTTTTGACCAGCGAGATTCCTTCCTTCTCCTAGAAGCTTGCTGTGACCCGGATGATGGTTCATCCGGCCACACCCTTTCCTGCATACAGGTAAAACATACACTTCCGACTTACCGCTTAAGTCGGATGAGGCCTAGTTAGGCGAACGCCCCCAGGTCCGGATTACCCCGTGATTCGGCCTGCCTTGAGGTGACCCGGCCAGCATCTGCTTTGGCCTTGCCGAACCTCGGCTAACTCGGCCTTTATACCCCGGTGTGACCCTACCCAGGGTATCCCGCAACAGTTAGGATAATGGTTAACCAAATCCATGTATACTAAGATTTCAGAGGAAGGGGTCGATCGGACAGCGCATGTGCAGTGTGTACAAATGTACAATTAGTACGTACGTACTACTGCATGTACGGAGTATATTGATGTGTATGCATGCATCTGGCATGGATCGACGGCAGCCGTCTCTCTCAGCGCAGCTCAGCTATATATATACTCTGTCCGCTGACTTAATTTCGAAAGCACATGCATATGCAGCATGGGTTTGTCCGGTCGCCCATGAAGCGCCCATTTTTGCTGGAGCAAAATCCAAATCTGAAACTTGTTCGATCCATCTGGCCAACACCTGTACCTTTCGTGCCAGCTCGAGCTCATTAGAGCTCCATCAGATCTCGTAAAAACGCGGCTTATAAAATGCCTACGTAGAGCATGGAAAACGTGTTTTACCATCTGGTACGGCGAGAGTCCAAACCAGCATTGTATGTTTCTATTTCAACATTTTTAATAAGCATGACAAATAGGTGAACAAATAGACGCAATACTTAATATTTTTACATCTAGTTGTTGGGATCAAAGTGACCCAAAGCATGAACAACGTTCAACGCAAGTGACTAAAAAGTTGCAAAGCCGTCGCATCAAACCGAAGAAAATGGCAGCAAGCAATATCATCGTCGCCGAGCTCACCGGAGGCACCTGCACTGCCACCACCACTCATCGAAGGCTCACCATGACCATAAGCCGATCCACCTCCGCCTCCACTGCCGCTAGCCGGAGTACCACTGCCTTGAAGGGCTTGCTTTCTCCTTTCCAAAAGTGTCCAATCTTGCCACTTTCCACGATTGTAATGTGTGCTCCTCCATGTTTTATGGATCCATCATCATGATCTTGTTCTCCTCGGCAAGAAGCTCCTTCATTGCCTTCTTATGGTCGAGTTGGAATCTCCTCTCCTCTAAGTCAGCATTGTGCTTCTCGTCTTTCCAAAGTGGTTGCCACCTTGCGAGTTTTATTTTATTCTTTTTCTCGATCATGATCCTCATTGCTTCCAATGTGTTGGTCATCAACGTTTGCTTTGACTTCACCATTTCATCAGTTTTGTTCCTCAAGCTTGATGCATTAGTTGTCTTTCTTAACTTCTTCGCCTTCTTGTTTCCATCGGGCTTGCCCTTTTATCTTCCACCCTCATCGCTATCATCATCATCCAATTGGAGAATGACACCTTTCTTCATGGGTCTTCTTGCTCCCTCAACTTTCACTTCTCACTATTCTCAAGCAACTTCTAACAATGTTGAAGCACAAATGTTTTATTTTTGGATACCACCATTTCCTTGTACCTTGCCATTGCTAGATGATCCTACAATCACAAGTTGTATATGTGATAAATATGATAATTTACTCACAAATATTTGTGATGCACTGCGGCGACCCAACATACCACTGCATGATGTAGTAAACTATAGTTGTTGACATAACACTCACATAATACAATTCCACAAATATTACATCCCTCAGAGTGGTACACCAGAAACAAAGCGGGTCCACAAAACAAACATTAATTGTTACATCCAGAAATTACATGACAACTTCGAGAACCTCCTAGGTCCATAGAGGTAATCCCGATGACTCAATGTTAAATTATAATAATTTAAGAACAACTTGAAGAAGCAACTTAATCAAACCTTAATATTATACGAGATTATCAGCTAGAAGATAGAGGTCTATAGTACTAGAATTAACTAACTATATCTGAAACATCTACACTATAGATTCTCCGGCCACAATTCCATAGATTCTTTCGTATTTGATTCCTTCGACGTTTTCGGATACCTCTGGCTTCTCATAGTGGAATCTTGTTTGGTCTTCAACTGAGTAGAGTGTTTCCTCTTCTTGGTCTTCGACGTCTTCAGAATCTAATAAGGATTACGAAGGTACGGTTGAGTACGAGCATACTCAGCAAGTTCACTAAAAGGAGAGTTTGATGCACTATCTAAACCACAGACCAAAGGTCATAGGTTATGTAGGTTTTCGTAAATATTTCTTCAAATGTTGCTTTTATTCTGAAGCTCTATGCCCATCAGTCTTCACAGGTTGATTAGAACTTCATGGAGTTTCTTTCCTACAGCGTTCGTAGCTCCTTTCCGAAATAGGGAGTAATATGTCACAATTCAAATACTCTGTAGAGGTGCGTTGCTTTACGCATGAGAGATCCTTATCCATGTTGCACATTCGGACAGCTTATTACCCGTCCACACTTACTTTGGTATGGGGCCTAGTATAAGGACCCAAGACAACCACTGCCCTTCTCCACGACCCTGTATGCCCACCCTTTTGCTCGCTCGGGATAATGGTTATACATGTTATATTCCTAAAGAAAGCAATCCATCATAGACAACACGTACCGGGGAATTGATGGTTCCCACCTATGCACGTGCCTAGAGGTAGGAACACAACTCTGGTAAAGTTGTTAGTTGCCATATGAAGGGAACAAGATCCAGCTGACTTCCCCATAGCCACATAGATCTTATGGTTAACGCGTATTATACAGTGCAAGAATCATTGGCGATATTTGTTATTAATTATTAGGTGATACTTTTCCGTAAAATAGAACCTCCACCAATCCAAAAACCATACCATGGTTCCATTTGCCCACCATACTAGGTTATCACCACATGGGCCGATAAACGATAAGTCAGATTATTATGAAAATAGTATTTTTGTCATCCTTTTCGAAATGCAGGTGATAACAATAGTTGATTGCAAATACTTGATAGAAAATAATCAAAGGATATAAGCAAGTGTGAACTTTCCTTGATATTACGAAGTAATGCAGTCAAATGTCTCGACTTGACCCTGGACCTCGGGTTCAACAAAATACCATCATTTCTTGGTAAGTACAATGTTTAAAGAAGCAATATGCTGATATGCCGTAATGACATGCACTTTTGTAAAGACTTAAAGTAAACCCTCATGTTTGAGTATGTATTGGATTGAACTGATTCATTTGGTAATGGACTTTAAGCCATGAACTTATTATTAGTGATATCATAGATAAGCTCCTACCATACAATACACAAGTAAATAAATGTTCTAAAAATATACTTTGAGCCTGGTTGAGTAATGTACTTAGTTTTCATAAGGTCATCTTATAGCTACTTGCAAAACAAGTATTTTAGTTGTAAAAGAAATATATGTTGAAGGTTAACTATATGAAATAGTGATCTTAAGACATGATGTATTAGAGTGTTAACATGTTTTAGAGTTTAACTAGGCATATTAGTAAAGGTATAATTCTTAAATTTGAAAGTGAATGAGTGATGCCATTCATCATATAAATCACTATGATACCTTTGTAGGATTTTCATTTGATTTATCTTTCAAGAAATAATTGGTGTAAGTGGTCTTAAGCTACAATGTTTTGGTAGTCTTAGAGAATTATTTTCCTTTGTATGTTTAATCTAGGTTATTAAGGTAAAAAATAGTTTTCTACCATTTATCAAAATAAAACTATTTTATAATTTCTAAATACTTTACTTAGTTAGACAAAATAATTCACTCCTGAATAGTAATAATCTCTAAATGATTCAAGTTCAGCTAAAAGGAATTTATTTTTATTTATAAGAAAGTACATTCCTTTTCTCTTAATAAAAGAAATAGATTGTTAATACCCCATTTATGATTTTTATATTTAAAATGTCAAAATGACTTGGAATTTCATATTTAGTATTTTTCTAGGTTACTAGATTATTTCTAATACACAAAAGTGAGTTTATTTATTTTTAATGTTTCCCTTATTTTCTTATTATTTCATTAATAGACTTAATGGTTATTTCATTCTATTTAATTCAAACAAGTATCTTTGTATTTTTCTTAGGTAGATCTAATTCCTTTGAACCTTATGATATATCATATGTATTTTTATGATTTTTCTTTATTTTTCTAGAGCATGAAATATTTAGAGGGTATTTTACTAATTTCCTTATATTTTAATCATTTTCTTTTCTAATTCAACTTTTTAACTAGGCCCCACAGGCGAGCCCAGCCCACAGAAAAGCCTACTGGTTGGGCTAGACCATCTAGTCTGGTCCACTAGGTCGGTCAAATCGGCCTAGTACACCCGCTCGCCTTATCTGCTCCACACACGGATATTCTTGCGACGCCGTGGTCGACGCCACTGCCGCCTGCGTACCCCGACCAACTCCGACCACCCCGGCTGCTGTTGGTCCACAAATAACTACCTCCTTCCGATGTATCTTCCTGTCTATTTCAATTTATTTACCCCACCACCACATCCCCACTCTCCACCTCGAAATCCTAATTATCTACTTTGGCTCCATCCACCGCTGATTGGCTATGGCGCCTCCATTACTTGAGTGATTTCGACCTCTTCTTCTTCTCTTCCAAACCCCTATACTACCACCACTCATATCGGGGGGGGGGGGGGGGGCGAAGGTGCTTGACCACAACTCCGGTGTCCCTGGTTCCTGGTCGCATCTTCCCGGTGGGGAGCTTGGTGATGATGTTGATGTGCCGATGCGTATGCTGCATAGGGGTGTGTGGTTTGGCGCGATGTAGCACGGCGGTACTCATTGTGCTGCTACCACTGTGCTTGCCATATGGTGAAGAACGATGAAGACCTCCTGTGTTTGCGCCGCCACAATAGCGCGAGCACTGCACCGCCATGCTGTTGTGGTTGCGCCATAGGCGCCATGTACCAACCTCGATGCCTTATTCCTCCCCTTCTCTTACTCTCTCTGTTCTTCTTCGTATCCTCTATGTTCTCTCTTACTCACTGTCAAGCATGCAAAAATAGGTTTTGCAGCCTATTGTTGCCTCATGAAATGCTATTGGATACCTGCTGTTAATTATGCTTCAATATTCCATATGCCTAGTTCTTGCTTATGTTCTATTCATATATTTATTAACTATCAAACTAGAATATTACAGTGATGTGGTTACAAATAATGTATGGGGATGAATAGATAGCTCTACTAGCTGAAATTCTGGACTTTGATCCAGAGATACATGTGTATTTGATGAGTGCATATTTTCATCATGTTTTATATTATTATTTTGCACTGTAGATGTATGATATTGGTATTTTACAGCGCTCGCGTGCAAATTTTATGTTTGTTTTTACCAGGGTCAGGACATATGATGGATACAATGGACACAATTCTTGGAGCAGTTGTACTGAGGAGAAAAGGATTCAAAACACAACGTAAATCGCTTATTAGGGACATATCAATAATACCAAAAGAAAACCCGAAGTGAATAAGGCGTACAGACGGTTTAACGACCAACTATACGACAGGAATAAATTTTTCAGCCGTATAGTTCCTGCCGCATAGTTGGTGTCTCCACCGTCTCCTCAAATAGTTTCACCCCATGCAACTGGATCAGAGAGATGACATACAGAACACCCAGAAATCACCGAAACCTCACCTCCAGAAGGCATATGGAGAGGGAACTCGTCCACCGGGGATCCATCTTCGCCCTGCGCAGATCCAGGAGGCTAAGGCATCGATCTTCATCATCAACCACTGCATCACCACCATCTCCATCCATCCCATCTACATCTTGTCTAGATCTTGTTGTAATTTTCGTACTCGTTGTGGATTTATACAAGTACTATTCATCTATAATAGATTCCATTATTGTTGCCATGATATTGACTGCCTCCATGTCTGAGTAGATCATTAGTTCTTGGGGAGATGGAGAAACCCTAGTATGAGATTGCAATAATATAAATTTTATTATGATATTCATCGTTGTGACCGTGTGTTAGATTATCTTTATCTTGATGTTGAGAGAAGTCGACCTCTTAATATTTGCCTCTCATGGGGACTTGATGGAGGGAACTACTTGTTGGTAGACAGAGGGGTGTTGGCACTTACAATGACTATAAAGCCGTTGGCACCCCTTACGTATCAACTTGGGAACCAAGGAAACTCACGGAACACTCTCTATGCCATGGGATACGTCTTACGGTATTAAGTCCCTTAATAGCGCAGTAACTTGATTGATGTCGATTGCTGACTACTGTGGTCATGAGGATAATGTGAGAAGTGGTTGCTGCCTATTTGTCCATATACGAAGTTCCTCCCACACATACATAGTTGAGAATGTTCATGATAATAATCTTTACCTTAGCTCCTTATAATGCTAGTGGTGTATCCGATACTCCCTAAAAACGCTTTTCCTTGTTGCAGTTTGAGCATATGACTATTGCTAACCCACTCAACCACTTTGGGAAGCCCTATGATATTTATAAAAGAGACAACTCCAATGAGAAGACAAGGGGGTTTGAAATAAATCCTCTATTAGTTGGTATCCTAATCCATATGAGCATATTGCATGTTTCAAAGATATATGTGGCACTTTTCAATTAATGGGATATACTGCTAATGAGCTAAGGGTTAAACTTTTGAGTCAGACTTTGACTAGTACATCACTCTCATGGTATAGATATCTACCCCCAGAACCCACTACTACTTGGGATAATTTAGCCTCTAAATTTCTAGAAAAATATTATCCATTATCAAAATCTTTTGGAATCAGGCGTCTTATAATGACCTGGAGGAACCGTTCTAATGAAGAACTAGTAAGAGCTTATATCAGATTTAAAGATTTACTTTGCCTATGTCCTCATCATGATTTGCCTGAATGGTATTTATTGCATATCTTTTATGGCGGTTTAATTGAACCTAACAAAATTGAACTAGACTCTTTTGCGGAAGGAGCCTTTATGAATCTTCCTATAACTAAATCTTGGGCTTTCCTTTATAGAATTCGTGATCATAGAGTTTGATGGAATTTTGGTCTAGGAAGTGAAGGAGGTGTAGAAATAGATCATGATTGGATTCACGACTATAATAAACATGGCCATGTTAAAGAATTATCTAAAGAACTTTATTTTGATTCAGATCTTGTGTTGCAAGTTGTTAAAGCTTTTATAGAACATATCAAAGCACCAAAAGAGGGTTTGATCAAGTATGATTGATACGTTGCTAACGTATCTATAATTTTTGATGTTCCATGCTTGGTTTTTATCTAATTTCTTATGTTTTGCCCACACTTTGGAGTATTTCTATACACTTTCTTGGACTAACCTATTAACAAGATGCCACAGTGCTAGTTGCCTGTTTTCTACTGTTTTTGGTTCCAGGAAAGTCAGAAATTCAATATTATCGGAATTGGACCGGACAAAAGCCAAAGTCGATATTTTACCGGAAGACTCTCGGAGCCAGAAGACGAGACGGAGAGGGGCCACAGGGCGGCCACACCATGTGGTGGCGCGGGTTAGCCCTGGCCGCGCCACCAGGTGGTGTGGGCCCCCTGGCCGCCCACCGACCTTGCCTCTTCGCCTATAAGATGCCTCCCGATGCAAAAACCCTAAATCGTCAAGCCTCCAGCTACGAAAAGTTCTGCAAGGCCACCGCCACCGAAGGGGAGATTCGGGGGACAGAAAGTCTCTGTTCCGGCACCCTGCCGGGACGGGGAAGTGCCCCTGGAGCCATCTCCATCGATCTCCACCACCATCTCCATCGCCGTTGCTGATTCCCATGATGATGAGGGAGTAGTTCTTCTCGAGGCTAAGGGTTCTACCGGTAGCTATGTGTTCATCTCTCTCTATGCATGATCATATTGTGATCATGAGCTTGTAATCTACAGATCTACCTTGCTACTCAAGTGCTTTAATAGATCTATGCTTTCCCCATGTGTGTGAAAGTGACAGTGTGCACACCATGGTGGCACTTAGGCTAGAGATTACAAATACTTGTTATGAGTTATATTTGGAGTTGGATGTCTTTATGAAATTGTGGTGTTTTTTGGAACCATCTAGTGCTCAAGGTGACAGTGTGGGGTTTTCTAGATGGGAAAGGCTTACTTTGAGGTGTGTTGTTATAGCCCTACCATGGATTAGAGTGTCCAACCGGAGAGTAGTTCAGAGTAGTATCATGAAGATAATATATTTATATGAGAGTGTTCACTAGTGAAAATATGATCCCTAGGCCTTGTTTCTTAGCATTGAAACACCGTTTGCAACTAGATCTGTTACATGTTTGCTTCCATCTTTATTTCAGTTGGCCTTTAGTCTCTTCCACGCCATCAAGCTATTTTCTAGCACCGTTATCTTATATCCATACCACTTGTATTTCACTATCTCTTCACCGAACTAGTGCACCTAGACACCTGACAAGTGTATTGGGTGTGTTGGGGACACAAGAGACTTCTTGTATCTTGATTGCATGATTGCTTGAGAGGGAATACCTTTGACCACTTCCTCCCTGAGTTCGATAAAGCTTGGGTAGTCCACTTCAGGGAAACTTGCTGCTGTTCTACAAACTTCTGCACTTGGAGGCCCAACAACTGTCTACAAGAATTGAAGTGCGTAGACATCAAGCTATTTTCTAGCGCCGTTGCTGGGAAGGTAAGGTAAGAGGTACTCACATCCTCCGGTGTGAGTGCTCGAAGTTATTTCCTTTATATTCTGCAATTTTGTCTTTTTGTTTCTTGTTTTTATTTTCACTAGTTAGGCTTAATGGAAAACAACAACAAAATTAGAGAGCTTTTTAGTATTTTTCCTAATGTAGAACATGAATTCTTTGAAAAGAAAATTAAAAAACCCTTGGAACCTTGTTTGCATGCTAATAGCAATGTTATTAGTATGAGTCTTTTTAACACCTTTGTTACTAATGCTATGGAAACATCTAAGCTTGGGGAAGTTAGTTTCTATGAATATGATCTTTTTAGTTCCCCAACTTTAAAGAATAAAATTTGCTCTGATGATACTTTATCTCCCATATGTGGTAATTCTAATGATACTTGTGATATTTTAAATCCACATACTAAAAGCATCTCTTTTAAAATACCTATAAATTTTTTTGAACGTGTTATGAACAATTCTTATTTTGGAGATGGAACTATCCATCCTAGTGATCATTTACTCTTTATACATGAATTATGCAAGTTGTTCAAGTGTGCAGGTATTTCAATGAACCAAGTTAAGAGGAAGCTATTCTCTTTATCACTTAAGGGCAAAGCAAGGGAGTGGTATGCGCTACTAGATGATCCTCATCATTTGGAGTGGAAGGAACTTGAATCTTTCTTTTACTCTAAATTTTATCTTCCTCATGAAATTCATAATGACAGGAATTATATTTATAATTTTCATCCTCATGATGGAGAAAGTATTGCCCAAGCTTGGGGAAGATTGAAGTCACTAATGCTCAAATGTCCCATTCATGAGCTCCCTAGTAATATTGTTATTAATAATTTCTATGCAAGGCTTTCAGGATATTACAAGGACTATCTAGATACTTGTTTAGAGGGATCCTTCACAAGTAAGGAGGTCAAAGCAAATGGGATCTTCTTGAAACAATTCAAAGCAATACCAAAGATTGGGATAACAACAAAGGTAAAGAACCAGGTATAAACTATGAGTATGATGGAATTAAGTCTTTCGCTGAAAATGCTGATTTTCAAGAGCTTAGTGCTAAATATGGTCTTGATCCTCAAATTCTTGTTGATTGTTATAGAAACATTGCTTCTCATATTAATGCTCCTAAAGAAAAATGGGACATGTATCATGAGCCTTATAAAGACACTTGCATGGAAAATGAAATTGTTATTAATGATAGCAATAAACATGCTCAAACCTCTAAAAGTACTACTTCTTATAAGCATGTTAATTTTTGTGGAATACATAGACCTTGTGAGAATAATCAAATTGAAGAAGAATATTGTATCGCCCACATGAATGAAAAAACTAGAATATGGTATAGGGCTCTAAATGATCTTGGTAAAAAAGTTTGTGCCCTCTATCCTTTTATTTGTGAACTTTGCTTTGAAGTGGGTCATTTCAATTTTCAATGCTCATGCCATAATAATAGCCCTTCTAATCCAATGACTACTACAAGTTTGTATTTTGATGACATGATGACTCCTAATCAGCATAATGAACTTACATTATTTTTGGGGTGTGAAGAATTATCAAGAAAAACTTCTTTAGTAGATATGAGTGCTTTTGATATGAATAGTGTCCTGCAAGGTTTTCATCTTTATTGTGTTGATAATTTTCACACAAATACTTACATACAAAATATTATAGAAGATGAGATTTTACCAAAGTATGATAGGACTAATATGTGTTTTGATCTTATTAATGAAAAGAAGGAATCCTCCAAAGTTTCTTCTATTGTCTCTAACAATAAATCAAGGTATATGGAGAAGCTATTGGGCCATGTAGAGATAAACAAAAACTTTTTCCCTATGCGGTGATCCCGAGATCCAGCTCAGGTAGAAGGCCACGAGGATTACCACTAGACACGCAGTTGCGGAATTGCTGAAGCACGTCGCTTGATGCAGTGCAGTCCTCGCGATCCATTCCGTTACCACGATCCATGATCCGTACTTTCTTCACGATCGTCGAAGTGCTGAACGTACAGCACCTCCGCCGGTATCCACATGTACGAGGAGGAGCGCCGGCGATGGACTGCTAGGTCCGGTACGGCGGTGACAGGATGAACTGGGGCTAGGGTTTCCAACACATGGAGTGACCTAACCTTGTGCTCTAAGCACCTGCGCCCCAGCTTATATAGGGAGTGAAAGTGGGCTCCACTCACTTGTGGCCCATTCACTAAAAAGGCCTATATTAGCCACTGCAAGTCTCATTTGCTGACTAAGTCCATGTCTCTATTTGGGTCCAACCCAAATAGGTTTCCTGTTTGGGTCTAACCCAAACTTGCTCCCGCTCTTAAGTGTGTGACCCGACAGGCTCATGGTAACTCGGACACGATTCCGAGTCTCACTCGTGATCGATTAGTTGGTAGCGGCTCCTAGCAGAACGTGCCAACTCCCAAGTACCAATAAGTCATGATGACATACCTTCCAATGCGGCTTTCGTCCGAGTCCCTTTTGCCTCACGATATACCTTGTCGGACTATAGGCGAATGATCATCATCCCTTAAATAGTCCGACTCTCTTTCTCGATCCGAGATAAGTGATTCATCCGACTAACTCTTAGTCGGCTGCCTCGGTTAACACTTAATCCGAGACGCGCATGGCATGCTTTCCGAATCATATCTTCCGAGAGGGCCTAGAGAATATCTCTCCAAATGGAGGGGCAAAATCCCGTCTTGGCTATTCACATCACGCAGCTTGATTCTCACACGACCCGAATTCCGCCTTTATAACTGCCCAATGACGGAATAGCATCTCCATGCCCATGACAAGTGGAACCTAGTCATCTGCCGACTTTCACATTGGTCTAAGTTGTGTGTCTGGCACAGCCTCACTGACCAAGGACAATTTGTATGAACAACATGAATATGTAGTTCCATAATCAAATCACATATTCAATGATACATATCAGCAGTTCATACATGGACCATAACCTTCTGAATATACAGGAATATCATCATTCATGATTGCCTCTAGGGCATATTCCCAACAGTCTCCCACTTGCACTAGAGTCAATCTTCCGACATCACATGTCTAGGCATCTAATGCCCATTGCTCTCAGGTGCGCCTCATGCTTCGGCTGTGGAAGTGGCTTTGTCAACGGATCCGAAATGTTTGCATCCGTGTGTACCTTGCATAACTTGATATCCCCTTGATCCACGATCTGGCGAATAAGGTGGTACCGCATGAGTATATGTTTGTTCTTCTGGTGTTGTCTAGGTTCCTTGGCTTGGGCAATAGCACCATTCTTGTCACAATACACGTCTAACGGATTGGACGAGCCCTGAACCACACCAAGATCCATGAGGAAATTCCTCATCCAAACGGCTTCTTTTGCCTCCTCCGAGGCAGCAGTATACTCAGCCTCTGTCGTAGACGCAGACACCGTTTCTTTGCTTGGAACTTTTCCAGCTCACAACCCCTCCGTTTATCACAAACACATATCCGGATTACGGACGAGAATCATCCGAGTCAGTGAGATAACTCACATCCATGTAACCCTTTACACTGAGTTCATCCTCACCTCCATAAACCAGGAACATATCCTTAGTCCTTCTCAAGTACTTGAGGATATTTTTAGCCGCTGCCCAGTGGATTTCTCCAGGGTCAGCCTGGTATCTGCTCACAACACTTAGAGCATAGGAAACATCCGGCCTAGTACAAATCATAGCGTACATGATGGATCCGATTGCAGAAGCATACGGAATCGCACTCATCCGACTTCGCTCATCAGTTGTCGAAGGACACTGAGTCTTGCTAAGTTTTACGCCATGGGACATCGATAAGAACCCCTTCTTAGAGGATTCCATGTTGAACTTCTTCAACACTTTGCCCAAATATGTACTTTGACTCAATCCAATGAGGCGCCTTGATCTATCTCTATAGATCCGGATTCCTAGTATGTAAGTCGCCTCACCCAAGTCTTTCATCGAAAAACTCTTTTCCAATGATTCCTTGGTCTCTTGCAACATCTAGACATCATTTCCAATCACTAATATGTTATCCACATATAAGATCAGAAAGTTTACTTTGCTCCCACTAAACTTCTTGTATAAACAAGAATCATGATCGCTCTTGATGAAGCCAAACGATTTGACTACCTCATCAAAGCGAATGTTCCAACTCCGAGATGCTTGCTTCAACCCATAAATGGATTTCCGAAGCTTGCATACTTTGTCAGCATTAGCCGGATCGACAAAACCCTCGGGCTGTATCATATACACGTCCTCGGTTAAATTTCAATTAAGGAAAGCCGTCTTGACATCCATCTGCCATATCTCATAGTCAAAATAGGCTGCTATAGCTAACATGATCCGAACTGATTTAAGCATCGCTACAGGAGAGAAAGGCTCATCGTAGTCAACTCCTTGAACTTGTCGGAACCCCTTCGCGACAAGCCGTGCTTTATAGATAGAAACATTTCCATCCATATCAGTTTTCTTCTTAAAGACCCATTTGCACTCGATGGGTCTTGCACCGTCTGGCAGATCAACCAAGTTCCAAACTTGATTTTCATCCATGGACTTTAACTCGGATCTCATGGCTCCAAGCCATGACTCGGAATCAGAACCCACCATCGCTTCCAAATAAGTTGTCGGCTCATCACTGTCCAATAGCATCACGTCACGAACACTTCGCAATCTAGCCGATCTTCGCAGTGTCGGTGCAGTTTCCGGCTCAGGTACCACGTCCGGCTCAACCTCTAAGGCATTTGCCGACTCGCTGCTAGCCGGCATCTCTCGAATTTCTTCGAGATGCACCGTACTCCCACTGACTCCCCGACTGAGAAACTCTTTCTCAAGGAAGATACCGTTTCGAGCGACAAACACTTTGCCCTCTTCTTGGTTGTAGAAGTAGTAACCCAAGGTTTCCCTCGGATATCCCATGAAAATACACTTATCCGACTTAGCTATAAGCTTGTCCGACTGAAGTCGCTTGACAAAAGCTTCACAACCCCAAATCTTAAGAAAAGACAAACTTGGCTTCTTGCCAGTCCACATCTCATGCGGTGTCTTCTCTACCGACTTTGATGGTACTCTGTTTAGTGTGAACGCTGCAATTTCTAGACAATAACCCCAAAATGATAAAGGCAGATCTGTCTGACTCATCATTGATCGTACCATGTCCAACAAGGTCCGATTCCTCCTTTCCGACACACCGTTTCTCTGCGGTGTTCCTAGAGGAGTGAGCTGGGGAACTATTCCACAACTCTTTAGATGGTCATCAAACTCATGGCTCATGTACTCGCCTCCTTGGTCCGACCGAAGAAACTTTATTTTCTTGCAAAGTTGATTTTGTACCTCATTCTGGAATTCCTTGAACTTTTCAAAGGCTTCCGACTTATGTTTCATCAAGTAGATATATCCATACCTACTCAAATCATCAGTGAAGGTAATGCAGTACTCATAACCACCTCTGGCTGTCGTACTCATTGGGTACATACATCACTATGTACCAGTCCTAATAAGTCGGACGCCCTTTCAAAACTCTTTTCAAAAGGTGTCTTGGTCATCTTGCCTAGAAGGCAGGATTCGCATGTCTCAAACGACTCCAAGTCGAACGAAGTTAGGAGTCCATCATCATGGAGCTTCTTCACGCGTTTCCAACTTATATGACCAAGCCGACAAGGCCAAAAGTAAGTCATATTCAGATCATTTGGTTTTAACCTTTTCACATTTATGTTATACACAGATTCACTACCAAGATTCAAAATAAATAACCCGTCCCGGACGGGCGCAAAGCCATGAAACATATCATTCAAATATAAAGAACAACCATTATTCTTAATATTCGACTCATAGCCCTGTCTCATCAAACATGAGGCAGAAATGATGTTTCGACTAAGCACTGGAACATAATAACAATTATTTAGCTCCATTATGAAACCAGAAGGTAAATGAAGTTGCATTGTGCCGACTTCCACCGCAGCGACTCTCGCTTTGTTTCCGACTCTAATGTCAACCTCGCCTCTTGCAACGCTCCTAGTTCTTACCAGTCCCTGCAACGAGTTGCAGATGTGAATGACTGATCCGGTATCATATACCCAAGAACTACCAGGTACATCAGCAAGATAAATGTTTATAACATTGCAAACAAGCGTACCTGAGCCGGAAGTCACACCTCCGCTCTTGGCTTTATCAGCCAAATACTTGCTGCAATTCCTCTTCCAGTGGCCATCCGACTTGCAGTAGAAGCAAGTGGATCCGGCTATAGGAGATGGCTTAGTCCCTGAGGAAGCGCTTTGGACTGGGTCCTCCGCCTTACCTCCTGACTTTGCCTTCTTCTTCTTAGTCCAAGAACTCTTCTTGAATTTAGCCTTGTTTTGTACCATCAACACTTGACTAGCACCTTTCTTGAGATCCGCCTCAGCCTGCTTGAGCATCCCATGTAATTCAGTGAGCTTCTTATCCATAGCATGCATGTGGTAGTTCGATGTGAACTGGCCATACGCACTAGGAAGAGAGTTCAGAATTATGTCTGTAGCGAACTCTTCGCTAATGGGGTAGCCAAGCCTCTCTAGTGACTGCACGTAACCAACCATCTTGATCACATGCGGACTCAGTGGATCGCCATCCTTAAGCTTGCAGCTCAACAGCCTGAGAGACTTGATACCTCTTAGTCTTTGCCTTGGCCTGGAACATACTTTTGAGGCTTTCGATCATATCTTAGGCCTCAACATTCTCGAACTGCTGCTGCAAGTCTGGTTCCATGTGAGCAAGCATAAGACAGCTAATCTCCGTGGATTCATCACAAATCCAACGGTAGGCATTGGTGGTTGCGACAGTCGCATTCTCATCCGGCTCAGCTGGAAGTGGGTTGTCTAGGACACGATCCCTCTTTTCTTGTTTGAGAACAATTCTCATATTACGATACCAGTTGGTGAAATTAGTTCCATTTAGCTTATCTTTCTCTAAGATGGTTCTCAAAGCAAAACCGGAAATCTGAGGAAGACTGCTAGGTGCCATTGATCTAACAGAAAATACGCAAAACACTTAAGACATGTATCCATAAAGAGCAAGCATATTAAACACTTTAATATTTATGCTCCCACTAGAACCAACACCCCTCCGATGGTTACTTAGTGATTCAGGACCCTAAATAAGCAAGTCGACTAGTGAGCTTCAGCATCACTGCTAGCCGTCAAGTGATCTAGGTAGACAACTTCTTGTCAATCGTATCTCATACGACTCCTGTTGGATGGGTGGCATCACATGCCTCGGCTCCCATCCGACTTTTCCCCAAGTCCCACAACCGTTGTGATAGACCTGTCTAGATTACCAAGTGCTTCCGCTATAAGAGTCCGACTCGAACCCACCTAGTCGGAAAGAATTGATAGCACCTCAATTTTATGAGCCCACTACCAAAAATGTCTGACTTGTGATGGTGCAGCACTGGCGGGGAAACCGACTAGACCTTCTTTGAGGGATTATATTCTACCAACTATCTAATAGAGGTAAAATAGAGACATAACAATAACACAAAATAAAAGCACTTATAATGTGAAATGGTATGGCTCTTTTCATGGCGATCTCCATCTCCATAAAGCCTGTAATCCGACTCGTGTCAACTCTTGTCATGGGCCGTCTTACACCATGTAGCCGATTTGTACACCGACTTGCATGCCTTCCGGATTCTCCAAAAAGCTACACTAGCTTGTAATCCAAATTACACAAAGAATCTGACACGCAGGCCATTATACAATAAGATGACAGCACCTAGGCTCCAGTCGGCTGACAAAAACCGTGATACGCAGATCACGTATGGATTACATGCATCACATGCACATAAGCCATACCATTCACAACATCATCCTGCAAAAACAAGTTATGCATAGATACGATATCTACCGGTGTTGTGAAACTCGCAACGACATCTAAGGCGCTACGACAGGGCGAAGCCGGCGGTCCCGGACATGGATTTTTCCGAAAACGCAGATCTCATCTGCATTCCGGACATGGAATTCGTCATTAGATAAAACTATTTTACCCAAATCCGACCCGGACTCCGATTCGATCAAACCCTTTTATCTTCGATCACTGCATCCGGGTTTATGTGTCACAGTCTACCCCGATGGCGGAAGCCGACCGGTAGGGGTATGTTGTTCCACGACCTTAGCAGTTAGATCACGGAAACCAGATCATCCATTCCCCCGAGTACAGTTGATCCAATCAACTTTGTACAAAACCGATCTATCTCATAGATTGACCACCAAAACTGCAATTAGATCCAATCTAACGCCAACCGCATATCACATATGCATGATCTCGAGCCTAAAACCAGAAGCTAACCCTTTGATACCACTATTGGGCCACGTAGAGATAAACAAAAACTTTTTCCCTACGTGGTGATCCCAAGATCCAGCTCAGGTAGAAGGCCACGAGGATTACCACTAGACGCGCAGTTGCGGAATTGATGAAGCACGTCGCTTGATGCAGTGCAGTCCTCGCGATCCGTTCCGGTACCACGATCCACGATCCGTACTTTCTTCACGATCGTCGAAGTGTTGAACGTATAGCACCTCCGCCGGTATCCACACGTACGAGGAGGAGCGCCGGTGATGGACTGATAGGTCCGGTATGGCGGCGACAGGACGGACTGGGGCTAGGGTTTCGAACACATGGAGTGACCTAACCTTGTGCTCTAAGAACCTGCGCCCCAGCTTATATAGGGAGTGAAAGTGGGCTCCACTCACTTGTGGCCCATTCACTAAAAATGCCTATATTAGCCACTACAAGTCTCACTTGCTGACTAAGTCCATGTCTCTATTTGGGTCCAACCCAAATAGGTTTCCTGTTTGGGTCTAACCCAAACTTGCTCCCGCTCTTAAGTGTGTGACCCGACAGGCTCATGGTAACCCGGACACGATTCTGAGTCTCACTCATGATCGATCAGTTGGTAGCGGCCCCTAGCAGAACGTGCCAACTCCCAAGTACCAATAAGTCATGACGACATACCTTCCAATGCGACTTTCGTCTGAGTCCCTTTTGCCTCACGATATACCTTGTCGGACTATAGGCGAATGAGCGGCATCCCTTAAATAGTCCGACTCTCTTTCTCGATCCGAGATAAGTGATTCATCCGACTAACTCTTAGTCAGCTGCCTCAGTTAACACTTAATCCGAGACGCGCATGGCCATGCTTTCCGAATCATATCTTCCGAGAGGGCCCAGAGAATATCTCTCCAGATGGAGGGGCAAAATCCCGTCTTGGCTATTCACATCACGCAGCTTGATTCTCAGACGACCCGAACTCCGCCTTTATAACTGCCCAATGAAGGAACATCGTTTGACAGAACCTAAGTCGGAGATCCTCAACTCGGATTGTGCAATAACCTCAGGTCTAAGGATTACATTGATTGAGACATGCAAATGACGACTTGTTCGTTGCATCTCAATATGGGTCAGTCCGACTCGCTAAACTCTTTTGTCGAATCCGTGTAAGTCGGAATAGCATCTCCATGCCCATGATAAGTGGAACCTAGTCATCTGCCGACTTTCACATTGGTCTAAGTTGTGTGTTCGGCACAACCTCAATGTCCAAGGACAATTAGTATGAACAACATGAATATGTAGTTCCACAATCAAATCACATATTCGATGATACATATCAGCAGTTCATACATGGACCATAACCTTATGAATACACAGGAATATCATCATTCATGATTGCCTCTAGGGCATATTCCCAACAGAAGCTTCCTTTTAAGCCTCTCCCTCCTAAAGAGAAGAAGAAAAAGAAGAAGAGGAGGAGTAAAAGGAGAGAGGAAACAATATTTTCCCCTAAGCATGTTGCTCCTATTATAGTTTTTGATGAGTCTCAACTCGATGATGTTCCTATGCCTATTACCTATAGTAGTGATCATGATTGGGAAAAGCACACTACTTTTGATATTGAAAATCTCTTCGGTACCAATTCTAAAAATGATAATTTCTATACTATTAGTGCTATCCATGTCCCTTCCAATGATGATACGTTTACAAATGAACACACTTTGGGAGATAACTATTCTATTGCTTATGATGATACTATACCTCCAATATATGATGATTGCAATGAGGAGGAAATTAATTATGATTACAATATGCCTCCTATATTTGATGATTATGGTGGTGAGAATAATAATGATAGCTCTTTTGTTGAATTTGCTCCCACTATAATTAATAAGAATGACTATGTTTATGTGGGGTGTATTAATTCTTTTATGCATGTGGATCATGATAATAATGTTTCATGTGATTGTTATATTGTTAATTTTATTCATGATGCTACTGAAAGTTATTATGAGAGAGGGAAACATGGTTTTATGTATCTCAACAATATTAAGTTTCCCCTCTTTATGTTGAAAGTCGTGAAGTTGCACTTGTTTTGCTTTCCTATGCTTGTTGCTTTGTGCTTTCATGACTTCTTTATTTACAAGATTCCTATGCATAGGAAGTGGGTTAGACTTAAATGTGTTTTGAATTTGCTTCTTGATGCTCTCTTTTACTTGAATTCATATTTCCTATTTGAGCATCTTCTCAAACTATCATGCCTAACTTAAAGGCGTTAAAGAAAAATACTTATTGGGAGATAACCCAAAAGTTTTAGATGAGTCTTGGAAGTTATTACCTCTGAAATAACTGCTCCTTATCCTTTTTATTTGCTTTTTGTGCCAAGAGTAACCTCTAATGAGAGAGAAGTAATGATTGGGAAAGTTGCTATCCCGAAACAGATTTCTGTGCTTCACCGTAACAATTCGTGTAAAATCTCTATATGTCCTTTTGAGGCGTAAATTTTTGTGCTTCTACCCCAGGTTGTTATCTAACTTTCGTTAGTTCAACACTTTTCGATTTGAGCAACATAAGGTCCTTGAAAAAATTCGTCTTTACCTGCTGGTCTGTTTTGATAGATTTCTGCCATTATTTGCATTCTTTTGGAGAATTGAGCTTTTTGAGGGAAGTGCTACAGTATCTTGTGTTTTAATGGAAGTTTAATTGGTTTTGAAACTGAACCTAAATACTTATTATCTTGAGTTCACTAATGTTGCTAATAAAGATTGTGTGAAGTTTTATATGAAGGAAAAATTTCAGGTGTATGGAAGGAATGAGTAATGATATGAAGAATGGACTAAAGCTCAAGCTAGGGGATGCCACGCGTGTCACCCCAAGATATATCCAAGAAGTACGAGCGTCAAAGCTTGGGGATGCCTTCTTCATCAATAAAAATCCCAGGTTTCTTCCAAACACTTCATTTTTATTGTTTCTTGCACAATTGTGTTGTTCTTGGAGCATCTTTGTTTTTGTTTTTGGTTGTCGCTTGCTTGGTTTTCTTTGTTTGCTTTAATAAGTTGGTTGGATCCCAACACACTTCTTTTGGAGAGATACACACCCCGTTATTCATTGCCTAGAACACTCTAATTTTCATTCTTATTGTTTTGTGAGTGTTCTCTTTTGCTAGCACTGTGTTTAGCCTTAGTTTTCTTGTGCTTTCAGCTTAGAACTTTTTAGTTCTTCTTTGTGGATTTGTGAGACAAGCTCACTGATATTTATTGATTATTACCTTTGTGAGTTGTTTCAAATAAGTCGATGTGTGTTGGAAAAGAGTAGGAAAGTTCATGCTTGAGTGGTATAAAAGGAGCTTGTTTTTGACTGTGGCCTATGCTTTGTGATGTCAAGCTTGGTATTGTTTTGGCTTTATGCTTAGTGATCTTTGATGTAGCATGACTTGTTATAAACAATTGAGATTGCTTAATGTGCCTTGGAAGAATCATGCGTTCTTTTAGCATATTAAAGCATAGTATTGTGGTATTCTCCTTTGATGCTTTATTTGGGTTGACTTGGCGCATGCTCACACCATGTTATGACTATCCCAAGCCACCATAGCCTTTATGATCCTTTAGTTTTTGACTTGTAATATCACTTTATGCTTTAATTAATGATGTTTTGTCGCTTTGCATGATTATGACCATTATTGCTCTCTTAGTTGGTCGGTCCCAATCTTTTGCTAGCCTCCATAACCAAGTATGAGTTCCACTCATGCATCCAACTCCTAAAACCAAGTTATTCCAAAGAGCCCACCATACCTACCTATTAGCATTTGCTATTCCAAGTATATTCATGTTTTTATCTACCTTCCGAATTAAACTTGTTATGAGAAAAACTAGTGATTAAAGCTCTCACGAACTTGATGGCACACTTTACTTTTCTTGCCCTTAATAAACTTGAACCATTGTGTCGTCTATGTTGTATATGCTTGCACTTATATGTTGGGGATTAGCAGAACCATCCTGTCATGAGGAACGCTTTCAACATTGCACTTGTACTTTGTACCTAGTTGATATCATGATCTTTTGTCTATGGATGTCGTCGGTGTGAAATGAAAGGGGAGCTTGTAAGTCCATGGAGTTATGTATGTGTGTTAGAGAAACGCCTAGACAGCTGGTCTAATCCATGTCGTCATGGTGGAAACCTGCAGCGTGACCATAATGAGCTGTCTATGAAGCATTTTTCTTATGAAAAAAGAGTCAGATATTGAGAAAAAAAGAGAAAAAGAAAAAAAGAGATATGAGAAAAGAGGAAAAAGAGAAAAAGCACCATTTTCCCATGGTAAATAAGAAGATTGTTGAGATGCTCGTTGTCTGCTTGCCTTGTCATTTTGATATGTGGATTCTTCCGTATCATCGGGCAAGGGGTACCCCGTTGGCGGTTCTGTATGATACACATGTACTTACTATGACAAGAACTTACCGGTAACTAAACTTGAGTAACATGACGAGTGGCCCTCTTATTCAAGGGACATGAGATTTCCAACTTATACTTTGTCAAGCATATACTCCATAGTTTGTTCACTTTAACCTTAATCACTTCAAGATGCTTATGATAGGGGCAATGAGAGCTGAAAGCTAATAAGTACCATAATTTTTGGAAGCTCTTTATGAGACTTGAATCCCTATTTCCTTCTATGAATGCCTTTCTTCTACTTTTATGTTGAGTCTCCATCTTCTACCTTTGTGCACCTATTGAGAGAGCATAGTGGCCATTCTTAGTTTAATGTGCATTGTCCCAAGACTTGTTGATTGATGCATAACTTTGATATTTCTTATTTTAAACTATTTGTATCAAATCACTCTTATGAACTTTGAAGGTGTCCTATGCATTTATATTTGCTACTCTATGAGGGACAAGTTGAATGCCACTATGCTATGTTTTCTTTATGTGAAACAAACAAACATCTTGCAAAGAATTGTTATTCATGAATCTTTTGTTTGTACCCTTTCATGTTGCAACATAGTTGCTTTGTCTTATTGTTAGAACTTTATCTTTCATGTTATGATTGAAGTACTATGATCCTAGATTTCAATGTTTTACAAATACTTTGATCAAGTTTATGATGGTGCATGTCACCTCAAAAATTATTCCATCTTTTTATCACTTACCTACTCGAGGACGAGCAGGAGTTAAGCTTGGGGATGTTGATACGTTGCTAACGTATCTATAATTTTTGATGTTCCATGCTTGGTTTTTATCTACTTTCTTATGTTTTGTCCACACTTTGGAGTATTTCTATACACTTTCTTGGACTAACCTATTAACAAGATGCCACAGTGCCAGCTGCCTATTTTCTGCTGTTTTTGGTTCCAGGAAAGTCAGAAAATCAATATTCTCGAAATTGGACCGGACAAAAGCCAAAGTCGATATATTACCGGGAGACTCACGGAGCTATAAGACGAGACGGAGAGGGGCCATAGGGCGGCCACACCATGTGGTGGCGCGGGCTAGCCCTGGCCGCGCCACCAGGTGGTGTGGGCCCCCTGGCCGCCCACCGACCTTGCCTCTTCGCCTATAAGATGCCTCCCGATGCAAAAACCCTAAATCGTCAAGCCTCCAGCCACGAAAAGTTCTACAGCGCTGCCGCCACCGAAGGTGAGATTCGGGGGACAGAAAGTCTCTGTTCCGGTACCCTGCCAGGACGGGGAAGTGCCCCTAGAGCCATCTCCATCGTTCTCCACCACCATCTCCATCGCTGTTGCTAATTCCCATGATGATGAGGGAGTAGTTCTTCCTCGAGGCTAAGGGTTCTACCGGTATCTATGTGTTCATCTCTCTCTATGCATGATCATATTGTGATCATGACCTTGTAATCTACAGATCTACCTTGCTACTCAAGTGCTTTAATAGATCTATGCTCTCCCCATGTGTGTGAAAGTGATAGCGTGTACACCATGGTGGCACTTAGGCTAGAGATTACAAATACTTGTTATGAGTTATATTTGGAGTTGGATGTCTTTGTGAAATTGTGGTGTTTGTTGGAACCATCTAGTGCTCAAGGTGACAGTGTGGGGTTTTCTAGATGGGAAAGGCTTACTTTGAGGTGGGTTGTTATAGCTCTACCATGGATTAGAGTGTCCAACCGGAGAGTAGTTCAGAGTAGTATCATGAAGATAATATATTTATATGAGAGTGTTCACTAGTGAAAATATGATCCCTAGGCCTTGTTTCTTAGCATTGAAACACCATTTGCAACTAGATCTGTTACATGTTTGCTTCCATCTTTATTTCAGTTGGCCTTTAGTCTCTTCCACGCCATCAAGCTATTTTCTAGCACCGTTATCTTATATCCATACCACTTCTATTTCACTATCTGTTCACCAAACTAGTGCACCTATACACCTGACAAGTGTATTGGGTGTGTTGGGGACACACGAGACTTCTTGTATCTTGATTGCAAGATTGCTTGAGAGGGAATACGTTTGACCACTTCCTCCCTGAGTTCGATAAACCTTGGGTAATCCACTTAAGGGAAACTTGCTGCTGTTCTACAAACCTCTGCACTTGGAGGCCCAACAACTGTCTACAAGAATAGAAGTGCGTAGACATCAATGATCCACCACAGGAACCTGAGAAGAAAACAGAATTTAAAGCAACATTAGACTCCCTAGAACCAACATATGAGATACCTTTCCCTAACACTGCACAGAAGCATATTTTTGAATATGAATAGGTCAAAGCAGTACAAGAGAAGAAGGAAGAGGAAAGTATGCCAGAAGTCGTGGAACATCTAGAACAAACCAAAGATGAAGAGGTTACCAAGGAAGCAATTATGGCTATGTACGCGTATTGTAACATAGTTGAACTTGATGAAGAGACTTCCGTATTGGTTGAAGGTAAAACAAAGATAAAATATGTGGCTAAGCCTATTCTTCCCTGCATATTTAAAGAAACCTCGCATTATGGTTTATGCGATCTTGGCACCGAAGTTAATGTTATATCTTATGATTTCTATTTAGAAATAAAAGAAGAAATAGAACCGTCTACAATTGAAAATACTGATATGACAATCATGTTAGCCAATAAAACTCTTAGAATTCCAATAGGAGGAGTTGAAGATACAACTATCACAATTGGCAACGAAAATTTTCCTATCAATTTTGTAGTTGTTGATATGCCAACCGACACTCTTTTCCCAATCATATTTGGAAGAAACTTTTTGAGTATTCTAGGCACCTATGTTGATTTCAAAAAGGATATTGTGTCTCTTAAGCTTGGGGGAGCAAAAAAAGAATTCCAATTTTCCAAATTTAAAGACAGGCCTCCACAAATGCAAGAAGAAGAGAAAGAGAAAACTAGTGAGGAAATGGCAGCTCTTTTCTTTAGTAATCAACAAGAAGATATAAATGAAGACTCAAATTATGAAGAAATAGTCATGGAGAACAAGTCCCTATAAGAACTAGAAGATGAACTCACTTCCCATTATAGGGCCTCCAACTAATGAGGCTTTCGAAGAGCTAGAAAAGAGAGGGGACGAGGAATTACCACCCCCATAGTTGAAGACTCTACCAGATAATCTTAAATACAGATTTTAGATGATACCGATGGCTCAAAATATATGGAGCTCGTTGGGGAACCCCAAGAGGAAGGTATGATGAGCACAACATCAAGTTTTCCCTCGGTTATCGAACCAGTAGGAGCAAAGAAACACCTCCAAGGTGTTGTTCCAACTTGGAATCCTGCACAACACAACCACATAACTTTTCCCCCAACCTATAGTGAGGTTGTCAATCTCACCGGTTTTGCTGAAAACAAAGGATTAAATGTATTGTGTGGAAGATAGTAATTGCTTGCAGAATGATGGTAAAAGAATGGATAGGGGTCCATAGTTCACTAGAGGTGATTCTCCTTAAGATAGATGACATGTTGGGTGAACAAATTATAGCAGGGCAATTGCAAACACCGAGAAAGCATATATGCATATACTAATCATCTTGACTCCTATGAGATTTGATTGGGCATTACAACATTATACATAGATCGTAATCCAACTACATCTATGACTAATAATCCACCTTCAGGTTATCATCCGACCCCCCTCCAGTATTAAGTTGCAAGCAATAGATAATTGCATTAAGCAAAGTGTGTAAAGTAAACAATACGATTGCCCCATGGACAAAGGATTGCTGTTTTCTCCCTAATAGCAACAACACATGTAGTACCTTAGAGATTTCTGTCACTTCCCCAGATTACTAGAGGCATGAACCCACGATCGAGCATAAATACTCCCACTTGGAGTTACTAGCATCTACTTGGCCAAGATAGCTGATGACCCACAAGTATAGGGGGTGTATCGCAGTATTTTCGATAAGTAAGAGTGTCGAACCCAACGAGGAGCAGAATGTGCTGGCTAGTGGTATGGATAAGGAATTCTCTGCAAATACTTAGCAAACGGATTTTTAGGGGTTTTTGATAAAGCAAGAAAACAAAGTACGAGTAAATAAAAGACAGTAGGAATAAATGCAGCAAGTGGCCCAATCCATTATGCAGCAAAGGACAAGCCGGTTGTATTACTTAAGATGACCAAACGTTCTCGAGGGAACATGGGAAGACTGTCAAGTGCTTTCGCTTCATATAGTTGATCAATCTTCTTTAGCTTGCTAAGTGTTGTGTGGGTGAACCTGTGCTAATGTACCGATCCATCCAGGACTAATACATACTGGTGATTATACCTCTTGCAAACATCCATAAGTACAAGAAAGTAATTAAGGTAGAAACCTAACCACAACTTTAAACTCTAAGACCCTTACGTCCCTTGTGCAATGGTTTCCTAACGGGGGTTCAGGTTTCTGTCACTCTGGCAACCCCTACGATTAGTAGCCAAATACACAATGCATTCCCCTAGGCCCATATAGGTGAAGTGTCATGTAGTCGACGTTCACATGACACCACTAGAAGAAGTACACCACAACTTAAATAACAAACTATTGAATCTTTCTCAACACAACTCCACTACTAACAACATGACTTCTCCCATGTCCTCAAGAACAAAACGAACTACTCACAAGACATCATATGGATCATGATCAGAGATGGAGTAATGATGTATACAATCTGAAAATAAACAATAATTCAATGGTTCACTCAATAGCATCAACTACAAAGAGTAATCAACACCAGGAAAGTTTTCCCTATGAACTATGCAAGATTCAACTCAATTGTTACAGCAATATGGAGATGGTGATGAGGGTTCTGATGGTGATGATGATGATGATCCCGATGAAGTCCATCTTGATGGTGGTGTTGATGGCAACGATCTTCCCTCTCCAAGAAGGAATTCCCCCGGCAGAAATCTGTCTGCCAGAGAGATCTTTCTCTCTTGGTTATTTCCGCCCCGCAGAGGCGGCAAAATCTTTCTGTGCTCGCCCCCCGAGTCTTAGGGTTTCGGGAGGATGATATACGCCAAAGGGGAGATCCTGGAGTGGGCCAGGGTAGCCATACCACCTGCTGGCGCGGCCTAGGGCTACCCACGCCAGGGGGTGGTGTGGGCCCCCTATGGCCCATCTCCACTCCGTCTTCTAGCATCCTTAGTCTTCTGGAAAAAATAGGATTTTCTGTATATTTTCCCGAATTTTCTGATCTTCGCGAATTTTGCCTCCAAACAACACCTTTTCCATCAGAATCCTGACTGCAGCGGTCCATGCTCCAAAAGTCATCAACCATGCAAAAATAGATGAAATAACATAAGTATCACCTCTCAATACGAAATATATCAATGAATAATAGTGAATTAAGACATAGAATAGTGATGCAAAATGGACGTATCAACTCCCCCAAGCTTAGACTTCGCTTGTCCCCAAGCGAAACTGAGCTCAATAAACATGGCCTCAGGTTTATGGAGTGAAGAGTCAATAAGAGAATACAGACAAGAAGCATCACATTCATCAAATACATAGATCATAATAGAAGACAACTCACTATTATATAACTCAACTTGTAATGAGGAAAGGAAACACAATAAAGATACATAAAGTAAATCATAATTGGTAATGGCAAATTTAGCTCTTGGTCGAAGAATAGTTGATAATTTGCTGGAGTTCACAAATAGCTGGTTTTCAATGATAGCTTTCAAAGTAGTAAACATCAAGATAAGAGCAATGTGCAAAACAAGGAACATAAGACACGATTGAATAAATCATCATATGAATGAATGAAACACAACAACTCAAAATACTTGCTGAGATAGAAGGGAGTAGGTTTACTGACTCAATCTACAAAGTAAAAGAAAGGCCCTTCAAAGAGGGAAGTAGGGATTGCAAGTCTCATAAAGAGCTCCCAAAAATTATGATACTTACTAGCTTTCAGCTCTCATTGCCCCTATCATAGGCATCTTTAGGTGATTAAGGTTAAAGTGATCAAATATGAGGATATGCATTGACAAGTTATAAGTTGAGAATCTCATGTCCCTTGAATACGAGGGCCGCTCCTCATGCTACTCAAGTTTAGTCACCGGTAAGTTATTGTCATCGTAAGCATATGTGTACCATAGAGAACCGCCAACGGGGTACCCCTTGCCCGATGATACGGAAGAATCCCCATATCAAAATGACAAGGCAAGCAGACAACAAGCATCTCAGCAATCTTCTTATTTACCATGGGAATATGGTGCTTTTTCCTCTCTTTCCTCTTTTCATAATATCTCTCCCTTTTTTCATTTCTCTTTTTATCAATCTCTATCTCTTTTTTTATAAGAAGAATGCTTCATAGATACTCGTTATGGTTACGTTGCAGGTTTCCACCATGTCAGCATGGATTAGACCAGCGGCCCAGGCATTTCTCTAACACATATGCATAACTCCATGGACTTACAAGCTCCCCTTTCATTTCACACCGACGACATCCATATACAAAAGAGCATGATATCAACTTGGTACAAAGTACCAGTGCAATGTTGAAAGCGTTCCCCATGACAGCATGGTTCTGCTAATTCACAACTTACAAAGCGCAAGCATATACACAACATAGGTGAGCACAATGGTTCAAGTTTATTAAATGCAAGAAATTAAAGGGTGCCATCAAGTTCGTGAGAGCTTTAGTCACTAATTTTCACATAACAAGTTTAATTTGGGAGGTAGACAAAACAAGAATTTACTTGGAATAGCAATAATGCTACTAGGTAGGTATGGTGGACACAAATGGCATGGGTTTTGGTTTAAAGGAGTGGATGCACGAGAAGAATTCCCTCTCAGTACTGGTTTTTGGCTAGCAAGGCTGGGTAGCAAGTACAAGAGTTGAAGGAAACAAACAAACATACAACTGATAAAAGAAAATCATGCAATCTTCCTTGGAAGCACAAAAGATCGTAACTAGAGAATACTAGACTTATGAGCATATCAAGAAAGCAAGATGATGAAATTATTTTTCTTTAGAGTACTTCTATCTTTTTCAATCAATTCTCAAAAAGTGTTGGTACTGACCGAGCCAGGTTTGCCAAAACCAACTAAATTAACTCAATGATCCCAAAGTGATACCAATACTAACAACAAGATCAATCATATAACCACGAATTGAAAACTAATACAAGCTATGAAAAAGAGTGAATGATAGAACTTCTCATTAATATTCCATAACGGCAACTCACACCAAGGGATACATATCTAACGAGAGAGGGGACATTTACATAATGCAAACCATCCTACATAATAACTCCTCTATTCATGATATGAATCTACTAATAAGGTAAAAAGATAGAAGATAGTGATGTGATACCGCGACACTCCCCTAAGCTTGGAACAAACCAAGGGGATGCCAAACCTAATGACGAATTACTCCTTCGGTGGTGGTGGTATCCTCTCATCTTCGTCCGTCTTCCAGGGTAAGGGATTCCCATCAACAAAGGACATCGTGGTTTCCAACATCCTAAAACTTGTAGCATCACTTATGCGTTTAAACCTAGCCTCATACTCACAGTTTTGATTTTAAACGTCATAGAACCGTGCTTGCAGTTTGTTGGTTGTTTGGCGGAGTGAGAGGACTTCGTCTTTGAGTTCAGCAGTCTCCTTTTGGTGCTCGGTGATGAGTTCGGAACAAATCTTATGGATGATGTCCACTTTGCACTCCGCCATCTTCTTGTACCTAAAGACTTCTTGCTCCAGTGCTTCCATCCTGTCATCCAGACTTCCTTACCCTTAGGGCCTTGAACCTCTTTAATCTGGACCTCCCCACCTTCGAGCAACAACTCCTTGGGATGAATCTTCAACTCTCTCATGTATGGGTTGATGATCTCTTCCAAGGAATCTCCCTCGGCTGATCTAGTGGAAGACATTGTGGCTAAAAATCTGGGATTCTACCTGGCAGAAACAGATCGAAACAAAAACACGATGAAAACACAATATATGAACCTCGGATGATCCGGGGGGTTATATATTATGAAGTTTCATAACAAGAGGAAGGTACTGGATGAAAACGGTCGGAGACGGAGTCTAGGGTGGCCTCACCACCTGGTGGCGCGGCCAGGGGTGGGCCCCCGCCACAGGGTGGTGTGAGCCACCCTGGCTCCGTTTCCGTCCCTTTTTCGCTTCGTAGCTTTCCTTATTGACTAAAAACTACAAAAATATAGTTGGATAGTATTTTCGTGGAACTTTTCTTACCAGAACTGTTACCTATTTGAAAACAGACTCTGCAGGTCTCTGAATTTGGTCTTTGATGAATCTCTCCGGAGTTATAACTTGAAAGGCATCAATATCTTCATCTTCATACACTTATTACATGAGTCATAAAACCCTTCTCTTCCTTATTACACCATTATCTCCACTTCCTGGAAATTTCTTTCACACAAAACTTCACACAGTTCTCATTAGCAACATTAGTATAAGTGAAGTGATTAAGCCTTTTGAGTCCAACTTCAACTGAAAACCATCAAACATAAGCTACTATAGCAACTCCTTCCGAAAACCCAAAAAGAATTCAAAAAGGAAATCGAATAAAGAAGCAAATGCAAGAGTGGCAAAATCTGTCAAAACAGACCAGTAGGTAAAGATCAATTTTTTTCGAAAATCTTCTGTTGCTCAAATAAAAAAGTGCAAAACTAACGAAAGTTAAATAACAACCTGGGGCAGAAGCACAAAAAATTACAGCTCAATCCGACATACAGAGATCTCTCACGAATTTTTACGGTGAAGCACAAAAATCTGTTTCGGGACAGCAACTTCCCCAAATATTACTTCTCTCTCATTAGAGGTTGATCTTGACACAAAAACCAACCAAAACGGATAAGGAGCGGTTATTACCGAAGTAATAACTTCCAAGACTCAAATAAACAAAAACACACTGGAAGCAAAAACAAATTGGGTTGTCTCCCATAAAGCTCTTTCTTTATAGCCATTAAGATGGGCATGATAATTTTGAAGATGCTCACTCAGGAATATGAATTGAGGTGAAAGAGAGCATTAAGATGCAAAAATACACATATTTAAGTCTAACCCACTTCCTATGCAAGGGAGTTTTGTAAACAAACAAGTTGTTAAAACCAGAGGCTACTTGCATAGGAAGGCAAAAGAAGTGCAACATAAAAACTTTTAGCATAAAACGAGGAAACTTGATATTATTGAGATGCATAAGAACTTTTCCCTCTCTCATAATAACTTTCAGTATCATGCATAAACTTAACAATATAGCCATCACAAGGTCCATCATAGCAATGATCAGTTAGTCTAACAGAAAACACAGGAATACTAGCTCTCATAACACTACTTTGTGAAACAATATTAGAGGTATCCTTACAAAGGATAGTGTGTCCCTCTTTTTCATAATTAGTAACAAGGTCTTTCACATTTGCTATTATAGGTTCATCAACCATTTGTTTATCAGGTTCAACAGCTTTGATTATACTTTCATTAACCATACTAGCTATCATAGAAGGTTCCTTAATCTTAATTGGGAAAGGCATTTTCTCAATGTAAGGTTTAGGTAAAACATGATTAGCAGTATAAACTTCGGTTTTTCTTGAAGGAACACTCTTAGCAACATATTTAGAAGGTTCATGATACTTATTCCACTTCTTTTTAGACACTTCAATGTAGGAAGCAAAAGCCTTAAAATAAGAAGTAATAGCTTGAGAATCTAGACCATAAGCTTTTTTAATATTTTGAAAGTCATCAGTTCCCATAAAAGATTCAATGCATTCATAATCATAATTTATACCTGACTCTCTACCTTTGTCATTCTCCCAAGCTTCAGCATTGTCTTGAATACGGTCCAGAAGATCCCATTTAGCTTCTTCTTCCATACAAGTGAATGATCCAGCACAAGAAGCGTCCAATAAATCCTTGTCATGTAGAGGGAGTCTTGCATAAAAGTTATTGATAATAATATTGTTGGGAAGCTCATGAATGGGACATTTGAGCATTAGTAACTTCAATCTCCCCCAAGCTTGAGCTGTACTCTCTCCATCAAGAGGCCAAAAGTTGTATATTTGATTCTGATCTTTATGAATCTCACTAGGAGGATAAAACTTTGAATAAAAGAGAGGCACTATTTCCTCCCATTCTAGAGCTTGACCATTCTTCAGCAGCTTATACCATTCCTCAGCTCTTCCTTTCAGTGATAATGAGAATAAATTCTTCTTAACTTGATCTGTAGTAATACCTGCACACTTGAACAACCCGCATAATTCGTGTACAAAGAGTAAATGATCACCGGGATGGACAGTTCCATCCCCAACATAGTAGTTATCCATAACATGATCAATAATTCTTGTAGGTATTTTGAAAGCATCATTCTCAGCAGGTGGTGGCTTATCTACTACCTTAGAAGTGGTAGTAGCATTACCAAATGACAAACTCAGCGAATTATCCATAACAAAAATAAAGCAACTAGCAGAAGTAAACAATACTCATAGTAGAAGTTTCCTTTACCAGTTCCACTCTCCAATAGCGCTTCACTCCCCGGCAACGGCGCAAGAAAATAGTCCTCATGACCCACAAGTATAGGGGTGTATCGCAGTAGTTTCGATAAGTAAGAGTGTCGAACCCAACGAGGAGCAGAAGGTGCTGGCTAGTGGTATGGATCAGGAATTCTCTGCAAATACTTAGCAAACGGATTTTTAGGAGTTTTTGATAAAGCAAGTAAACAAAGTACGAGTAAATAAAAGACGGTAGGAATAAATGCAGCAAGTGGCCCAATCCTTTATGCAGCAAAGGACAAGCCGGTTGTATTACTTAAGATGACCAAACGTTCTCGAGGACACATGGGAAGACTGTCAAGTGCTTTCGCTTCATATAGTTGATTAATCTTCTTTAGCTTGCTAAGTGTTGTGTGGGTGAACCTGTGCTAATGTAACGACCCATCCAGGACTAATACATACTTGTGATTATACCCCTTGCAAATATCCGTAAGTACAAGAAAGTAATTAAGGTAGAAACCTAACCACATCTTTAAACTCTAAGACCCTTACGTCCCTTGTGCAATGGTTTCCTAACGGGGGTTCAGGTTTCTGTCACTCCAGCAACCCCTACGATTAGTAGCCAAATACACAATGCATTCCCCTAGGCCCATATAGGTGAAGTGTCATGTAGTCGACGTTTACATGACACCACTAGAAGAAGTAAACCACAACTTAAATAACAAACTATTGAATCTTTCTCAACACAACTCCACTACTAACAACATGACTTCTCCCATGTCCTCAAGAACAAAACAAACTACTCACAAGACATCATATGGATCATGATAAGAGATGTAATAATGATGTATAACAATCTAAACATAAACAAAAATTCAATGGTTCATTCAATAGCATCAACTACAAAGAGTAATCAACACCAGGAAAGTTTCCCCTGTGAACTATGCAAGTTTCAACTCAATTCTTAGACCAATATGGAGATGGTGATGAGGGTGCTGATGGTGATGATGGTGGTGATGATGATGATGATGATCCCGATGAAGTCCAGCTTGATGGTGGTGTTGATGGCGATGATCTTCCCTCTCCGGGAAGGAATTCCCCCGGCAGAAATCTGTTCGCCGGAGAGATCTTTCTCTCTCTGTGTTTTTCACCCCGCAGAGGCGGCGGAATCTTTCTGTGGTCGACCCCCAAGTCTTAGGGTTTCGGGAGGATGATATATGCCAGAGGGGAGAGGCTGGAGTTGGCCAGGGTGGCCACACCACCTGCTGGTGCGGGCTAGGGCTTCCCACACCAGGGGGTGGTGTGGGCCCCCTGTGGCCCATCTCCACTTCGTCTTCTGGCATCCTTAGTCTTCTGGAAAAATAGGATTTTCTGTATATTTTCCCGAATTTTCTGATCTTCACGAATTTTGCCTCCAAACAACACCTTTTCCATCAAAATCCTGACTACAGCGGTCCATCCTCCAAAAGTCATCAACCATGCAAAAACAGATGAAATAACATAAGTATCACCTTTCAGTACGAAATATATCAATGAATAATAGTGAATTAAGACATAGAATAGTGATGCAAAATGGACGTATCAATAGCTACTAACAACGGAAAGCATGCAAGATCACAAATAACAAAGACATGATAGAATCAATAATCAATCTGAAATAGCATCTCAATATCCATCGGATCACCGCAAACACAAAAACAGTGTGTTGCTTCAGGTAAAATATTGACTTTGGCTTTTGTCCGGTCCAATTCCGAGAATATTTCCTTACTAGCTTTTCTGAAACCAAAAAACAGCAGAAAACAGGCAACTAACATTGTGGCATCTTGTTAATAGGTTTGTTCTAGAAAATGTGTAAAAAATCCTCCAAAGTGTGGACAAAACATAAGAAAGTAGATATAAATCAAGCATGGATCATAAAAAATTATAGATACGTTTGCAACGTATCAGATACAAATAAATTTCCTATTATTATTAATGCTAAACTTTTAGGAGAAGAAGAAGAACTCATGAAAATACTTAAGGAGCATCGCAAGGCCTTTGAGTACTCAATGGATGATTTGAAGGGCATTAGTCCCATGATAACCGTCCATCGAATATTTATGGAAGAAGGTGCTAAACCAGTTGCAGAATTTAATAGAAGATTGAAGCCTAAAATGAAGGAAGTGGTAAGAAAAGAAATTGTACGCCTACTGGACGAAGGTATAATCTAACCTATTAAAGATAGTGAATGGGTAAGTCATGTTCATTGTGTCCCTAACAAGGGTGGTTTTACTGTTGTTCCTAATGAAAACAATGAATTGATACCTACTAGAACTATTGTTAGGCATAGGATGTGCATAGACTTTACGAAATTGAATTAAGAAACTAGCAAAGATCACTATCCTTTACCGTTCATAGGTCAAACTTTAGAAAGGTTAGCAAACCACACTCATTTTTGCTACTTGGACGGATACTCTGGTTTTTCTCAAATAGTTGTTCATCCTAACGACCAACTTAAAACAACTTTCATTAGTCCTTATGGTTTACATGCTTACTGACATATGCCTTTTGGTTTATGTAATGCTCTGACTACTTTTCAAAGATGCATGACTGCTATTTTTGTGGATTTATAGAACTGATAATGGAAGTATTTATGGATGACTATTCTGTCTATGGAACTTCATTTACTAGTTGCTTGGATAATCTCAAAATAGTTTTGTAGCATTGCGAAGAAACCAATCTTGTTCTAAACTGAGAGAAGTACCATTTTATGGTCAAAGAAGGTATAGTCCTTGGACATAAGGTATCAGGTAAGGGAATTGAAGTGGATAGAGCTAAGGTTGAGGCCATAGAGAGAATGCCACAACCTAGGGATATTAAAGGTATATGAAGTTTTCTTGGTCATGTGGGTTTTTATAGAAGGTTCATTAGAAATTTGTCTGGAATATCTAAGCCTTTGACTAACCTCCTAAAAAAGGAGTAAGATTTAATTGTGATGATAAATCTCTTGTAGCCTTTGATAAACTCAAAAATGCTTTATCCCGTGCTCCTATCATTAAACCACCTATCTAGGATATGACTTTTGACTTAATATGTGAAGCTAGTGATGATGTTGTAGGAGTAACTCTGGGACAACACACTGGTCGCAGATTTAATATTATACATCATGCTAGTAGAACTCTTAATGGTGCTCAAAAGAATTATCCTAAGGAAGAAAGGGAACTATTTGCTGTATTTTTCCCTTGTAATAAATTTTGTTCTTATATAGTTGATGCAAAAGTAAGAGTTCATATGGATCGTGATGGTTTAAAAGAACTCCTTGAGAGTAAAGACCATAAGCCAAGACTGATCTGTTGGATTCTTTTACTTCAAGAATTTGAGTTGCAGATTATTCAGAGGCGGGAAATAAAGATGTTGGATCAAGTGTCCATGTTTGCCCAGTAAGACACCAATCTTATTCAGAGGAACTTTAGTCCTGGTGATTTTCATTTAAGAGAATTATTCAATGAACTAAGGTCAATTCCTCCAAAATAGAAGAAGTCTTTGTTGTTGGAGGAGCTTGTCATCTCCGAATAAGAAAACGGTAAGTTCAAGGTAAGTGTTCTTACTCCAATAAGTGATTTTTTTCACATATTTTACTTCTGAAATTTTTGCCTTTAAATTTCTCGTGTTTTATGAAGTTCTGTAGGTTTTTACCAACTATACGGGCGCAACTATACGTCCGGAGGAAAACCTCCCACCGTATTGTTGGTCGTTAAACCTTTTGTATCTTCTTCGTGAAATTATTTTCGATGTTTGGATCTATACGGGCGCAACTATACGACCGGAGATAAAATTTTGTCCATATAGTTGGTCGTTGAACTCTCAGACACTTTCAATTTTTGATGTCTGTATCTATACGGTCGCAACTATGCCACCCGAGACAATATTCCGGCCGTATAGTTGGTCGTTAAACTATCAGACATTTTTGTTTACCTTTTTGTTTTTCATCGCTCTAAAAAATTGTTATTGTCGGTTCCGAGTCGTAACTTAACTAACATGGACTCGAGATATTTGGAAATATCTGCCCGGAACCAACTATACGGCCGGAGCTATACGGGTCGCGCCCGTTTAGTTGGTCATTACGCGGTAGGACTCCTCCAAATTTGTGATTTCTTTCCCTGTTTCATTAAGATTCTTTTCTTGGACGATAATTTGGTGTTTCTTGTGAGTTTTACCGACCTCTGACCCCCTTATATACTGCCATTGTCTCTCTCTAATCATAATCTTCAGGAAAAAATCTAGCAATGCGCTATCCCGTCCAAGGCCGCGGGAAACCCATGGGGCTCATTGCTCCTTCCAGGGACAGCTCTAACAGCCCGTCCATGGAGGACGATGACGAGGAGGTGGAGAGGTTTAGCCCGGGGGTACAAGGAGTACATCAAGTCAAGTTTCTAGAACAATGATTCCGATGATGATGTGGTTGACGTCTACATCCGCCGAGATGTTTGTGGTCCCCCCGGAGATCAATTGGGCGGCAATGAAAAGAGCTCAAGAAGAGAGAGAAGGTCACAAGCTGCATAGAAAAGGGCACGTGGAGACGGTCAAGTTCATCACCACGGACCCTAGGCCGCACAAGCGAAATGAATTATCTAATATTGGTGGAGGTCCTAGCAAGGGAGCAAAGGCACCACTCTTGAAGCCTACCATTGGTGCTCGTATGAGGGTTAAGCCTCAAGAAGAGTGGAGGTTAGTTTCCACTTCCCCGATCCATCAATTATGGATGAGGAAGAAGTTGTTCCCAAGACCAAGGATCACGTGCGAGCACTGGAGATATATCAGAAGAAGGACATACTTCATCGTGTTAAAGTCCACCACTGTCTCAAGAAGATAGAGAAGAAGGATGATCTTCTCCCGTTGGTGACTAAGCTCGCAGATAAAGTGGACACTCTGCAATCTGATTTGTGTAGGTGCTACAGCCGCATCAGTGCTCTAGAGGATACCAACAAGAAGCTACGCACCGTAGTGTTACATGCCATGGCACCACAATGATCTACAATAATCACGGTATCAAATAATCGAAAGGGATTATTTGATCCCGCCTAGCTTGATTCCAAGCTTGGGGAGATCTTTAAGACCTTGTAATCTATCTTATAAGTTTTACATTACTATTTTATTCTTGCATTAGTTCAAACTAGAAATAAAGTTTTCATCATTATAATTCCCTTTAGGAATAGTCGATCCCTTTTATGAAATTCCGAGTTTATTATTATATATGAAGCAATATTGAGTTTGTGCTTGTCTTATTGGATATATGAATGGCTTGAGTATAATTTTACTTGCACTTGATGATAGCAATAGGAGTCTTCCACACCATTGGTATTAATGGAACATACAAATATAATTTTGTCAACATGTTGTAAGTCTACAGTTTGATTTACAAAGAAAAAATATTTATGCAGTCAAGTTGAAAAAGAAACCTTGAACAAAGGAAAATAAAAAGTGTTATCAAAATAGAGTGAGAACAAGTCATAAAAATGCTTCATATACAATTGGAATTTGATAATTGAGATCGTTAAACTTTGAATTCCTACATGAAGTGTAGTCTATGGCTAGCTCATTTGCACAACACTTACAAAAAGTGTGAGCATATACACAAAAGAGAAGAAAAGAAAGAAGAAAAAGAGCGAGTGTGCAAAGAGTAAATAGGCATACACCACTATATTGTAGTATGACAAAGAGACACTTTTGAGATTTTGAATCCCAAGTGAATATGTTAATCCTAAAACACTTAGTACTACCTCGCTAACTCATTCAGTTGAACCGGATACTTTTATATTATGTTGAGATTCATCTTTTGTGAACTGTTGATCACTAAGGTGTGAAAGTCTGCTAATACTATTCAGATGGTTTGAGTAAGGTACTATTCATGAACTTATTCTTATGTATCATATATGATAAACACATGCTGCAAGTGCCTCATTTATTTTATCGACTCAGCTTCATGAATATGATGATCACATCCATTAAGCTAAACTTGCTCAGGACAAGCAAGAGTCCAAGCTTGGGGAAGTTTATGAGTGCATATTTGCATCATGTTTTATATTATTATTTTGCACTGTAGATGTAGGATCTTGGTATTTTACCGCACTCGCGCTAACATTTTATGTCTGTTTTCACCAGGATTAGGATAACTGATGGATACAATGGACACAATTCTTGAAGAAGTTATACCGAGGAGAAAAGGAGTCAAAAACAATGTAAATCGCTTATTTGGGAGATATCAATAATACCAGAAGAAAACCCGAAGCGAACAAGGCGTACAGACGGTTTAACAACCAACTATATGGCGGGAATAATTTTTCCAGCTGCATAATTCTCACCGTATAGTTGGCGCCGCCACCGCCTCCTCAAATAGTTTCACCCGGTGCAGTTGGATCAGAGAGACGACATACAAAACACCCAAAAATTGTCGAAACCTCACCTCCGGAAGGCATATGGAGGGTGAACTCGTCCACCAGGGATCCATCTTCGCCCTGTGCAGATCTGGGAGGCTAAGGCATCGATCTTCATCATCAACCGCTGCATCACCACCATCTCCATCCATCCCATCTACATCTTGTCTAGGTCTTGCTGTAATTTCCTTACTCGTTGTGGATTTATACAAGTACTATTCATCTATGATAGATTCCATTACCGTTGCCATGATGTTGATTGCCTCCATGCCTGAGTAGATCATTAGTTATTGGGGAGATGGAGAAACCCTAGTATGAGACTGAATTAAGATAAAGTTTATTATGATATTCATCGATATGACCATGTGTTAGATTGCCTTCATCTTGATGTCGAGAGAAGTCGACCCCTCAGTATTTGCCTCTCATGGGGACTTGATGGAGGGAACTACTTGTTGGTAGACAGAGGTGTGTTAGTAGTTATAGTGACTATAAAGCTATTGGCACCCCTTATGTATCAACTTGGGAACCGAGGAGACTCACGGAACACTATCCATGCCATGGGATATGTCCTAGAAGATTAAGTCCCTTAATAGCGTAGTAATTCAATTGATGTCGATTGCTAACTGCTGTGGTTATGAGGATGATGTGAGCAGTGGTTGCTGCCTATTTGTCCAAATATAGAGTTCCACCCACACATACATAGTTGAGAATGTTCATGATAACAATCTTAACCTTAGCTTTTTATAATGCTAGTGGTGTATCCGCTACTCTCTAAGAACACTTTTCCCATTGCAATTCCAATCTCTCTTATATACGTGATACTTACTTTATGTGTTCAGTTGTTTTTCTTTACTTATTGTTGCTCTTATACCAAAAGCCGAAAACACCTTTTTACGAAATACTCGCATTTTATCTTGTCACTTAGAACTTTATTTAGCATTTCTATTGTAATATTTATTTCAAGAGTTATTAGACTTCAGACTCCTGCTCCCTGTGGGATTGATATCTTTATTTTGAAACTAGCTACAAATGATCTGTGCACTTGCAGTCACTAGTATTCACTACAAAGTCTAGTCGTTGGCGCTTATAGGCGCTGAGGCACAACCTTATTCGCTACGGTCGTGCTAGCGTGGCAAAAAACCACGAGGGATAACTGTGTTGGGGATTGTGAAATGGCGGCATATTTTTTTGTGCAGCACAATGTGATTCGCCGAGCTAGCACTTCCGCGAAAGCAGGCATTTACGCCATGGCCCACATAGGGTGTCACTGATTTAGGTGTCATGGAAGCTGTGAGACTACGGCATAATATGGTGCCTCCCTCCGTAACCTGTGCACGGTATAATTTTAGTGCCCCTAATAATGCTTCTACGCACAACAATTTAGCACGCGGTTTCTATATTTAGGGTTCCCCTAATTTACCCCAAATCACACATGATGATTCCAAATACCACAACATAAATCCAAATATATAGCATAAGAGAGTATCCAACACATACATCCTAGAACTACAAAAGGCATCATAATCAGTTTTGACACATCCATCACACAAGTTTTGAAGAGAAGTTTAACTGTAATCGACCACACATGAATTAACTCAATCTTCGACTAGCAGGGAACCCATCTCATCCAGGGTAATAAGTGCTATGATGAAGTGATGATTGCTTGGTCTTTAGTGGAATCTGCGGCAAATTCCTTATGGAGAAGGAATAAAAAGAACCATAAATCACTTTGCTGCAAATAAGGAAATATGTATAGTAGCATATATACTAGCTAAAATACCAGACATACTTTTGTTCGATACGAGAATAGAAATAGGTCTACTATTGGACCTAGGGTATCCTTCTGCCTTCGTAACCTACAAAGTCAGTAGATACACATTTGTCAGGATATGCGCATTTGATAAATCTGGCAGCTAGGAATCAATATTCACATACATTTACAAATGGCCAAGCAATGTTGATGTTAAGATCTTGGCCTAACTTCTTAACCTTTCCGAGTGGCCTAGGAAGTGTCAGATGCTTTTCCACTACCTCATCAATTTTGATTGCACAGTAATCCCCTAACAGTTGTCCATCATCCCATAGTGCATTCTTGTCTTTGGAAGTTAACTTCCCAAATGCGACTGTCCTATCACTTGTCCTCGATCGTAGACCCACTCTTCATTCAATCTATTGGAAGTTAATGTAGCATCAACATCATATGCATTCGTGATAGCTAACATACATATAGAAGACATATACCTGAGTTGCATAGTTAGTCGAAGTCAAATACTTGAGAACTGATGGCTCTGATTTTTGCCATTTTTCACTGCATTTAAACGTTGTTTTTGGTCAAGAAATTGCCAATAAACTCTCAACCTTGACACTAATAACTAATAATTGCAAAAATATGCAAATCCCTTCTTTGATTTATGTTGTGCAGGAAATCATTGTTTTTAAGGCAAAATAAGGAGTCATAATGAAGGATTTTGAGGAAGTACACATGGACAAGTAATTGGAGAAGCTTACCAGGGCGTTAGCACGCTTAACCACCACTGGTACGGGCGTCGCCCGCCTGTACCAGGTGGCGACGTCTTCGTCTCGTCAAACCCTACAACTTTCATGAAGACCCCTATATATTTCGAGGCTCCAGCCGCCGGCCAGAGAGCCGCAATTCTCAGATTGCATCACAACACCACCAAAGGAGATCCACACTATTGTTCATTGATGGCTCTGAAATATAGCCATCTACGTCCACATTTAAACTGAGAATTAATCATAATTTTGATGAAATATTTCTCTAAACCCTGCAACTAATGCTAATATTCAAAGGGGTATGCAATCCTTTGTTCTTGTATTTTTCCTGTGCAGATAATATTGTTTCAAGGAGGGAATCACTATGTTAAAGTCAAAGATATGATATTTCCTTCAACTAGAAGAAACTAGGAGCCGTCCAATGAAGGCAGACGCTGCAATGACCAACTATACGGCTGGAGCAAAAATTCCGACCGTATAGTTGGCGTCGCCACCGTTAGGTCAAACAGAACAAATTTCGTGAAGGGACCCCTATATAAATAAGCCTCAGGCGACGGGAAAATATCTCTCGCTTCGCCCGAAAGAAGCCAGACTCCACCAAAAAGCCGCTTCAGATATCCAAACCCTTCTCCATCTCCATAGCCATCTTCCACCACTTGTAATAGTAGATCTCTTCTTCGATTGGAAACATTGTATGACTATTGCTATCAATCTTATGATTTTCATTACAATGTTTGTGATTGTTGATCTCATCTCTATGTGTGAGTAATTCTTCTTGGGCTAAGGGCTTCGGCCTAGCCATATAGCAATTGTGCATGTGATTTATCATAGATGGGATCGTGTATTAGATTATATGACATGATGATTATTGTATCCTCTCTTGGCATAGTCTAAGGACTTGTCAGGTACCCAAGACCCCGAGGGTTGAACCAGGTATAGGGATTATGAGTGATGACTATTCTGCAGGTTGGGTGTAGGGCCACGTAGAGATAAACAAAACTTTTCCATACGCGGTGATCCCAAGATCCAGCTCAGGTAGAAGGCCACGAGGGTTACCACTAGACACGCAGTTGCAGAATTGATGAAGCACGTCGCTTGATGCAGTCCAGTCCTCGTGATCCGTTCCGGTTCCACGATCCACGATCCGTACTTTCTTCACGATCGTCGAAGTGCTGAACGTACAGCACCTCCGTCGGTATCCACACGTACGAGGAGGAGCGCCGATGATGGACTGATAGGTCCGATACGGCGGCGACAGGACGGACTGGGCCTAGGGTTTCCAACACATGGAGTGACCTAACACTTGTGCTCTAAGCACCTGCACCCCAGCTTATATAGGGAGTGAAACTGGGCTCCACTCACTTGTGGCCCATTCACTAAAAATGCCTATATTAGCCACTACAAGTCTCACTTGCTGACTAAGTCCATGTCTCTATTTGGGTCCAACCCAAATAGGTTTCCTGGTTGGGTCTAACCCAAACTTGCTCCCGCTGTTAAGTGTGTGACCCGACAGGCTCATGGTAACCCGGACACGATTCCGAGTCTCACTCGTGATTGATCAGTTGGTAGCGGCTCCTAGCAGAACGTGCCAACTCCCAAGTACCAATAAGTCATGACGAAATACCTTCCAATGCGACTTTCTTCCGAGTCCCTTTTGCCTCACGATATACCTTGTCGGACTATAGGCGAATGATCGTCATCCCTTAAATAGTCCGACTCTCTTTCTCGATCCGAGATAAGTGATTCATCCGACTAACTCTTAGTCGGCTGCCTCGGTTAACATTTAATCCGAGCCGCGCATGGCCATGCTTTCCGAATCATATCTTCCGAGAGGGCCTAGAGAATATCTCTCCAGATGGAGGGACAAAATCCCGTCTTGGCTATTCACATCACGCAGCTTGATTCTCAGTCGACCCGAACTCCGCCTTTATAACTGCCCAGTGACAGAACATCGTTTGACAAAACCTAAGTCGGAGATCCTCAACTCGGATTGTGCAATAACCTCACGTCTAAGGATTACATTGATTGAGACATGCAAATGACGGCTTGTTCGTTGCATCTCAATATGGGTCAGTCCGACTCGCTAAACTCTTTTGTCGAATCCGTGTAAGTCGGAATAGCATCTCCATGCCCATGACAAGTGGAACCTAGTCATTTGCCGACTTTCACATTGGTCTAAGTTGTGTCTCCGGCACAACCTCAATGACCAAGGACAATTAGTATGAATAGCATGAATATGTAGTTCCACAATCAAATCACATATTCGATGATACATATCAGCAGTTCATACATGGACCATAACCTTATGAATACACAGGAATATCATCATACATGATTGCCTCTAGGGCATATTCCCAACAGTCTCCCACCTGCACTAGAGTCAATCTTCCGACATCACATGTCCAGGCATCTGATGCCCATTGCTCTCAGGTGCGCCTCATGCTTTGGCTGTGGAAGTGACTTTGTCAACTGATCCGCAATGTTTGCATCCGTGTGTACCTTGCATAACTTGATATCACCTTGATCCACGAACTGGCGAATAAGGTGGTACCGCATGAGTATATGTTTGTTCTTCTGGTGTTGTCTAGATTCCTTGGCTTGGGCAATAGCACCATTGTTGTCACAATACACGTCTAACGGATTGGACGAGCCCTGAAACCCACCAAGATCCATGAGGAAATTCCTCATCCAAACAGCTTCGTTTGCCGCCTTCGAGGTAGCAATATACACAGCCTCTGTCGTAGACGCAGACACCGTTTCTTGCTCAGAACGTTTCCAGCTCACAACCCCTCCATTTATCACAAACACATATCTGGATTGCGAACGAGAATCATCCGAGTCAGTGAGATAACTCGCATCCGTGTAACCCTTTACACCGAGTTCATCCTCACCTCCATAAACCAGGAACATATCCTTAGTCCTTCTCAAGTACTTGAGGATATTTTTAGCCGCTGCCCAGTGGATCTCTTAAGGGTCAGCTTGGTATCTGCTCACAACACTTAGAGCATAGAAAACATTCGGCCTAGTACAAATCATAGCGTGCATGATAGATCCGATTGCAGAAGCATACGACATCACACTCATCCGACTTCGCTCATCAGTTGTCGAAGGACACTGAGTCTTGCTAAGTTTTACGCCATGGGACATCGGTAAGAACCCCTTCTTAGACGATTCCATGTTGAACTTCTTCAACACTTTGTCCAAATATGTACTATGACTCAATCCAATGAGCCGCTTTGATCTATCTCAATAGATCCGGATTCCTAGTATGTAACTCGCCTCACCCAAGTCTTTCATCAAAAAACTCTTTTCCAATGATTCCTTGGTCTCTTGCAACATCTGGACATCATTTCCAATCAATAATATGTCATCCACATACAAGATCAGAAAGTTTAGTTTGCTCCCACTAAACTTCTTGTATAAACAAGAATCATGATCGCTCTTGATGAAGCCAAATGATTTGACTACCTCATCAAAGCGAATGTTCCAACTCCGAGATGCTTGCTTCAACCCATAAATGGATTTCCGAAGCTTGCATACCTTGTCAGCATTAGCCGGATCGACAAAACCCTCGGGTTGTATCATATACACGTCCTTGGTTAAATTTCCATTAAGGAAAGCCGTCTTGACATCCATCTTCCATATCTCATAGTCGAAATAGGCTGCTATAGCTAACATGATCCGAACTGATTTAAGCATCGCCACAAGAGAGAAAGTCTCATCGTAGTCAACTCCTTGAACTTGTCGGAACCCCATCGCGACAAGCCGTGCTTTATAGACAGAAACATTTCCATCCATATCAGTTTTCTTCTTAAAGACCCATTTGCACTCGACGTGTCTTGCATCGTCTGGCAAATCAACCAAGTTCCAAACTTGATTTTCATCCATGGACTTTAACTCGGATCTAATGGCTCCAAGCCATGACTCAGAATCAGAACCCACCATCGCTTCCGAATAAGTTACCGGCTGATCACTGTGTAACAACAATACATCATGAACACTTCACAATCTGGCCGATCTTCACAGTGTCGGTGTAGTTTCCGGCTCAGGTACCACGTCCGGCTCAACCTCTAAGGCATTTGCCGACTCGCTGCTAGCCGGTATCTCTCGAATTTCTTCGAGATGCACCGTACTCCCACTGACTCCCCGACTAAGAAACTCTTTCTGAAGGAAGATACCGTTTCGAGCAACAAACACTTTGCCCTCTTCTTGGTTGTAGAAGTAGTAACCCAAGGTTTCCCTCGGATACCCCACGAAAATACACTGATCCGACTTAGCTGTAAGCTTGTCCGACTGAAGTCGCTTGACAAAAGCTTCACAACCCCAAATCTTAAGAAAAGACAAACTTGGCTTCTTGCCAGTCCACATCTCATGTGGTGTCTTCTCTACCGACTTTGATGGTACTCTGTTTAGTGTGAACGCTGCAGTTTCTAGACAATAACCCCAAAATGATAAAGGCAGATCTGTCCGACTCATCATTGATCGTACCATGTCCAACAAGGTCCGATTCCTCCTTTCCGACACATTGTTTCTCTACGTCGTTCCTGGAGGAGTGAGCTGGGGAACTATTCCACAACTCTTTAGATGGTCATCAAACTCATGGCTCATGTACTCGCCTCCTCGGTCCGACCGAAGAAATTTTATTTTCTTGCCAAGTTGATTTTGTACCCCATTCTGGAATTCCTTGAACTTTTCAAAGGCTTTCGACTTATGCTTCATCAAGTAGATATATCCATACCTACTCAAATGATCAGTGAAGGTAATGAAGTACTCATAACCACCTCTGGATGTCGTGCTCATTGGGCCACATACATCACTATGTACTAGTCCCAATAAGTCGGACGCCCTTTCACAACTCTTTGCAAAAGGTGTCTTGGTCATCTTGCCAAGAAGGCAGGATTCGCATGTCTCGAACGACTCCAAGTCGAACGAAGTTAGGAGTCCATCATCATGGAGTTTCTTCATGCGTTTCCAACTTATATGACCAAGCCGACAATGCCAAAAGTCATATTCAGATCATTCGGTTTCAACCTTTTCACATTTATGTTATAGACAGATTCACCCTCAAGATTCAAAATAAATAACCCGTCCCAGACGGGCGCAAAGCCATGAAACATATCATTCAAATATAAAGAACAACCATTATTCTTAATATTCGACTCATAGCCCTGTCTCATCAAACATGAGGCAGAAATGATGTTTCAACTAAGCACTGGAACATAATAACAATTATTTAGCTCCATTATGAATCCAGAAGGTAAATGAAGTTGCATTGTGCCGACTTCCAACGCAGCGACTCTCGCTTTGTTTCCGACTCTAATGTCAACCTCGCCTCTTGCCACGCTCCTAGTTCTTACCAGTCCCTGCAACGAGTTGTAGATGTGAATGACTGATCCGGTATCATATACCCAAGAACTACCAGGTGCATCAGCAAGATAAATGTTTATAACATTGCACACAAGCGTACCTGAGCCGGAAGTCACACCTCTGCTCTTGCTTTATCAGCCAAGTACTTGCTGCAATTCCTCTTCCAGTGGCCATCCGACTTGCAGTAGAAGCAAGTGGATCCGGCTGTAGGAGATGGCTTAGTCCCTGAGGAAGCTCTTTGGACTGGGTCCTCCGCCTTACCTCCTGACTTTGCCTTCTTCTTCTTAGTCCAAGAACTCTTCTTGAACTTGGCCTTGTTTTGTACCATCAACACTTGACTGGCACCTTTCTTGAGATCCGCGTCAGCCTGCTTGAGCATCCCATGTAATTCAGTGAGATTCTTATCCATACCATGCATGTGGTAGTTCAATATGAACTGGCCATACGCACTAGGAAGAGAGTTCAGAATTATGTCCGTAGCGAACTCTTCGCTAATGGGGTAGCCAAGCCTTTCCAGAGACTGCACATAACCAACCATCTTGATCACATGCGGACTTAGTGGATCACCTTCCTTAAGCTTGCAGCTCAACAAACCCTGAGAGACTTGATACCTCTCAGTCTTTGCCTGAGCCTGGAACATACTTTTGAGGCTTTCGATCATATCGTAGGCCTCAACATTCTCGAACTGCTGCTGCAAGTCCGGTTCCATGTGAGCAAGCATAAGACATCTAATCTCCATGTATTCATCACAAATCCGATGGTAGGCATTGGTGGCTGCGATAGTAGCATTCTCATCCGGCTCAGCTGGAACTGGGTTGTCTAGGATACGATCCCTTTTTTCTTGTTTGAGAACAATTCTCAGATTACGATACCAGTTCGTGAAATTAGTTCCATTCAGCTTATCTTTCTCTAAAATGGTTCTCAAAGCAAAACCGGAAATCTGAGGAAGACTGCTAGGTGCCATTGATCTACAACAGAAAATATGCAAAACACTTAAGACATGTATCCATAAAGAGCAAGCATATTAAACACTTTAATATTTATGCTCCCACTAGAACCAACACCCCTCCGATGGTTACTTAGTGATTCAGGACCCTAAATAAGAAAGTTGACTAGTGAGCTTTAGCATCACCGCTAGCCGTCAAGTGATCTAGGTAGACAACTCCTTGTCAATCGTATCTCATACGACTCTTGTTGGATGGGTGGCATCACATGCCCCGGCTCCCATCCGACTTTTCCCCAAGTCCCACAACCGTTGTGATAGACCTGTCTAGATTACCAAGTGCTTCCGCTGTAAGAGTCCGACTCGAACCCACCTAGTCGGAAAGAATTGATAGCACCTCAATTTTATGAGCCCACTACCAAAAATGTCCGACTTGTGATGGTGCAGCACTGACGGGGAAACCGACTAGACCTTCTTTGAGGGATTATATTCTACCAACTATCTAATAGAGGTAAAATAGAGACATAACAATAACACAAAATAAAAGAAATTATAATGTGAAATGGTATGGCTCTCTTCATGGCGATCTCCATCTCCATAAAGCCTGTAATCCGACTCGTGTCAACTCTTGTCACGTGCCATCTTACACCATGTAGCCGACTTGTACACGGACTTGCATGCCATCCGGATTGTCCAAACAGCTACACTAGCTAGTAATGTAAATTACACAGAGAATCTGACGCGCAGACCGTTATACAATAAGATGAAAGCACCTAGGCTCCAGCCGGCTGACAAAAACCGTGATACGTAGATGACGTATGGATCACACACATCACATGCACATAAGCCATACCATTCACAACATCATCCTGCAAAAACAAGTTATGCATAGATACGATATCTAACGGTGTTGTGAAACTCGCAACGACATCTAAGGCGCTACGACAAGGCGAAGCCGGCGGTCCGGACATGGATTTATCATCGGATAAAACAATTTTACCCAAATCCGATCCGGACTCCGATTTGATCAAACCCTTTGATCTTCGATCACCGCATCCGGGTTTACGTGTCACAGTCTACCCCGATGGCGGAAAGCGACCGGTAGGGGTATGTCGTTCCATGACCTTAGCAGTTAGATCACAGAAACCAGATCATCCATTCCCCCGAGTACAGTTGATCCAATCAACTTTGTACAAAACCGATCTATCTCATAGATCGACCACCAAAACTGCAATTAGATCCAATCTAACGCCAACCGCATATCACATATGGGAGATCTCGAGCCTAAAACCAGAAGCTAAAGCTCTGATACCACTGTAGGGCCACGTAGAGATAAACAAAACTTTTCCCACGCGGTGATCCCAAGATCCAGCTCAGGTAGAAGGCCACGAGGATTACCACTAGACGCGCAGTTGCGGAATTGATGAAGCACGTCGCTTGATGCAGTGCAGTCCTCGCGATCCGTTCCGGTACCACGATCCACGATCCGTACTTTCTTCACGATCGTCGAAGTGTTGAACGTATAGCACCTCCGCCGGTATCCACACGTACGAGGAGGAGCGCCGGTGATGGACTGATAGGTCCGGTACGGCGGCGACAGTACGGACTGGGGCTAGGGTTTCGAACACATGGAGTGACCTAACCTTGTGCTCTAAGCACCTGCGCCCCAGCTTATATAGGGAGTGAAAGTGGGCTCCACTCACTTGTGGCCCATTCACTAAAAATTCCTATATTAGCCACTGCGAGTCGCACTTGCTGACTAAGTCCATGTCTCTATTTGGGTCCAACACAAATAGGTTTCCTATTTGGGTCTAACCCAAACTTGCTCCCGCTCTTAAGTGTGTGACCCGACAGGCTCATGGTAACCCGGACACGATTCCGAGTCTCACTCGTGATCGATCAGTTGGTAGCGGCTCCTAGCAGAACGTGCCAACTCCCAAGTACCAATAAGTCATGACGACATACCTTTCCAATGTGACTTTCGTCTGAGTCCCTTTTGCCTCGCGATATACCTTGTCGGACTATAGGCGAATGATCGTCATCCCTTAAATAGTCTGACTCTCTTTCTCGATCCGAGATAACTGATTCATCCGACTAACTCTTAGTCGGTTGCCTCGGTTAACACTTAATCCGAGACACGCATGGCCATGCTTTCCAAATCATATCTTCCGAGAGGGCCTAGAGAATATCTCTCCGGATGGAGAGGCAAAATCTCGTCTTGGTTATTCACATCACGCAGCTTGATTCTCAGTCGACCCGAACTCCGCCTTTATAACTGCCTAGTGACGGAACAATGTTTGACAGAACCTAAGTCGGAGATCCTCAACTCGGATTGTGCAATAACCTCAGATCTAAGGATTACATAGATTGAGACATGCAAATGACGGCTTGTTCGTTGCATCTCAATATGGGTCAGTCCGACTCACTAAACTCTTTAGTCGAATCGGTGTAAGTCGGAATAGCATCTCCATGCCCATGACAAGTGGAACCTAGTCATCTGCCGACTTTCACATTGGTCTAAGTTGTGTGTCCGGCACAACCTCAATGACCAAGGACAATTAGTATGAATAACATGAATATGTAGTTCCACAATCAAATCACATATTCGATGATACATATCAGCAGTTCATAAATGGACCATAACCTTATGAATACACAGGAATATCATCATACATGATTGCCTCTAGGGAATATTCCCAACATTGGGAACCCCAGTGAGAGAAGGGGTAGTACGGCTGTATGTGAGGGATTTGCTTGGGATTAACAGTGACATCATGATGCATAGCATTAGTTCTTCTATGGATGAGACTAGTAGGTTATTGCTATAAGCGGTTGCGGAGGCAATAGCAATTATGGATGCACTGCCCACATATAATTTATATTGCTCTAACAAGTACACGCATACTTTATTTCTATATTTTATTTCCATCAGATGTTCTTGCACAACTACAAGGTGAAAGCGAACGCCCTAGGCCCTCTCTCTTCATCATCGATCACAACAAAAAGACGCAAGCTACTGGTCCGATGAAAACTTAAAAGGAATTCTAAAACTCCCGAAGGTCTGTTAAAGTAACTTCACTACACATTCGCTTCCCGTGGATTCTAAAACCTAGGTCTACTAGGGAAAAAGAGCTATACTACATCCGTAATTCGGATCGAAGGTATCAACCCTTTTTCTGTTGCCGTTGCCGGGGAAGCAATAGCTACCCTCGTGAGGTTATTAGGAATATTGCTAGTTTTAATTCTTGTTTTTAATTTTGTTAGTTTGCTTTCAGTCTTTATTTGATAAACCAAAAAAAAATAGTTAGTCTTTAAATTCTTGTATTTATTGTTATAATTTTTAATCTAAGAAAACCCACAAACATAGGAAGTATGGCTAAAAAGAAGCTTGGGGAGTTTGCTACTCCCAATAATGATTATTTGCGTACTCCTATTACTCAGCCAGCAAGTGCTGGTGATGATTATGAAATTAAGCCCCATTACTTAAGTTTGGTTCAACATAATCAATTTGGAGGCTCTACTGTTGAAGACGCAGGTATGCACTTAAATAATTTTACTGAAATATGTGATATGATGCGTATAAAAGACGTTGGCCCCAATGCGGTCAAATTACGCCTATTTCCTTTATCTCTAAGAAGAAGAGCTAAAGAATGCTTGCTATCTTTGGCTAAAAATACTATTACATCATGGGTGGGATGTACTTCTTTATTTATGACTAAATTCTCCATTTATCTAAGTCTCCTAGTCATGGGATGGAAGATTGGTTAATTCCCCATTTATTTTACAATGCTCTTAATCCTATATCTAAGCCTATGCTTGACACTGCAGCTAGAGGAACATTTATGGGTAAACATATTACCGAAGCAAAGCAGCAGCTAGACAATATGCAAGACAACCATGCCCAATGGCATGTGGAAAGATCAAACACGAAGAAGGTGAACTATGTCTTACCACAAGAGAACGAAGATCTTAATGCTAAGTTGGATGAGCTCATACTAGCCGTAAAAGGTAAGGAAACTCAGGTAAGATCCACACCAAAACAAATATAGAAGAAATAGACTTCGTAGCTCGTAATGATTATAATCCTGCTTGGAAGAGGAGTTACTATCCTAATTTTCAGAAACATTATGTTAGTCCTACAAATAACTCTAATAATAATATGGGAAATAATAATGGTAGTCTACAAGAAACTCTTAAGTCTTTCATAGACTCATAAAATGAACAAAATAATTATTTTAGTTAAAATTACGGAGAACCATGAGGCTATGCTTGGTAAATTATCTAACAGAGCTGTTAGTTTGAGAAATGATTTGCAAGCCCTTCAAGAAAGAACAAGGAGCGTTGAGGCGCAACTAGGTATGATAACAGAGAGTCAAACTCTCATTCTAGCTAAATTTGCAGGTAAAGCCGAGCCAAATCCTGTTGAGGAACTCAAAATGATGAGGATCCAAAGGGAGGATCCTGATGAACTTGATTATAGTAATGCCCCTTCACCAAGCTACACCATCGAAGATCTCGTAAAAAGGATCAACGTCCAAATTCCGGTAAGTGAAGGTAATGATGAAGCCATGTATCAACACTTTGTTGATCAAGTATCAGTTAAGGTACACGAACTTGAATAAGAATACAAGAAAAGTGCTAAAAAGTTACCTGTTAAACTAGATGACATATTTGAGCCTACTATTAAGATAAAGATTGGAACTAATGAGATAGCTGCACTTTGTGATCTAGATGCAAGTGTCTCAACAATTCCAAAGAGTCTTTTTAACAAGTTAAATCTTGGCTCCTTTGAAATTACTGAGATAAAATTGCATCTAGCAGATTCTACCTACAAACAAGCTGAGGAGATAAAGGAGAACACTTTAGTTTACATCAAAGGCTATCCTGCTCTAATTGATTTCGTTATTATTGACATGCCTGAAGATACTGTTGCTCCTATATTACTATGTCGTCCTTTATTAAGAACTATAAAGGCTTTAATTAACCTTCATGAAGGGAACATGAAGCTGCAATTGCCTTCGCATGATCCTTTTGTTATTCATTTCCATAGGAAGAAGAAATCCAAACATGATGATAAGGAGGCCATCATTTTGAAGGACAATTACTTTGGAGTGGGTGTTCCACTCATCTGGCCCAAGTGAGTATCATCAAGGTCAAGCTATTGACCATAAAAGAGCGCTCCATGGGGCAACCCATGTTAAATTAAGGTTTGAGTTAAGTTTTTAGTTTTAGTTTAAGTTCATGTTCAATAAAGAGTGCAAGAAAACTCCATTTGAGGAGAGGAAATTTGGTAGTACTTGAATTTTATGCATTATTCATGCTATTGTGGGTTGAAAATATTTTCTATCAATTTTCTGTCAAAAACAAGGTATATCGCTAAGTTACAGGAAAAAAATAGTTTACGAAGAAATAGAAATTTTTTGATGGACACTGACGGTTTAACGACCAACTATACGGCGGGAATAAAAATTCTAGCCGTATAGTTCCGGTTGTATAGTTATCTTTGGCATCGAAATTTTTTCTGCAATTTGTACTGAGAGTTTAACGACCAACCATACTGCAGGAATAAAAATTCCGGTCGTATAGATATCAATGCCTCTGTATACTTTCTTTTTATATATACTGAGAGCTTAACGACCAACTATACGGCGGGAATAAAAAAATTCTGGTCGTATAGTTCCGGTTGTATATATATCTATGCCTTTGCAAATTTTCTTTCACATGGAAAGACAGTTTAACAACCAACTATACGGCTGGAACATTATGTTCTGCCCGTATAGTTGCAGTCGTATAGCTATGCCGCCAGGAGGAAGACCTAATATTCTGACAGAATGCTAACTATATGGCCGGAACGCTTGTTCCGCCCGTATAGTTGCGTCCGACCATAAAATCGCACGGGAAGATACTCCCAACTCCAAAACTTCAATCCTTTTTATTTCTTCTACCTCTAAACTCTCTCAAAACCTGAAGGGATCTTCATCTCTACTCAATTTCGTTCGACTTCCTCGCACACAAGTGATTTACGGTATGTTTCTCTTCTGATCCTCCAATTACTTTTTGTGAATTCATCTTCGATCTATTGTCATTATCAATCTAGGGTGAGACCTACTATGAACTAATTACAATGATTTTCTTACCTAGATTATTATCATGAGGAGATTCTTTAGTGTGATTAGATAAGGAATATATTATACTTATTGTTATTGGATCAAAAACTTTTATTTTTTGCCTTTCTTCAATTTTTCAGAAGATGAACACAAGGAGCCAAACTCATCCTGTGCCACCGCTAGCGCTTCTTGAGCTGGCGCTCAGGAACGCATGGGGATATGGTTCAGGGATGAGGCCCATCATGATCGCTTCAACAAGATCAAGAACCACGAAGTGAAGGCCACGAACTGGGCTTGCCCCTTATATTGAACCAACGGTATTTCTGATGACATTAATTTTCTTTGTAATAGAGACGGTCTGCAAAACTTTGTGTACAATGATGTACCTACTTATCACCCCTTAACCATTGAATTCCTAAGCTCGTTGCAAAGCACCGTTAAACTCTCGCAAGGAGAGGATACTATTTCTTTCCGTCTGATGAACAACAACTACACCATAACGTTAGATGAATGGTGTGCATGCTTTAATTTGCCAAACAATGATGTTCATGCTCTACGTGCATCCTTTACTGGCTTGATTCCTTCCCCCGATCAATACTATAATGGAATGAGTTTCACTAGTAGAGTGAACAAGGGAAGAATATTCAACATCCTACAATTCGCTATTTGTTCTATGTTATTTCTAACACCTTGCAGGCACGCAATGAGTTCACGAGACTCAACAAGGAGGATATCCTAGTCCTTGTAAAGGCTGCTTACATCAACTGCAGCTTGTCACTCAACTTGGGCGCCATCCTTGTGCGCTACCTGGAGAACCAAGCCTTCCAAAGCCAAGGGCCAATCACTGGAGGAGGCGTCATCACCGTGTTTGCAACTTCCCTAGGCCTCGACCTAGGTGAGTTGCAACTCGTACTTAGTGAGACACGTGTTGGTTTCTCCACCTTGAGATCTTGTGGAATGCTCACTAGGAGAGGTGGTGTTTATTACCTGCATATTGCTGGAGCTTGGCGTATCTACCCTGCTCCTTTGCCTAATGGTCTTTTCCCTATCGAGTAAGGACGTTTGCTATATGATGTGCAGGTTGAGAAGTACCAACCTGAGGAGGATATTCCTGAAGAGGATGAGGACCAAGAGGAGGAGAAAGAGGTTCCTCATCAAGAGGAGAAGCTACAAACCCGGTTCGCAACATACCAATATTTCCAAGGACTTTGAGGGACTATGGAGAGGATGCACAACCTCTCTATGAACCTCCGAGAATCAACACGTAACCTCTCCACTCAATTCGCGAACTGGAGTAATGACTTTTTCTCGCCACCACAATGATTTGAAGGGCTTGCAAAAGCCAAAGCTTGGGGAAGTTTCCTCATGTATCTTTATTTGGCGTTTATTTACTTTTAACTATTTCGAGGTTACATTTTTATTTGAGTTTATAAGCACACGTGTTGGTTTCCCCAACACTTTATCTTTAGTTCTTTATATTTTCTTTCAAAATTTTCTAGCTGAGCTTTGCCGCTAATTTTCTATTCTTTATTTCCCTCTCTTAAAAAAATTAACAAAAAGATTTCTCCATTTTTCCTTATTTTCCCTCTTTCTTTTCTTTCCACCTCGAGGTCTTTATATATTTATAGGAGAGTGATCGACTTTGAGTTTTCAAGAAACAAATTAAAAAGGAAGAGAGAAGTGGAACCAAACATGAGAGGTATGCCTATGACTCCCCACTTTTGAAGTTTGAGAAACCTATGCTAGTTAGTAGTAAATGTTGAGATATTATATTGGTGGAGTGAGTCTTTATATCATAGTAAGATTGTCGTTTGCTTGGGTATTTAATTGGGCTCATATTGTTCTAGCTCTCGTAATTGACCAAGTCTTGCCTAAAAATTGCTAAAATATTGTAATAAGAAAAAGTCTCACAACTGAAGACTTGGGTGTTGTAGTGCTTAGTCCTAAAGGCTTATATCTAGAGGCACTTGACACCACATAAAATATATATTGACTTGATAGATCTCTTTGAAAGGATTTGTTCAATTCAATTAATGTTTAGTGGTTTTTGTGAGCATGCCAAAGTTTGACTTGTTAATCATAAGAATGATATAGCTTTATGCGTGTCAAACTTCATGGGATGCGAACAACTCCGCTGGCCTACGAATGATCTTAATGGAGGAAACTCCTAGATTTTGGCTATGAGTTGATTGAACACTTGTAGCAGCAATGCTATAGTGGGTAAGATTCTTGGCACTCCCGGGTAGCTGTAATCATGATGGAATCACTCCTCTGGCTATTATGAGTAATCATTATGCAAAAGGAACAAAAACCTTAGTGATGCCACGAGTGTCCATCACAGCCTGATAAACTTATGAATTTTTTTGGCATGCTCTCAATTACTTAAAAACTAAAAACTCTTGAAGGACAATGAATAGAAAAGTAGTGCTTGCAAAGTCTTGATTCATTGATGTGGGAGAATTGAGATACTCTAGTTATCCAGAGTAAACATGAGACTATTAATCATAAGTAAGATCATCATCTTGTTATTTCAGTTTAAATGCCGAGTTCCATTTTGATTTTGGTTTTCTTGCTCAGGGTGATCAAGTTTAAGCTTGGTGAGGTTGATGGATCTGAAATATATCCATCTACATCCACATTTAAACTAGATATTTATCATATTATTGATGAAACATCTCTCTAAACCCTGACACTAATATTAATATTCAGAGGGGTATGCAATCCTTTGTTCTTGTATTTTTCCTGTGAAGATAATGTCGTTTAAAGGAGGGAATCACTACATTCAAGTCAAAGATACGATATTTCCTTCAACCAGAAGAAACCAGGAGCCCTCCAACGAAGGCAGACGCCGTAACGACCAACTATACGGCCGGAGCAAAAATTCCGACCGTATAGGTACGGTCGTATAGTTGGCACCGCCACCGTTAGGTCAAACAGAACAACTTTCGTGAAAGGACCCCTATATAAAGAAGCGTTAGGCGACGGGAAAACATCTCTCGCTCCGCCCCAAAGAAGCCAGACTCCACCAAAAAGCTACCTCAGATCTCCAAACCCTTCTCCATGTCCATAGCCATCTTCCACCACTTGTAATAGTAGATCTCTTCTTCGATTGGCGACATTGTAAGATTATTGCTATCAATCTTATGATTTTCATTACAATGTTTGTGATTGTTGACCTCATCTCTATGTGTGAGTAATTCTCCTTGGGCTAAGGGCTTCGGCATAGCCATGTAGCAATTGTGCATGTGATTTATCATAGATGGGATCGTGTATTAGTTTTTATGACATGATGATTATTGTATCCTCTCTTGCCTCAATATAAGGACTTGTCAGGTACCCAAGACCTCAAGGGTTGAGCCAGGTATAGGGAGTATGAGTGATGACTATTCTGCTGGATGGAAACCCCAGTGATAGAAGGGGTAGTACAGTTGTATGCTAGGGATTTGTTTGCGATTAACAGTGACATCACGATGCATATCGTTAGTTCTCTTTCTTCTATGGATGAGACTAGTAGGTTATTGCTATAAGCGGTTGCGGAGGCAATAGCAATTATGGATGCACTTCCCACATATAATTTATCTTGCTCTAACAAGTACACACATACTTTATTTCTATCTTTTATTTCCATCAGATGTTCTTGCACAGCTATAGGTGAAACCGAATGCCCTAGGCCCTCTCTCTCCATCATCGACAACAACAAAAATATGCAAGTTACTGCTCTGATGAAAACACAAAAGGAATTCTAAAACTCCCGAAGGTCCATTAAAGTAACTTCACTATGCATTCACTTCCCGTGGATTCGATAGCCTAGGTCTACTAGGGAAAAAGAGCTATACTACATCCGTAATCCAGATCGAAGGTATCATTCATCCATAGTTCATCCATTGTGCATCACCTCCACCATCTGTCCCTCCACTAGCCATAGACATTGCTTTGTACTTTTAGATCTCCTCGTGATTTGGCAACCATTGTATGAATATTTGATTTCAATCTAAGTATTTGCATGATGTTTTTTATCTCTGATCTATTTGTTATGAGTGAGTAGTCCTCACGGGCTGTGGGTTGGGGAGAAACCTCGCAACAAATATGTGCATCTAGATCATGGGAGAATTGTATTTTGTTTGGATTCGTGATTTGTATCTTTTGTTTCTTCGTCTCTCGTCTCAATCTGTGGACTAGTAGGTACCCAAGATCCCATAGATTGATAAAGGATTGAGGTGTGATACTTGGCTAGTGACGATCTCATAGGAAACTCAGTGACAGAGAGGGAAGTACGGTCTTCGCTTAGGGCCCCATTCGCGATAAACAACAACATCACCACTTAAATCTTTGGTATGTGTTTACACTTAATAATCGTTTGTAACCCATGGCTTCGGTGTACTCTCAGTTGTATTAAAAGTCTATTGCTATGCCCGCTGCATGATACATTGCAAATGTATCTATAATTTTTGATGTTCCATGCTTGGTTTTATCCACTTTCTTGTGTTTTGTTCCAACTTTGGAGTACTTTTCTTATGATTTCTTGGACTAACCTATTAACAAGAGCCACAGTGCCAACTGCCTGTTTTCTGCTGTTTTTGGTTCCAGGAAAGTCAGAAAATGAATATTCTCGGAATTGGACGGGACGAAAGCCAAAGTGCCTATTTTTCCAGAAGACTCTAGGAGCCAGAATACGAGACGGAGAAGAGCCAGGGGGTGGCCACACCACCTGGTGGCGCGGGCCAGGCCAGGCCGCGCCAGGGGGTGGTGTGGGCCTCCCAGGCACCCCCTCGGTCTCCCTCTTTGCCTATAAGAAGCCTTCTGACCTAAAAACTTCGGGGGGTTCGACGTTTTTCCACGAAAAGTTCCGCTGCGCCGCCGCCACCGAAGGGGAGATTCGGGGGACAATCAGTCTCTGCTCCGGCACCCTGCCGGGACGGGGAAGTTCCCCCGGAGCCATCTCCATCGATATGCACCATCATCTTCATCGACCATCCATGTTTCCCCATCTATGAGTGAGTAATCCCCCGCTGTAGGCTATGGGGATGGTAGGGATTGGATGAGATCGTTCATGTAATGGCATCAGACTGTTAGGGTATAGTGCCTAGTATCTCTATTAGTGCTTTATGACTTTGTTGCAACTTTGTTGTGCTTAATGCTTGTCACTAGGGCCCGAGTGCCATGATTTCAGATCTGAACTTATTATTGATTCATCATGATAGTATTGTTTTGGGTCTTATCTACAAGTTGTTTCCACACGTCGTTGTCCGGAACCTATGGTCCCGAAGTGACAGAAATCGGGGTAGCCGGAAGGGAAAGGCTTTGATGTGAGGATCACATGTGTTCACGGAGTGTTAATGCTTTGCTCCGGTGCTTTATTAAAAGGAGCACCTTAATTGCTAGTAGTTCCCTTGAGGCCCCGCTGCAAACGGGCTGGCAGGACAAAAGATGTTGTGCAAGTTTTCATTGCGAGCACGTATGACTATATATGGAACACATGCCTAGCATTGTCTAGTACTTGGGTGCTTTATCTTATTTATCTGCAATTGCCCTATGTTCTGATTGCTATGTGAATTGTCTTGTCCATGCAACGCCCGTCCATCCATCCATATGCCTACCGCACTCGAATCCCACTGTTTACTGCTTTTATTACTACTGTCTTTGTTTTGCTGCTAATGTTACTTTACTATTCCTACTACAAAACTGTTGCTACTGATAAACTGATGTGAGCAAGATTGTTTCCAGGTGCAGCTGAATTGACAACTCAGTTGTTAAGGCTGATAAGTATTCTTTGGCTCCCCTTGTGTCGAATCAATAAATTGGGTTTTACTTCCCTCAAAAATACTGCGATACACCCCTATACTTGTGGGTCATCACTGCATCACAGGGGCTCTAGAATATTAGGATGTGTTGCCCACAAAATATTATCTCAATACAAACATTATACATGACTACGCTTAATATTATCCTTTATCCCATTTGATGTGCAGCTGCAGGTGCTCTTCAACCCTGGCCTATCTCCATCCATTGATTCAAACCTGTTATAAAGTAAACTAGATTGGTTCGGTAAACTAAGGTAAAACAAACAAATAAAGTCTTGTAGACATGTCATTTTTATTACCTTTTAGCAGTGCTTTACGAGGTTCAATTAAACCTAGATCTTCTAGGGAAAAAGCTATTATACTACATCCGTGAATTCAGATCGAAGGTATCAACCCTTTTTCTGGCACCGTTGCCAAGGAAGCAATTTCGCTATCCTGGTGAGGTCATTAGAGACCTTTTTTTAGTTTTATTATTAGTTGTAGTTTAATTCTTGCTATTAGTTTACTTTCTTGTTATCTATTTGAAAACCCAAAAAAATTAGTTACTTGTTATTCGTTTTCATTACTTAAAATTACCAAAAAGATAAGAGCCATGGATCAAAAGATATTAGGGGAGTATGCTACTCCCATCGATGATTTTATTTGTGCACCCATCACTCAACCAGCAGTTGATGCAGAAACATATGAGATAAAACCTAACCTTTTAAGTTTGGTTCAATAAAACCAATTTGGGGGTTCATCTTCTGAGGATTCGGGATTGCACATAAATACTTTTACTGAAATTTGTGACATGATGCGTATTAAGGATGTTGATCCAAATGTTGTTAAGCTAAGATTATTCCCTTTCTCTCTTAGAGGGAAGGCTAAGGATTGGTTGCTAGCTCTACCAAAGGGCACTATTAAATCTTGGGAGGAATGCACTAATTTGTTTATGACTAAATTTTCGCCCCAGCTAAGACTATGAAGCCAAGATCCAACATTACAAGCTTTAATCAAGAAGACCGTGAGCCACTAGCGCTTGCGTGGGAAAGGATGAAAGAAGCCGTAATGAACTGTCCTAATCATGGGATGGAAGAATGGCTTATATTACATTTATTTTATAATGGTCTTAACCCAATGTCTAAGTCTATGCTAGATACCGTAGTAGGAGGAACGATCATGGGAAAGCATGTGAGTGTTGCAAAGAAGTTACTTGATGATATGCAAAATAACCATTACCAATGGCATGTGGAAAGAACCTCAAAGAGAGTAAGTTCAATTACCGAGGTAAACAATGAGGAGCTTACATCTAAGTACATGAGTTGCTTAGCTTAGTCAAGGGTAAGGAAGATACCCAAGTTAATGATATCACCACCGATGTTAATGATGTTGATTTTATAGCTCACACTCCTTTTAATCATTCATGGAAAAATAATTATGCTTCTAATGTTAAAAATATCATACTAATCCCGTAGGAACTCCTTATAATAATTATGATAATACTAATCGAGCAAATCATGGCAATCTCCCATCTGAGAAAACTATTAGAACATGTATGCAAGCTCAAACCAAACAAAACAATATGCTTATTAAGATTATGGAGAACCATGAAAGTAGTTTAGGATGATTATCTAACTAGGCCGTTGCAATTAGAAATGATGTGCAGGCTCTATAGGAAAGAACAAAGACCGTGGAGGCTTAGCTGGGTAAGGTAGCCGAGAGCCAAGCTCCCATACTAGCAAAGTTCGCTGGCAAACCCGAGCCAAATCTGGTAGAAAACCTCAAAATGATGAGGGTGGTAACTAATGATGAAAAGCCTAAAGAGCTGGATTATAGCAACGCGCCAACACCTGAATATACCATGGAAGACCTATTGAATATGATCACCGTTAAGAATTCAGGTATAAAACAAGTTAATGATGCTATGTACCAACAATTTATACAACAGGTAGCATCCAAGGTTCGTGATTTAGAATGGAGTATAAAAGACTAGCGGATAAGCTTCCAGCTAAGCTGGATGATATATTTGAGCCTATTATTAAAATTAAGTTGGAAGTTAATGATATATCCACACTTTGTGATCTTGGTGCAAGCGTCTCAACGATTTCCAAAAGCCTATTCGATAAGTTAAACTTGGGGCCATTTGTTACAACTGAATTAAGACTCCATCTAGCTGATTCAACTTATAAACAAGTTGTTGGGATCAAAGAAAATTTAGTTGTTGAAATTAAAGGTAGTCCCGCTCTTATTGATCTTGTTATTGTGGACATGCCTGTAGATCCCATAACACCTAAAATTCTAGGTAGGCCATTCCTAAGAACTGTTAAAGCTTTGATTAATTTACATGAAGGGAATGTAAGAATAGGGCTACCATCTAGAGATCGTTTTGTAGTCTACTTCCCTAGGAAAAAGAAAGCCAATCCTAATGATGATGATGGTGTAATTACTTTAAAAGCAAACTATTTTGGTGTGGGCATTCCACTTCCCAAAACTAAGTGATTGCCATCAAGGTCAAGCTAATTGACCTCAACTAGAAGCGCTTCATGGGAGGCAACCCATGTGAAATAAAGTTTCTCTAAGTTTTTATTATGTTTCATTTCATGTTAGTTTTGTTTTCGTTTTTGTTTTTATCTTTAATAAATAGTGTTCAAATAGACCTATGGAAAGAGGAGAAGAGGTAATCCTCTATACTTTATTTTACTAGCACATGACCTAAGAAGTCTTGTTGGATCGTTACTTAGTGTTTTTGCTGCTATCTAACCTTTTGATAAGATGTGCAAAGGCGCACAAAGCTACTAATCAAAATCTTTGAGTTTTTGTAGTTCACAGTGTCGATAACAACCACTAGTACGACTGGAGTGGCCAGTACCGTGCGCCCGTACCACCTCAAGGCAAAGGTAGATAGAAATTTTGATTTTTGCTGAAGGAATCAAAGTTGATGACGACTAGTGTGGCCGGACGCGCCCGTACCGCGTGCCCATACCTTACTATCATGGGAATGACCACGGCAGTTGCTGACATGGGCAACAATTGATAGAAGAGGGGGCAAGAGCTGGCGGCCATCTGCGGTGCGAGATGGGGGCGGATGAACATGGGTTTACCCAGGTTCGGCCCCCCAGAGGGTAACGACCTACTCCTGCTAGATAGTATTGATGGAGAGCGAGTTACAGGGGTGGCGAGCTCGGCGTCTAAGCAGTGAGTTGCTCGAAAGGGGTGTATGATGGAACATGAGTCCTCAATCTACCCTACGGAGGTTTATATAGGGGTACCTCGCTAGGGTTTACAGTATACAACTGAACAAGTTATGGGTTCGGAGGCTTTTGACCTAATCCGACTGGGCCTCAGCAATGCTTTTGGGCCTCCAGTCTCCAATTGCTAGGCCTTCTCTTCAGTCATGTTCCAGTCGTCGTCCTGCAGGCCCACTCGCGAGTCCTTTGGCCCAATCGGAATGTCCCTCTAGGCATACCCCGTTCGGCATATCCCCATCAGTAGTCTCCGAGGCCATCATTGATTCAGCGCAGGTGTTCTTTAGTAGTCGGAGCAGGCGAGTCCAATTTGGACGCCCAGTCGAATTGGTGATGGACTCTATCGGGAATTGAGGAAATTTTCCGCTCGATTCCTAGTCGCAGCTTTGGCGTTCGTGTCCTTGCTCGAATCGCTGTCCCTATCAATTGGACATGGTACAATTGCCGGTGAGTCAAGTGGAAGAAGTTGGACCGTCGGCTTGGTCAAACTAGGCATTGGGTAATCCAACGGTAACTTCGACATAATTACCGCCGGTAACGGCTATCCTAAAATTGGTGGGTCGCGTCGCTCTTATAAAGAGAGTGGTGAGAGAGTTCATGGATCTTCTTCCGCATTCCTTGTTGCCGCGCTCCCTAGTCTCTTTGTCTCCTCATGATCTGAAATTTCCAGACCGAGCAGCCCTGCCTCCTCTCAATGGCGCCTCCAAAAGATTTGTGGGGGAAATCCAAGTGCACCGCCGCGCAACTTAAATCGTTCGAGGATGTTGGGGTCCTCTTCAAAGGGACCTGGCGGATCCCCGTGCCCTCCGAGGTCAAGCCGAGGCCTCACGCCATCGAGTTCATTTGCTTTCCAAGCCATCTGGAGAGAGGGGTTTGGGGTTCCCTACCTCCATCTTCTTCCAGCGATTCTGCGCATATTATGCAATCAAGCTATCAGATCTCGGCCCGCATAGTATTGAGTAGTTGGCGATCTTCGTCGCCTTCTGCGAATGCTATCTCGGATGCCTCCCCTATTTCCCGCTCTGGCTGGAATTATACCACAGCCGCATCGGGTGCGACGGATCTGGCGGCCCCGTCTTGGCGGCAGGCGACGTCACCTTCTAGCTGAAGCCAAAGGAAAACTTCTTCAAGCTCATGCTACCAAAGAAAGCCGCGAGCGGGTGGAAGAAAAGTTGGTTCTATGTGAGGGAGTCCACCCCTCCGGCAAAGTGGCGCTCCCCGAGTATGTCACGGAGAGGAGCGAACCCCACCGACTGATAGCTGACAAACTTCCAGACAGTCAGAAGATAGCTGTCGCAGAGAAGATGGACCAGATCCGGGAGCTGAAGGACAAGGGATTTTCCACAATCAATCTGTACAATTGCTGGCTCGGGCATCGCTTGGTCCCAGTGGCGACCCGGCCCCAATATATGTATGAATACACCAGGAAGAATGATCCTTCCCAGACTAGCAAGGAGAAATGGGAAGCCGCGGACTACAATGCCGCCTGAAGAAGATCACTGATGCGGAATTTACCATTACATTGGTCGGGCTCGCCCCATACGTGCCCGAGAAGAATGAAGCTCCTACGGTAAGCCACTCTCACTAGGTTCATCTTCAATCATGACCCTCACGGGGCAACTTGCAACCACATCATGTAATGTTTATTCGTTGTTGTTCTCAGTTGTTTCAGGTTCTCGAGGGTTGGCTTCCCCCACTCGACGAGGAGGTTCCCAAGGAGATCGAGGAGGGAACCAAAGGGGACTCCTCCGAGAGCGAAGAAGAAAGGGAGGTTCCTCCCCCGGCGCCCATGGCTTGCAAGACTCGCATGGAGAAGCAACGCGAGATCGAGGCGAGTCGCAGTCTTGAAGAGCGCGACGAAGACAACGAAATTCTGCAGGAACACATTTCACGGTGCACTGCCACGCCGGGGAAGCCCGCGCACAAACTGAAGTCGCCCGCGAAGAAGCCAGCTCCAAAGCCGGCGTCACCACCCAGGTCGGTGGTGGCGTTTCAGTCGGACGACGAGTCCGATGATGACGTGACCAAGACCTCGCCCAAGATACTGGATTTCATGACTCCGATGATAGGACTAGAAGTAGTGGACACGGCGGTGGAAGTTCTGCTCGCGACGATCGCGCCAACAGTCTCAGCTACATCGGATCTAGGAGCTGCTGAAGCTGCGGTGCCCAGATTGCCAGAACCAGCGGGGACGACCGCGTTGTCCGGGCCAGAGACTCCTGTGACCACGGCTTCATCATCGAAGAAGCCCGCGGTGTCATGGTCCGCAAGTGTATTTGAGAAGGGGCTCTCGCGCAAGCTGGGCCTGGAGCTGGATAAACCTGCCCACGTCAGTACGGGGCTGCGTGTTCTTCCGGTCGCCAAGTGAGTCTAGTATCCCTTTTTCCATTCTTGGATTTTTTCTTCGCTTACCTTGGTGATTTCATAGGTCTGGCACCAAGAAAATAGGTCGCCCTACGGTGTCCAAAATTCCACCGGTCGTCGCTGTAGAGGAGGCCGATCTCCCCAGCAAGAGGAAGCCTACTCCAGAGGTCGCGCTCGCTAAAGGCGTGAAGAAGAAGAAAGGAGATGTTGCTGAATCTGCGACAAAGGACATCGCGGGGGGAATGACCTTGCTATCCGTGTGGAGGAAGTCGCGTCCGCTCAATCGGAGCCAGTGAAGGGGGCTCCGTCGATGGAACCACCGGCACCAACGAGTAGCGCTCTGAAGAGGGTGGCTGCGTTGTTTCCGTGCTTCATGGCGAAGGGATTTCCATTCACAATGGACGGACAGTCTCCGTAGTTTCTAGAGATTCTTGATGAAGACGTTGGGCCTCTTCATGGGCGTACATCCTTTGTAGTTCCTTCATTGGATGCCAACCAACTTCATGGCATGCTTGGTGCCACCATTCAGGTATGTCAACTCCTCAAGTGCCCGATCACTGAATGTCAACTGTTAGGCACTATAACTCTTCTAGTCGCCAGTCCTCGAGTATCTAGTCGCTGAATTTCAGCGGCTAGGCACTAAAATTCTTCTAGTTGCCAGTCCCCGAGTGTCTAGTCACTGAATTTCAGCGGCTAGGCACTAAAATTCTGGCTTTCTAGTCGTTGAATGTTTATTTGTTGGCAGGGCCAGCTGAGGGAATCGGTGGATCAGCAAGCCGCGAAGGAATGCCTGGAGCGTGACCTGCACGTGGCACAGGAGACCAACCGACGACTCCAGGAGGCTGCTGGTGAGTTGTTGTTCTGCTTGGTGGTCACGAGTTGTTGGTGTTTACACGCGACTGACTTTTGTTGTTATTCCTTTGTAGATGGTCTTCCGGCTGCGATTGCCAAAGCCCGGGAGGGGTATGTGATGGCCCAAAATATATCGAGCTCATTCGGGAACCCCAAGAGGAAGGTATGATGAGCACAGTAGCAAGTTTTCCCTCAGTATGAAACCAAGGTTATCAATCCAGTAGGAGCAAGGAAACACCCCAAAGGTGTAGCTAGCTGAACATTTACAGGGCGCACTACCGGTGCTAGCAGCAACATGGAGACCTCCACAACACAACCATAGAACATTGCCCCCAACTTGGGATGAGGTTGTCAATCTCACCGGTTTTGCTGAAAACAAAGGATTAAACGTATCGAATGGAAGGAAGTAATAGTTTGCAGAAAGTAAACACAAAGCAGTAAACAATTTGTAGATTGTATGTAAAAGAAAGGACCGGGGTCCATAGTTCACTAGAGGTGGCTCTCCTTAAGATAGATAACATGTTGGGTGAACAAATTACAGCGGGGCAATTGACAAACATCGAGAAAGCATACAAGAATATACTAATCATCTTGACTCCTTTGAGACTTGATTGGGCATTACAACATTATACATAGACCGCCATCCAACTACATCTATGACTAATAATCCACCTTCAGGTTATCATCCGAACCCCCTCCAGTATTAAGTTGCAAGCAACAGATTATTGATTTACGAATTGCGTGTAAAGTAAACAATAAGATTGTTCTATTAACAAAGGATTGTTGTTTTCTCCCTAGTAGCAACAACACATCTAGTACCTTAGAGATTTCAGTCACTTCCCCAGATTACCAGAGGCATGAATCCTTTATCGAGTATAAATACTAACTCTTGGAGTTACCAGCATCTACTTGGCCAATATAGCTACTAACAACAAAAAGCATGCAAGATCACAAATAACAAAGACATGATAGAATCAATAATCAATCTGAAATAGCATCTCAATATCCATCGGATCCCCGCAAAGACAACATACAGAATTACTAATAGATGATCTAGATCATGAACGGAGCTCACAAGATCTAGACATGAAAGCACAAAGGAGGAGAACCATCCATCTAGCTACTACATGAACCCGTAGTCCAGAGATGAACTACTCACGCATCACACCGGAGGCTTGCATGATGATGCAGAAGGCCACTAGGGTGAATTCCCCTCTTCGGCAGGGTGCCAGGGAGAGCTTCAGATCCCTCCCGATCTAGGGATGGAGATGACGGTGGCTACAGACTATTTTGTGGATTTTTGAGTCGGTACTTAGGGTTTTGGTATCAGAGGCATCTTATAGGCGGAAGGAGAGGCCGAGGGGGTGCCAAGCCTGGTCACGCGGCCAGGTGGTGTGGCCGCCCTCTGGCCCTTCTCCGTCTCGTATTCATGCTCTAACTGTCCACCGGTAAAATAATGACTCTGGCTTTTGTCCTGTCCAATTCCGAGAATATTCATTTTCTGACTTCCTGGAACCAAAAACAGCAGAAAAAAGGTAGCTGGCACTGTGGCTCTTTGTTAATAGGTTAGCCCAAGAAATCATATGAAAAGTACTCCAAAGTGTGGACAAAACACAAGAAAGTATAAAAAAACCCAGCATGTATCAATATGTCCCGTCTGCTGAACTGTACGCGGCGAAGGGGCGTATCGACCTGCTGGTGAAGGAACTGGAGGAGGCGAAGGCGTCGATGATCTCTTCTGAGGAGAGGGCCAAGGCCGCAGTTGTTGCAGCAGAGGAAGAACGGAAGGCCGCCGACTCGGTTATCCTTGGGTTGCAGGGCGACCTTGGTGCCCTTGAAAAGCATGTGACGGAGAATTTCCATAAGCTCCTTGGTAAGTGTCCCTTCTTATCTTTCTTGTATGCGGCGAGTCCTCCAGATGTGCGTCCAAGCCGTTCTTCAAGGCATATCCCCCACCGAGGTTATTCCTGGGGACTGACTGAAGTATGGCACTATCTGGAGGAGGCACCCGCCGTCGTGGAGGATGGCGCGCTCGGCCTTCAGGCGCGATGCCACTACGGCATTGAGCCTGGGGCTCGCACATTTCCCCGATGACTTCGACCTTGATGGTGTCACTAGTGGCTACCCCTCGGAGACTAGCTCGGTGTAGATATCGGATGTTCTGAGGCAGACCGCCAAGGCTGCTCCATTCACGGATCGGGTGCTAGTGATGGGGAACTTGTTGCCGTACCAGGAGATGGTGGTAGCCCTGGGCAACCCCGAGCCGGAGCATCGCAACCTGAAGTCGGAGCAGCCCTTTCGGTCGGTACTATCGAAGTCGCTGACGACGTACCCGACGAATCCATGGGAGCCATTCATCCGTGTCAAGGGCAGTGGTGGTACTACTTCGTCGGATCCTGCAAAATAGACGACTGTCTTGGGGGCTTTTGTAAATTATACCGGATGCCCAGTTTTGTAATATGAACAATACATATGTATGAAAGTAAGGGGAGTCAATCGACTCGCAATGCATGGTCAATTATGTGATATGTTGAGTTTTGTTTGAGCGATTCCCCGAGCGTGTTCGCCCTTTTAATGGGGTATAACTCGTTTATGTATATGTGTGTTTGCTTTGGGTTTTTATTTTGGTTGAGACTGATTTGTCGTGGCGTGTGGGGCCAGTCGCCTTGTGACTCCGAAGGGGACCTCTACTTAGCCGAGTCCCCGAGTGCGAGTAAGGTCGGTTTAGGCGAGTCCCCGAGCGTGGTACTTAGCCGTGTTGGGTGTGTGCTTTTTGTAGGATCTGATGCATTGTTTGTAACGCGTCTCTTCCCCTAGCTCGGAAAGCCAGTCGCGTGGTATTCCAAGGCAGCTCTCTTACTTGGTATGTTCCCGAGCCGCATGAGGTTTTCTTGTTGCGAAGTCCCCGTGCACGGTACTTAACTGTTCGAGTGGCTTTGCACGAGGATGGGAATGACATGTCGTTGGGGGAAGGATTTATTGGTCGTCTTGGCCCGATAGACCAGCCGAGCGAGGCGACTCCGATGGTGGCTCTGGGTTGGCATTTTCGTGGACGACACAAATCCCGAATATCTTTGTTGCCCTTGGGTCGCACTACTTAGCTGCACCGATCGCTCGACCAAGGGTTGACTTCCGTAGGTAGCATATTGCTGAATGTACGAGTGCGAGTAGCACAAGAAGATGGTGAGTAGACACAATTTGTGTGATCCGAATGTAATTCATTATGTAGCAGCCGAGTACAAGTTTGACTTCTATGTATAGAACTTTCGGAGGAGGTTTATATTCCATGGCCTCCCGACCTCAAGTTAGCCATTGCCTCGTATGTCGATGAGGTAGTAGGCGTTGTTGGCAAGGACGCGTCCTATGGCGAATGGCCCCTCCCATGGGGGGGGAAGCTTGTGCATGCCCTTCTAGTCCTGGGCCAGTTGTAGGACCAAGTCGCCTTCCTGGAAAGTGTGGGTCCGGACTCGGCGGTTGTGGTTGCGGCGGAGTCCCTGCTGGTAGATGGCGGTGCGGGAGTGAGCTAGGTCGCGTGCCTCGTCGAGCTGGTTGATGATGTCTTGGCGGGCGATCTCGTTTGTCGCCTCAACGTAGTTGGTGACTCGAGGTGAGTCGTGCTCCAGGTTGGTTGGCATTTTGGCCTCAGCACCATACACCATGAAGAAGGGCGTGAACCCCGTGGAGCGGTTTATGGAGGTGCGGATGCCCCATATTATGGAGGGGAGCTCTGTGACCCAGCATCCTGGGGTTCGCTCGAGGGGCACCTGGAGTCGCGGCTTGAGCCCATGGAGGACACTCTGATTGGCGCGTTCCACTTGGCCATTTGACTCCGGATGGCGACTAAGGCAAGGTCGAGTCTTATGTTGTGTTCTTCGCAGAATTCTGCCATGGTGCCCTTGGCGAAGTTGGTGTCGTTGTCCATTATGATGCTGTGTGGGTAGCTGTACCAATAGATGAGCTCACGGAGAAACTTGGTGGCGGTCTTACCGTCGCACTTCTTGATCGGTTTGGCTTCGACCGACTTGGTGAACTTGTCGACCGCGACTAGGAGGTGGGTGAAGCCTAATGGGGACTTCTTGAATGGGCAGACCATGTCCATGCCCCATACGGCAAATGGCCAGGTGATGGGGATGGTCTTGAGGGACGAACCAGGGAGATGTGTCTGGTTGGCGTACTTCTCGCACCCGACGCACCATTGGACGATGTCGGTGGCGTCGGCGTGCGTGGTGAGCCAGTAGAAGCTGTGTCGCATGGCTTTGGTGACCAACAGCCTGGTGCCAGCGTGATGGCCGCAGTCGCCGGCGTGGTTGTCTTGGGGGATCTTGCGTCCTTCTTCTAGCTATACGCAGCGCTGGAACACGCCAGTCACGCTGCATTTGTGGAGCTCGCCGTTAATGATGACAAAGGACTTGCAACGGCGCACTATCATGCGCGCTTTTGTCTCGTCGCTTGCAAGGATCTTGTGCTCAAGGAAGGCGACGTATGGTGTAGTCTAGTTGCTGGGTTCCATTACCATGGAGATGAGGGCGGGCTCGAGATGCAGTGGTATCCCGATGTCGATGTCCTTTGGCGGGGAGACCCAAGGCTTGTGGATTATGTCGAGGAATACTCCTGCGGGTGGAATTTGCCTGGCCGACCCGATGCGGGAGAGGGCGTCTGCCTCCTTGTTCTTTCGCCTATCGATCCACTCGACTGAGTAGCCAGCGAAGTGCCCTCCAAGCTGGTCTACCGCTTGGCGGTATGCTATCATTGTCGGGGAGACGGCATCGTAGGTCCCGGCGACCTGGTCGGCGACTAGGTCGGAGTCGTCGTAGCATCGTAGGCGATTAACATTCATTTCCTTGGTGGCCCGCATGCCATGGAGGAGAGCCTCATACTTAGCCATGTTGTTGGTGCAGGGTTTGAAGTCAAGGTGGAGCACATAGCGAAGCTTTTCTCCCTTGGGGGAGGTCAGTATGACCCTGGCCCCGGCGCCATCGGCATTCTTGGAGCCATCAAAGTGGAGCGACCAGTAGTCGAGGTAGGGGAGCTTCTCTCGCTGCTGTGCCTCTTCCTAGTCAGCGAGGAAGTTAGTCAGGGCTTGCGATTGATCACTTTTCGTGGCTCGTATTTGATGTTGTGCACGCCGATTTCAACAGCCCATTTAGCTACTCGGCCGATCGCCTCGTGGTTGTGGATGATGTCCTGCAGCGATGCGGAAGATACGACTGTGATGGGGTGCTCTTGGAAGTAGTGTGGGAGTCGCCGCTGGGCCCTGAAGACCGCATACACCAAATTTTGGTACTGCGGGTAGCGCTGTCTTGAGTCTGTCAGGACCTCGCTGATGTAGTAGACGGGTCGCTGGATGGGGCGCTCCTTGCCCTCTTCTGGCCGCTCGACGACCATTTCAGCACTGACGACTCGAGTGGAGGCCGCGACATAGACGAGCATCGGCTCTTTGTTGATTCGGACGGCGAGCAGTGGTGCCGCGAGCAGCACTTCTTTGAGTGCCTTGAGCGCGTTGTCCGCTTCTTCATCCCATTGGAATGTGGGGTTCTTGCGCATCAGGAGGTAGAGAGGCATCGCCTTCTCGCCGAGCCGGGGGATGAGGCGGCTGAGAGCCGCGACTCGTCCGGCCAACTTCTGGACGTCACGTAGGCACTCGGGTTTCCCAAGACGCGCGATGGTGTCCTTCTTGGTGGGGTTGGCCTCGATGCCTCGCTTGGAGACCACGTACCTCAGGAGCTGTCCGGTTGGGACATTGAAGGTGCATTTCCTTGGGTTGAGCTTGATGTTGTACCTCCGCAGGTTTGCCAAGGTCTTGGCCAGGTCGGCGAGCAGGTCGTCCTAGCGGGTGGATTTTACCACCACGTCGTCGATGTAGACATGTATGTTGCGGCCAATTTGGCTCGCGAGGCACTCCTGCATGCACCTTTGGTAGGTGGCGTCGGTGTTCTTGAGGCTAAACATCATGGCCTTGTAGCAGAAGGCACTGAATAGCGTGATGAACACCGTCTTCTCCTCATCCTCGACCGCCATTTTGATCTAGTTGTAGCCAGAATACGCGTCGAGGAAGCACAACGACTTTGATCCCGCAGTCGAATCGATGATCTGGTCGACGCGCGGTAGGACGAACTCCTCCTTTGGGTAGGCGCTGTTGAGGTTGGTGTAGTCGATACACATTCTCCAGGTGTTGTTCTTTTTTAGGACCATGACTAGGTTTGCTAGCCACTTGGAGTACTTGATGGGCAGAATGAAGACTGCAGCTAGCAGGTGCTATACTTCTTCGATGATTGCTCAGCGGCGCTCTTCATTGAAGGGTTGAAGCGACTGCTTTACTAGTCGCACTTTGGGGTCGGTGTTGAGTTTGTTCTCAGCGAGTTCCCTCAAGACACCAGGCATGTCAGATGGTTTCCATGCAGAGATGTCGCGATTCTCACGGAGGAACCCGATGAGCATGCTTTCCTATGCGAGGCTCATGTGCACCCCGATGGTGACCGTCTGGTTGGAGTCACCCGGGACGAGCTCGATGGTGTGGTGTGCGTGGTCGCCTCGTATGTGGAACTAGCAGCGGTTGGCTTCTTCAGAATGGTCGGGTCGTCCTTGTTGATGCTGCCCGCGTATTTTGCGAGTTGTTCCGCGTGGTCAGTCTCCGCGGTGATGACAGTGTCGGTGAGCTCGACGCCTTTGTCCTCGCATTCCACGGCCATGTTGGGTTCGCCATGGACGATGATGATGCCGATTGGCCCTGGGAGCTTCATCATGTTGTAGGCATAGTGTGGGGTCGCCATGAATTTGGCGAACGCTTGTCACCCCAGGACACAGTGGTAGGGGCTGCGGAAGTGCACCAGCTCGAAGACAGTCCGCTCCATGCGGTAGTTTGCTAGTGTTCCAAAGGTGACTGGTAGCGTCACCTCGCCAATCGGGTACGCCTTTCGACTAGGGACGATGCCGTGGAAGGTTGTCAGGGTTGGCTCGATCGCTGACTCTAGGAGCTGGAGCCTCTTAAATGTGTCCAAGTACATGATGTTGATCCATCTCCCACCTTCCATCAGCGTCTTGGGTAGCCAGTAGTTGGCCACTTTGGGCCTGACCACCAGGGCGACTCGCCCTAGGTACTCGATCTTGGGCGCGTGGTCTTGGTGACTCCAGGTGATGCATTGCTCGGACCAGTTGAGGAAGCAGGGGATGTCGACCTATGTCACTGCATTGACGGCGACTGCACGGGCGAGCACCTTCTTCTCACACTTGGTGTCGAGCCCGGTAAAGGTGTGAAGCGGCCTGACGGTGTTGCCGAAGTCGCCAGTATTTCCGTTGTCCCTTGGCGGGTTGTTGTTGGGGTCGTCCCATGCTCGCCTTGCCTTTTCTATCTCCTTGAGTGACTGGCAATGTGCGGTGGTGTGGATGGTGGGTTTCCCTTCCCTACTGTGGTAGACACAGGGCTGGTTGAGCAGGGCAGCGAGGTCGAATTTTGGTCTCGTCACGTTGTTGGTGCGGTAATTCCCGCTGTCGCGATAGTTTCCCCCGTCACGGCAGAAGTTCTTCGGGTCGCGTTGGCCGTAGCTGGCGTTGGTGACGAAGTCGACTCGCCCGTCACTACGGCATTTTCCGGTGAGGCGAGTGTTGCTGTAGCGCATGTCGCGTTGTCGCCCGTTGTCATGGCCGCTGGTGCAGCGTCTTCCTCCTAACTCATCGTCGGAATCTTGGTTGGGGTCCTCCTCCGCGTAACTCTTGGCGATCTCGAGGAGGTCGAGAATGTTGTCGAGCGTCCAGTAGACCCTCTTGATCTTAGCGACTAGGGATTCGTACCGGCACACATTCTTGAAGTAGTGAATCGCCATGTTCGGGTGAATGCCGGAGGCGTTGATCCATAGTTCCTGCCACCTCTGCATCCATTGGCAGGTCGACTTGTGTTGCCCCTAGATGCATCGCTCTAGGTCCTCGATGGTGGTGGCGCAGGTGTAGGAGCCCTCGAAGTGCCGGACGAAGGCGTCACACATCTCTTCCCACGAGTCGATGTTGTCAGCAGGGAGGGTGTTGATCCATTGCCGGGTCGCTCCCTCCATCATCAGGAGGAGCTAGGGAGCGTCTAGCAGGTCGGTGTGGCCAGCGATTTCCATCGCCATGAGGTACGTGTCCAGCCACACCACTGGGTCGTACGTGTGGTCGTACGTTTCGATCTCCTTGGGTGCCTTGAAATTGGCGGGATACTTCTTGCCTCGGATCATTGGCCCGAAGCATTAGGGGCCGACTCGGTTTAGCGAGCCCCTAGGTTTGGGGTCGCCGCGGTTGGTGAGGGTTTGCCTCAAGTCATTGGGTTGGCGCGCCCGCCAGGCCTGGTTGTTGATGATGTGTGTTCGGGCGTTGATGGGTTGCTTGTTGGCGGCGATTGTGTTATTTACTGGCCGCGGTTCGTTGGAGGAGAGCGTGGGGTTGGCGACTCGTGGCTGGTGTGCCAGTGGCTGGGGCGATGGGCAAGTGACAGTGTTGGCGATGGTTGGAGGGCCGCTTGAGGCTGCCCTGCTTGCCGATGAACGAGAATACATCTGTCCCCGCGGGTTGACTCCCACGGCTTGCTGCTCGACAGCCCTGGCGAGTAGGGACTTGGCGTACTGGATCTGCAACGCGCCCTCTCCTTGCATGTCGCGGTGGGCAACTACAGCGTCGGCCACGATGACGTTGTCCATTGGAGTGGAGTACAATGGGAGCCCATTGGCGTCGCGGGCCTGTGGCGAGATGATGATTTGCGGCTGGTCCGGTGGGGGCGCGTGACCAATTGGTGGCGGCGGGGCCCCAGTCGCCGGTGTAGCGGGTCGTGGTTGGTTGCTACCGCCTGGCGGCGCATTCTCACAGTATTCGCGCTCGGCTGCGCGTGCGGGGTCGCTTTCGTCGTTGAAGTTCAGGACATGGCCCTGGATGTTGGAGTTCAGGCAAGTCCTGATGCGGCGTTGATGGTAGAGTGACAGTTCCTGCACTGTTGCCCGCTCAAGGTAGAACTTCTCGCGCTCGGCTATCTCCCTGCGTTGTGCCTCCTCCAGTCGCAGGCGAGCTTCCTCCACCTCCGTGGTCGTGCGGTTGGCAGCATTAGTGTGGAGAATGGATCTGGCGGGGCGGCCTTGCTGCCTGCCATGTAGATCATGTTGAAGCGATTGGATCTGGCGCGGAAGTCCTCGGGGGACTCCCAGCCAGGGTTGGAATTGAAGATCCCAAGGATTGAGGAATCCTCGAAGTCCTTAGGGTTGGAGACCCACATGATGGAGTCCTCCCATGATGCTACGGTGATGGATCCGTCAACCGAGGCAGGGGTCATGGAGTCGGCGTCGTTGTGGAGAGCAGCGTCGTCTGTGTCGGCGTTGGTCCCGACCGTGTTGCTAGTGGCCAAGTCGTACTCGGTGGCGAGGCGGCTAATGGAGCGGACCTGCTCCTCTGAGAGCAAATCATGGCATGGCGATGATTCACCGACGATCATCGTTCCTATCGAGTCGACTGCGTCGATATGAAGCCGATGAACAAGATGATGGCTCCGATCGGCATCACCGTGTTGTGTGTGATCGGGCGCGACGCTGGGATGTAGCTGCTGGGCAGGATCTACAGGATCCTACCGGTGGCGATCATGCGGCCGGTGGCGATCGGCCGATCGATTGGCGTGTAGGGTCTCGCCGCAGAACTCAGGACAGACTGGCCATGCCCCATGGTGGGTGCCACTATAGTAGGAATGACCACGGCAGTTGCTGACATGGGCAACAATTGATAGAAGAGGGGGTGAGAGATGGCGGCCATCTGCGGTGCGCGATGGGGACGGATGCACATGGGTTTACCCAGGTTCGGCCCCCTGAGGGTAATGACCTACTACTACTAGATTGTATTGATGGAGAGTGAGTTACAGGGGGGTGATCTCAGCATCTAAGTAGTGAGTCACTAGAAAGGGGTGTATGATGGAACGTGAGTCCTCAATCTACCCTAGGGAGGTTTATATAGGGGTACCTCGCTAGGGTTTACAGTATACAACCGAACAAGTTATGGATTCGGAGGCTTTTGACCTAATCCGACTGGGCCTCAGCAATGCTTCTGGGCCTCCAGTCTCCAATCGCCAAGCCTTGTCTTCAGTTGCATTCCAGTGGCCATCCTACAGGCCCACTCACGTGTCCTTTGGCCCAATCGGAACGTTCCTCTGGGCATACACCGTTCAGCATATCCCCATCACTTACCCCCGACCAAACGTCAGATTTTAAGCAAAGTCACCGAATAGTTAACGACCAGTAGTACGGGCGTGCGCGACCGTACCGCGCGCCTGTACCGAGTGCACCGCCTGGGAGCAGCCGTCACCCCCAAGGAAGTCACCCGGTATGCGCGGGATCCGGTCATACAGCCCGCCCGTACCGAGTACGCGGACGCCATATTCACCCCAAGGAGGTAACCTAAAATCCCCAAATCATCTATTTTCTCTTTCTTCTTCCTTCAAACTTCAAACCACCTCCATTGGATCTTCAAATTTACTCAATATTTCTTAGATTCTTCACACTCACTCGATCTAAGGTATGATTCTTCTCCGATACCCAACTTATTTGTGCAAAATCTTCGCTTAATCATTCATCATTGTCAATCTAGACATAGGTCTTGTTCTTGATTCAATCTTGGTACTAAGTATGCTTAGCATTGTTTTTAGGGGAGTTTCTTTTGTAGTTACTGTAGAGAATAACTTGTGCTATGTTTCTATTGGACAAAAATCTTTATTTACTTTGTCTTGTTTTATTTATTAGATGAACACGAGGAGCCGTACACGTGAGATGGCTGCGGAGTCTTCCATGCCACCCGTTGATACGTTAACCCCTAAGTCACTTGGCATTGATTTCACCGAGGAGTTCCATCTTACCCGTTTCGATCATCTCAAGATTCGAGAGATCAAGTCCACCAACTGGGCATGTCCTTATATCCTGAACCAACTTGGCATTCGTGCTGATTTCGATTTACTTTGCAACAATGTTAGTTTCTATAATTTTCTCTTTCAGGATGTTGTGACATACCACCGCTTGATGCTTGAGTTCTTCAGCACCTTGACACACATGGTGGAGTTGATCGAATTAAATTCCGTCTTATGAACTGCGAGTATACTTTGACACTCAGCCAATGGGCTCAATTCTTTGGGTTTACCAACAACACCAACGATGTATGCACAACTACCTTTTTTTTAGAGCCTTCCCCTTTACAATATTTTAGTTCAATGAAAATTCGTGGACACACACCCAAGGGGAACCAAATTGATCATCCTACTATTTGATATTTGTTCTATGTTATTGCTAACACATTGCAGACACGTGGTGAGTTCACTAGAGTTAATGAGGAGGACATGTTGATCCTCGCAAAAGTTGCACTAACTTAAAGCAAAATTTGGGCGCTCTACTTGTGTCTTATCTTAAGCATCAAACTCTTCAATCTCGTGGACCCATATGTGGAGGAGGAATTGTGAACGTTCTTGCACACGCACTTCACATCAACCTAGGTAATGTCCAACCGTTCACTAGAAGTAACTGTCTCTGTCTATCTACTCTAAGAGCATGTGGTATGATTTCTAAAAATCATGGTAGATATTTCTTCAATATACCTGGAGTGGATCACTTGATCCCTGCTCCTTTGCCTAATGGTTTATTCTCTATCGAGGATGGAAATTTGCGTTATGACACACAGGTTGAAACTAATCTACCCCAACAAGAAATACACGTGGGAGGAGGAGAAGATGGAGAAGTATAACAAGAAGGACCCGAACAAGATGAGCAACCACCAAACTGCTACACCACCTATATTGATATTTATGCAGTCGAAGGAAATATTCAAAACATGAACAACCTCTCCATCAACCTTCGAGATGCTACCGCAAGCCTCGCCACCCAGTTTCATGATTGGAGTAGCCAATGGAACATGGGAGATTATCCACCACCACAATGAGCAACAAAAGGGCTTGCAAATCTATTTGTGTAATAATGAGGTTGCACTCCAGCTCCTTGAGAGCTTTGAAACACTCGTGTTGGCTTGTTCCAACACTTTTCTTTTTTCCTTTGCTTTCTAATTTTCTTTTGTTTTAGTTTATTTGTTTTCCTTTGTTTTCTTAAACCCTTGCATGGTCGCAAGTTATTTTCTACTCTTTAATCCCTATCCTCAAAAATACAAAAGGATTTTTCCATTTATCCTTTTTTGTAAACATGGATTCATACTTTGCCTCTTCTCTTTAATATCATTTCGAGAGTAATCATGTTTGAGTTTTGAAGTAACACATCCCTATAAGGAAGAGGATCATGAAGTTACTTATGAGAAGTATGTCCTATGTCTCCCACTTATGAAGTTTGAGTTATTTATCTTAGTTGTTTGATTTGGTAAGTTGCCATGCTAGTGGGAAGTAAATTAATATGGTTAGAGTAAGGCTTTTTATTGGTATGATGATTAGTTGTTGAATCTCTTGCTCTAGTTCTTTTAGTTAACCGAGTCTTGCCTTGGAAATAATAATGCCAAACAAGTAATATAAGAAAAAGTCTGAATTTATGACTTGTTTGATGAATGATTGTCTTGAGAGTATACCCTTGATTATACTTAACCCCATAGATATTTTGACAGTCTCGATGGCACTCATGAAATGAGTTGTTTGATTGAAATAGAGTCTAGCAGTAATTGTGATGCATGCCAAACCTAACCTTGTGGATCAAACCACGGTACTAGCTCAAAAAAAGAAAGAGAAAGATGCAAGACAACTTTGTTCTATGTCTCTAATGCACACCTTTGGGATGCCAACAACTCCACTAGCTTTTGAATGATCTATGGTATAACCCCAGATTTCGGCTATGAGTTGATGACATGAGTGACATCCGTGTTAATGTATGGGCAAAAGTATTGGTATTCTAAAAGATTCTGCAAACACTAGCAACAAGAAAAAACAGTAATCCTTGAAAAATGAGATGAAAAAAGAAAGAAAAAAAGATATCTATGAGGATCCACATAACAAGTCCTTGGCATGGTCTCATTACTACTTTACGAGTTTTTCTTGAAAGACAATGATTGGATTAGAAGTGTTTTAGATTGACTTGATTTATTGATGTGGATGTAAATAAAACACTTCATTGTTATACTACTCGGGACATGAAACTCTCTTACTCAATTATGCTATTTAAACATCCTAGTGTTCCTTTGCAAGGTGAGAGTTAATTAGAGGAATTTGATTGATTTCTACACTTCTAGTTATTAATTATATTAAAATTTACTTTGATTATCTTGACTTACCGAAGCTTGTATATTATTATTGTCATCTCTCTAACTTTGATAAGCTTCACAAATGAATGAAGTGTTGAGCACATACGACTACCGACTGTAAGCAAACTCTTATTCTCGTTGTTTCAAGTTTAAACGCTGAATTTCTTCTAGTTCTTTTGGTTCTTCTTGCTCGAGGACGATCAAGATTTGATCTCTGGGGAAGTTGATGGCTCCGATTTTTGACATCTTCCACCGCGTTTAAAGATATGCAAATCCCTTCTTTGATTTATGTGGTGCAGGAAATCACTATTTTAAGGCGAAATAAGGAGTCATAATGAAGGATTTTGAGGAACTACACACGGCCAAGTAATTGGAGAAGCTTACCAGGGCGTCAGCACGCTTAACACTACTGTAGAATAGACCATCAGTGACAGGCTCAAAAGGTCCATTAGTGACAGGAAAAGCGTTTGTCACTAATAACTAGTCACTGGTATGAGGTTACTAGTGACAGGCAACTGCCCGTCACTAGTATGTGTACTAGTGAAAGGCATTTACATGTGTCTGTCACTAGTATATGCATACTAGTGACAGACAAAAGAGATGCATGTCACTGGTTATGAGCAGAAGCCGCAGTCCTATTGGTCTTGTAGTGACAGGCCCATTGTCCCACCCGTCACTAGATTAAATTCTGGTAATGAAAAAATTAATGTATTTTCCATTAATACTTTAGATAGCACAATAAGATGTTATACAAAAATTAAATGCGTTTTCTGAGAAAATACAAAACGTATAGTACCAAGGTATGTATCTTTAGTTTACATTACAGCCTGGGCCATGATCTGGATGGTACGGATCCAACATATGGACGCTCTTATCAACAGTGAAAATAAACTACAAAAATAAAAACAACTAGACTAGATATATACTACTCATAGTTCCATCCGATGAGTAGTTCATCCCGTCTCAATCTTCAATGCACTACATTTGTGTGTGACATCTTCTCAATTGGTACAACAAAACCACGAGGTATACATTGTCATCCAACTATTCGGCCGTCCCTAATCTTTACACCAAGATCACTTTTGTTTATTCTTCATCTGCTATAGGTGTTCATAAGCTGTGAGAATTTCAGTGCAAGCGTGGAAAAAGATGCATACGATGTCAATGTATAAAGATACTCCAGATGCTAATAAGCATTCAACAGTAAAAGTGAATCTATAATAATCTATTCTTCATCTGCTATAGGTGTTCATAAGCTGTGAGAATTCCAGCGCAAGGGTGGAAAAAGATGCATACGATGTCAACGCATAAACATACTCTAGATGCTAATAAGCATTCAATAGTAAAAGTGAATCTATAATCTATAATAACTAAATAAATAAACAGATGATCCAAACTGACCTATTTCTCTGCACATGCAAGCTATACAAATCATCGCGCTTCTAATTGGTCTTTGTCATTATACATTTTCCAATTTAATTTTTTCTTTTATTTTTCTGAGCAATGCAAGAAAATCTCATTACCTTCTCTTGTCTCCCCACCATTTCATCAGCCTCCTCACAAGGCCGTCGATGAGTCTCCCTGATAGATTTATCTTCTGCCGGTTAGCCTGGTATCGCAATACTTTTATCATCATCGGTGAGTCGCTTTCCCAAACTCATGTCCATCTTGATCTGTAGTTGCGACAAGGGCCACTGCATCTCTCAGCGAGACCCGCACTTCTCATTCTCCTTCAACAGATTCGTGAGATGTTATTGTACTGTCCTAGAACACACGATTGCCTGGACAATGCCAATGGCCTATCTCCACATAGGTCAACAATGAGCAACAAAACCTGAACAAAGAAGGTACCATGATGAAATTAACATCCGTCGATTTTTTGATCTAGCCTTGGCTTGGCTTAGAATCATTTTGAAAGAAGATTATTAAACTAATGCCAAATATTTCCCTTTTTTTGTAGCAAGAGAACTGAAGTATGTGCTGCCAGAAATAGCTCATTTGTGTTTCGAACACTTTTCTTGTTTTTAATTTCTGAAGTTCATCTTATTAGGAGAAAGAGAATGACACACTTTAATTCAAAGGTAGATGATCGATAGCCCTAACCTTAGGCAGGACATAGCCTCTAATCTCAACATCCTACATTGCTTCCCTGAACCAACCGGGGATCAAACATAGGATCTCGTGGTCTTCTTCACAACATATTTGGAAACACTTCCACATCAAAGAACAAAAATAGCTTTTAATCAGATTAATTTTGAAGACTTGACTATATTTGAGTAGCTCAGTTCTTCAGATAGTCAGACAAACAAACAAATTACCTTCTCGTAGTAGGAGAACTTGGTACAGAGGTCCTCGGCATCGGGAACCCCGTCCTTGGGGCTTGGGCCCAAACGCGTCGATCTCCTGGAGCAACTTCTCCTCCTGCTCGGCCAACAAATCGATTACTGAGATTAGATTGAAAATGGGGAAAGATGTGGATTGATTAGGTTTGGAGTCTAGGCCTGGTTTACCTGGATTGAGACGTCCGGAGCAGGTCGCGGCATGGTCCGCGGGCTGTTCCTCTGTGACGACCGAGTGGCCTCACCCCAGCCGAAGGATCCGCTAGAGCGCTCCACCTGCACGGGGCGATGGGAAAGGCGCCGCCAGGTAGTGCCTAGCTGGCAGGGCGAGGGAATCGACGGGAGAAGCACGCCGCGTCGTGCTGGTCGGCGCCCTCCTAGCCGCTGTGCAGCACCCGCCCAACTCCCTCGGCCAGATACGCCGGCGCGTCAATCTGCCGGTACCGGGGGATGGTGACTGGCTCTTTTTTTCTATTTTGCACGCGTGAGGGCAAAATTAGTTGGCACAGCTACGCAATTAACTAACTGCTTAAATCACGGGATACGCTCCTATCATTAGGCACTCCCAATTAATGATAAACTATTATCTTGGCAAAGCCAACACGAGAAAGATGCATTCTAGTGTTGTAGGTCCACCGATTGGACTGTTTAGGAACTAAAGTATGTACACCCGATGAGAGAATAAAAAGAGATATACACTAAAAAAATATTAGTGACAGACACATTTTAAGACTGCCACTAATCATAGCGTTACCAGTGACAGGCATTTATAGATGTCTGTCACTAAGTAATTTTTCCATTCATTCAAGCTCCGCAAAAAATACTATTGACGGTGACTTTTATACGCCCGTCACTAGTGTTCTGTACTAGTGAAAAGCTTATTCTTACCCGTTGTTGGTAATACTTACTAGTGACTAGCATAGTTTTGCCAGTCACTAACCACCTGGAGGCTATAAGCCTTTTTGCAGTAGTGGCTTAATGACCACTGGTATGGGCGCGGTTCGCCCGTACTGCCCGCCCATACCAGGTGGTGATCGATTCGTCTTGTCAAACCCTACAACTTTCATGAAGATGCATATATATTTCAAGGCTCCAGCCGCCGGCCAGAGAGCCGCCATTCTCAGATTGCATCACAACACCACCAAACGAGATCCACACCATTGTTCATCCATAGTTCATCCATTGTTCATCACCTCCACAATCCATCCCTCCACTAGCCATATCCATTGCTTTGTACTTTTAGATCTTGTGATTTGGCGACCATTGTAAGATTATTTTATTTCAATCTTAGTATTTGCATGATGTTTTCTATCTCCGATCTATTTGTTATGAGTGAGTAGTCCTCAGGGGCTGCGGGTTGGGGAGAAACCTCGCAACAAATATGTGCATCTAGATCATGGGAGAATTGTATTTTTTTTGGATTCTTGATTTGTATCTTTTGTTTCTTCGTCTATCGTCTCGATCTGTGGACTTGTAGTTACCCAAGATCCCATAGATTGATAAAGGCTTAAGGTGCGATACTTGGCTAGTGGCGATCTCATAGCAAAATCAGTGATAGAAAGGGAAGTACGGTCTTCGCTTAGCGCCCCATTCGGGATAAACAACAACATCACCACTTAAAGCTTTGATTTGTGTTTACACTTAATAATTGTTTGTAACCCATGGCTTCAGTGTACTCTCGGTTGGATTAAAAGTCTATTTCTATGCCCGCTGCATCACAAGGGTTCTAGAATATTAGGATGTGTTGCCCACAAAAGATTATCTCAATACAAACATTATACATGACTATGCTTAATTTTATCTTTTATCCCATTTGATGTGCAACTGCATGTGGATCTTTAACCCTAGCCTATCTCCATCCATTGATTCAAACCCTTTATAACGTAAACTACATTGGTCTGGTTAACTAAGGTAAAATGAACAAACGAAGTCTTGTAGACGTGTCCTTTTTTATTACCTTTTAGTAGTGCTTTCCGAGGTTCGATTAAACCTAGATCTTCTAGGGAAAAGCTATTACACTACATCCGTGAATCAAGATCGAATGTATCAAGAACATCCTCTTCATGGTGGTCCTCGGAATAGGAAGAGGTCAACAATTGAAATGCATAACACGGCAATAGGAAGAAGTAAGTACTGAATTGTGCAATTATAATCTATGACAAGCGCATGAAAACTAGAGGCCTAAAATGACCATGCCCTGATTTCTTCTTCTTGGAACTTTTTCCACCAACAAATGAATCTGCATCTCCCTTCGAAGCAACATCAGCTGTGTGGGGGTTAGCCTCAGCAGTATCTGAAGGGGTGGTTATAGTAGCATCTGGAGGTGTCGTTATAGCAACATTAGCATCATCTGGAGCTGTACCAGCAACACCACCACCATTTGGAGGTGTACCAGCAACAACACGAACACCATCTAGAGTTAGCACTTCAATATCACCAACTGTTATAGTGTGCACATCATCAACAAGAGTTGATAATAAAGGAGACTTAGGAGTTTGAATTCTTCTATTATCTCCCACAGTACTAGCTAGCACCGAACAAGGAACAACTTTAACACTAGATGGGAGAGTAATTACAACACCGCAAGGAGGTAGAACATAGTGAGGGGCCACTTTAGGAATTTAGATATATATGGCATCAGAAACTGCCACGTCTAGGATAGGCTACACATCTTGAGACATTCTTCGAAGAGGTGATTGCACACTAGCTTATGGTCGACTAGTGCTCCGCCCTTCTATGCAAGATTGGTTAGCAGAAATTTCTTGACTATCCAACTTCTGTTGCATTGCATTTATTCTTTCCTCCTGGGCATCCAACCTGGCGATAAGGACAACATTCATCGACCTAAGCTCATAGTCTCATCTAATATTTTTGAACACCTCGCAGATGTTCTTGCAATCTCAACTGCCTTGCAGGCATGTGGTAAGAATCCCAATCCACTAACTCTGCCTCTTGTATCTTTTGGGAAGGCATGGGCATAAAGGTCACCTTCTTCAATATCTTTGTACTCAAGGCCTGGATCAAGTAGAAGTTCTCTTTGCATATTTACCTAGCATATTGTTTGTACTAGCATTAACCATCATGTATATACGTCGTATGTTATAAGATAGTGAATAATAACTTACAATATTTCTCTTAGCCACTTCCTCAACAGGTATGTTGTCTTTGTTCATGTATGTGGCTCTGTACAATTTGGCTCTTGTAATTGGATGCTTATAAGTTTTATCCTAATCAAAGATGCATATAGTTTAGTTCTTATTATTTGACGCTTATGAGACTTACCACAATGACCTAGCAAACGCAGGTGATGCATGGCGGAGGGGTGGATGCCAGTGGTAGGGGCGGTGGTGGAAGGGGTCACTTCAGGCCGTCGTCGTCCGACCTTGTTGACGTAATCAGTCGGTGGTCTTCGGGGTCAAGGGTTTAGTGTGCAGAGGAGAATGAGTATTTTGGAAATGGGAAAGGGAAATATTTTCCTAAGGAGGGCCACGACGGCCTAATTTCAGGAGGGACCATTCGATATCTAAGCGAGGAAGCGGAAAATTGGTCGTGGGACCCGACAAATGTGGACTGTGATGTGATACATTGCAAATGTATCTATAATTTTTGATGTTCCATGCTTGGTTTTATATACTTTCTTGTGTTTTGCCCACACTTTGGAGTACTTTTCATATGATTTCTTGGACTAACCTATTAACAAGAGCCATAGTGCCAGCTGCCTGCTTTCTGCTGTTTTTGGTTCCAGGAAGTCAGAAAATGAATATTCTCAGAATTGGACGGGACAAAAGCGAAAGTTGCTATTTTACCGGAAGACATCTCGAGCCAGAATACGAGACGAAGAAGGGCCAGAGGGTGGCCACACCACCTGGTGGCGCGGGTCAGGCCAAGCCACGCCAAGGGGTGGTGTGGGCCCCTCTGGCACCACCTCGGTCTGCCCTCTCGCCTATAAGAAGCCTCCAGATGCATAAACCCTAAAGGATCAAGCCTCTAGCCATGAAAAGTTCCGCAACGCCACCGCCACCAAAGGGGAGATTCGGGGGACAGAAAGTCTCTGTTCCAGCACCCTGCCGAGACGGGGAAGTGCCCCCAGAGCCATCTCTATCGATCTCCACCACCATCTCCATCACCGTTGCTGATTCCCATGATGAGGAGGGAGTAGTTCTCTCTCGAGGCTAAGGGTTCTACCGGTAGCTATGTGTTCATCTCTCTCTATGCATGATCTTATTGAGATCATGAGCTTTGTAATCAAGTAGATCTACCTTGCTACTCAAGTGCTTTAATGGATCTCTACTCTCCCCATGTGTGTGAAAGTGACAGCGTGCACACTATGGTGGCACTTAGGCTAGAGATTACAAATACTTGTTATGAGTTATATTTGGAGTTGGATGTCTTTATGAAATTGTGGTGTTTGTTGGACTCATCTAGTACTCATGGTGACAGTGTGGGGTTATCTAGATGGGAAAGATGAACTTTGAGGTGTGCTGTTATAGCCCTACCAACCATTAGAGTGTCCAACCAGAGAGTAGTTCAGCGTAGTATCATAAAGAAGAATATATTTATATGAGAGTGTTCACTAGTGAAAGTATGATCCCTAGGCCTTGTTTCTAAGCATTGAAACACCGTTTGCAACTAGATCTGTTACATGTTTGCTTGCTACTATCTTTATTTCATTTTGCCTTTCGTCTTTTCCACGCCATCAAGCTATTTTCTTGCACCATTGTCTTATATCGATACCACTTGTATTTTACTATCTCTTCGCCGAACTAGTGCACCTATACACCTGACAAGTGTATTGGGTGTGTTGGGGACACAAGAGACTTCTTGAATCTTGATTGCAGGGTTGCTTGAGAGGGGATACCTTTGACCACTTTCTCCCTGAGTTCGATAAACCTTGGGTGATCCACTTAAGAGAAAACTTGATGTTGTTCTACAAACCTCTGCACTTGGAGGCCCAACAACTGTCTACAAGAATAGAAGTGCGTAGACATCACGGTGCATACAGGTACTAGGAATCACATGACTTCAGAAAAAAAAGGCAATCGCGACAAAATGGTGTCGCGACAGCCCATCTACCGGGATCCAATTATTGAGGTACTTTTTGCTTTTGCCGTCCCAAAAATCCGCCAGGTATGGGGGTATTTTTGTAGTGATTCAAACTATTATTGGCAGTTTATCATGGCTAATTCTAGATTTGGAAGTACTGATTATTTGTAATTGAACTAAAGTGAACAACAAACATGTTCCCCTAATAGAACATTAATCATTTCAATGATTCCTAGGCTTTAGCTTCACTTAGGAAAATGATTTGAAACCACAATGACTTACAAATATTTTTGGATTGTAAATGTAATTAGTGGCTTGCTGACTCTTGTTTAATGATGGCTAACAGTTTATTTGATAATCTTCCTAGGTGCTCTACTTATGAAAGGATTTAAATGTATTATTTGCTTGCTTGCAAAGGAAATTACATTCTTTAAGAACACTCCTGGCTTGTGATATATATGTCAAGTGACTTGCTCATTTATTATTGGCGACATCTGCTACCCTAGCTTCTGCTGTAGTGCCTCCATACCTGGAGTGTGCACAATAGTAGCTGGGTAGCATGACCTGCTACTTTTAAGAAATTACTCTAGACCAATGATACAAAAGCTGAGGTAGTTACCTTATGGATAAGAACATATATTGATACTTGCTTTAGTAATTCTCTGTGACGATCTTGCAAAACAACCCTTTGCAAGATTGAGAGAAATCCTATTACATGTTCTTGTTGTATTTGTTGCCATAAACAAGTAAGAACAAATACTAAGCTGAGATCTAAGTGTGGCAACCTGTTTCCAATTGGTAGGTGATGTTCCTGGCTACTCCTAATGTGGATCGTGATCCTTTGCTCTTTGATCTTGTTTCCTTTACCTCCTGACCTGTTATTCCTGATGCTCCTATTGCCTTCTTCCTTCTCCTCCTAGTGTTGCTGACCTGTTCTTCCATGAGCTGATGCTGACCTTCTCTTGATTACGAAACCATGGTGGCATTGATTTGTGTGGATGTGATGGAGATCCATGGAAGATCTGGTGATGTCCTTGGGTGGGTGCGTGTGGATATGAGTAATAGTTCTGCTATGGCTGATTCTCTCCATCTATATCTTGATGCCCTCTTTTTGTGTTGACATCACATAGTTCATGTGATGAAGTGTGAGCTGCTTACTTGTGGGTCCCTCTCGGTTCCAAGTTTCAATGCCATCTTGTGGACTAGCTCAAAGAAAACTATGATCTTTTCCTACCTTTGACTGTTGCTTTCTTACTTGTACCGTCAAGGTGAAACTTACCCCCTTTGCATGCCAATGATGTTGTACTGAGGCAGTAAAATTGAAAAAAATACTAGTGGTGAAACTTGCCCCCTAAAGACTTTCTTAGTGATGTAAATAACAGTGCATTTCATTGTTATACTGAGAGCGATTCTAATAAAATAACCCCCTAACTTTATTTTATTTGTTTGTGCCTTCTCTTTTTCAGGAACAAGAGCTAGACAATGTCAAGCAGAAGAACCAGTTCTAGGATTTAGTTTTAGGTTTTTCCTTTTATCCATTTTTGTAATTTTTCTTTATTATTTTATTGGAAGGAAATATTGAAATATTTGTTTTAAGCAATAAAGTTAATCTTATTCTTGTATTACAGTTTATAATACTTGGATTTGTTTATAAGAAATAAATAATAGCGCTAGATTGTTTCGGCTCAAACTGCTATCCATGTCGTCTCGATTCTTTTCGGCCGTGCGATGGACGCCAAGGAGGACACGTGACGGCGTCACAACGGAGCCCTGCTATACCGTGAGACGGGTCTGCTACGGGCCAGGAAGAAACATTCATTGCCGCGTGCGGGAGTACCGCGCGTCGTCGTACCACGCGTTGATGGACTCCGGGCCGTGCGCGCGACATGTGCCTGCCGTCAGCGTAGACGGGTTGGAACGCACGCGGTAAGAGTCATTCCCTGAGCGATAGCGCTCTGCACCCGCCGGTTCTTCCGTATGATTTCTGAATTTATTTAGAAGTAATTCGTCGAGATCGTGTATCCTTTTCTTATTTATCGAAAAATACTAAAAAATATCCTAAAGTGCAGCCGGATAGATCCAATGTATTCTTGAAATAGACAACTCGCACACACTCCCTTTCCAAAAAATAATCAAAACACCAACCATCACAGTTAAATTTATTAGAGGATGGCAGGGACTGCCGAGAGCCAAAGTGGCTACGTGAGCCCAGGTCCATTTCCAGGAATTGGGGGTCCCGGTGCGAAACTTAGAGAAGGCCCAAATTTTCAAACAAAAATGCCTTTTTAAGTTGTTGATACTTTCTTTTATAGAATTCATTATTTTTCCATGTCTCATAAAAAGAAATTAATATAGATGGATTCAAACAACCTGATTACATATGATGACCACGGAACAATTTTTATTTTATAACTATCATAGAAAGTTGCTATTACTATCTAGACAAAGTGACAAATTGCAGTGGTTATATCGGCTATATAAAGAAGAAATATAAATAATACATGATCGGTGCTGCGATTTTTTTAAAATAATACACTTTATTTAATGATTTCCACATATATTGCACGATTTTGAAAATTTACAAAACTAGCACATAGTCGGCTTCGGCCTGACCGAATGGGCCAATCGGCGTGGGCCAAGCCGAGTGAGCTCCATTCGGCCAAGAGCATGCCGACTGCATGTGGCCGCGTGGGGTTGCGGGACCCGCATGCTCCATTTGGTCAGGCCTAGGCTGAATGCCCATTCGGTCAGGCCTAGATCGACTGCATGCTCGGTCAGGCCCAGGCCGAATGCCCATTCGGTTAGGAGGAGGCCGAATGGAAGTTACCAGACCGCCCCGCTCCGCTTCTTCTTTTCCTCCCATGGCTAGCTTGTTCCTCTCTCTCATGCGCATTCGGTTTGGGCCTGACCGAATGATCCATTAGGCCTGAGCCTGATCGAATGGAGCATTCGGCCAAGGCCTGACCAACTGCATGTTGGGTTGTCAGCCAGCGGCCCACTGGGTCAGGCCCAGGACGAATTGGTCCACTCGGCTAGGGTGAAGCCGACAATGTGCTACTTTTATAAATTTTTAAAATCATGCAATACATCTGAAAATAATTAGATAAAGTATATTATTTAAAAAAATCGCATCGGTGATTGTGTCATAGGAGAGGCACACCAAGACGACATACACGATCTGGACAAACTGATCGTCTTGCTTGGGTACTCCCGGCTCTCTCTGTGTGTTCGGCTGCGCTATAAGCAGATACGATCAAACTTTATTTTTCAAGAGAGAGGCCGAAATGCTTGGCTCTATTCCTTATCGCAGCTGTTGACGGGAGATTGATTCACTGGTGGAAAAGGGCCTCTTGTCTCGGTCCGGAACTGGCACTAGTCCTAGTCCGGAACTGGCTCTAGTCTCGGTTTTCGATCCAGGACTGCTAGATCGGGACTAGAGGCCCTATCTCTAGTCCCGGTTTGCTACGGCCCGAGACTAGAGTCCACCACGTGGCAGTTTCCGCGCGACTGGGGGCGGAACCCCTCTAGTCCCGGGTCCTAACACTACCCGGGACTATAATGGTTCCTGTCGCGGCAGTGATTCATGTGTTTCTCTGCCGCGGCAGAGATTCTATGTTTTTATTTTATTTTTTCCATTTCGTTCCTTTTTTATTTGTGTTTCACTATAATTTAAAAAATGTTTCATACACTTATTCTACTCTACTATATACACAGTACATCTTGATGTATATATAAGTAATATTCGATCTCTTGCGAGCATACACGCATATATACAATATTCGATCATATCAAAAGGAAGGAAATGTTTGAAATTACATGGTCATTAATGATATATCATATCAACTACATGGAGATCACTAAGACATATAGAGTTCATCGTCCTCCGTATAATATTCTCCATTTATATCAGTGACCTCTTTCATCAGAAATCCTGCCAGTTCCTCTTGAATTACTCGTACGCACAGTTCTGACTCTAGATTCTCCCGCAAACTGTGAATATAATGTGAACCAACTTTACGCTCGTTGGTCAACTCGCGAATGTACTTGCAGACGTAGGATCTACGTAAATGAGTCTCCGGTAGCTGCTACAAGCCCTTGACCATTTTATAAGTTAGCTCATCTTTGAATGGACCGTCTGTTTTTTGTCTAAACCGTGTCCAACACCTGCTCGGCAAAGAAAATGAAAAGAGGAGTTATTAGTTACTTGATATAAGAAAATAAACGAAAGAGGCTGATATAATGCGATAATGATTGAAATTACTTATGGAGCATTGCTTTCATGTCGCGCTACTGCTCTTGGTCCCAACTTAATGAGTCATGGACTTCAACTAACGACTTGTCAACTTGAATGTTTAGCAAGATCCAATGAAACCTGCGGACGTTTACATAATCATACAGGCATAACTCATCAATTACACTTAAAAAAGAATGTGTACAAGACAGAAAGACTCACTTGAAGTTGTAAGGAAATAGTATGTGCTTGACGAAATTTTGCTCGATCAAAAAATTGTACATGTCATCCTCCACGGGGTGATTGTGTAACGTATATTCATTAACGATATATGCGTCAGTAAACTCAACATCATATACTCTTGCTCTTTTGCATTCAAACATCTTCATTCTATAGAATATAATACCGTACAGAAGGATATATAGTCAGGATATGATATATTACATGAAATGAACTAGCTGATCTAAAGACTAAATTACAGAAATAAATCACCTACAGACAATAGCAACCAAGGATAGATTTGTCGAGGGCGCATTGATTGTATAACTGAAACAGTTCGGTCATTTGAACCTGTATCGAGTACTCTTTAAAGTCATGCTCCTTTCTAACGGCCACCAAAAACCATTCTTTCTGGTGCCTTTTCTTTGTTTACGCAGTGTACCAATTATGCAGATTTCACATATGTGTTGATAGAAGTGTGAGCTCCTCATGACTGACTAGAGGCTCCCCTTTAACATATTGCCGTACTACCTGACCCACTAGCGTATCTTCATAGTCTAAGAATTGACCAAGAGACTTACTTGCCTCCATAGCAAGTTCTTTGGCCGTCGCTACAGTGATGCCTAGTTGTGCAGCGGCAGACCTGGCTCTAGGGTCCATTATTTGCATGTCCTTATCCAATTTTAGCTTTGAAGGACTTGTCGGTATCTGAAAATCACTTTGAGCGGGGGGGGGGGGGGGGGGGGGGGGAATGACTGAATCTTCTGTTGTCCGAGTTGCGTAACTTATTGTCCACTTTTTCCACTTGTTATTTTTCTGCTTTGCTTGCTTAATAATTTCGCGGTGATAGTCTGATTTCAGATTCATAGATACTTGGGATAGTTTCTCAAGAAAGGACTTAGCCCACTTTTTGTTTTTCTAGTAAATACCGGCTTTGGATCGGGCTTTTTTTGGTGCAAAAAAAGCCTGAGTATGGGTAGACGATATCGCGTCGTTTTCCTCATCAGTCATTTCATAAGGTCTCTTTGGAAGAGCTGGCGGGATGTCGACTATCTTTGACGTACTATGACCTTTCTTCTAAGTGGGGCGCAGGTGAGGGACGACCATCCGTTTTTTAGTCGGGGGCGAAGGCGGAGGTTGATATCAAGATGTACTTGCGCTATGGTGATTGACATCCCTCTCATCGAGGGATGGAGGACTTGAAGGTTGAAGATCGACATCCCTCTTGTCGAGGGATGGTGGACTTGGATTCCTCGGGGTCGGTATCCTTGGCGCCGAGCCTAGAAACTTGATGTACTTCTTCTTCCATAGAATGATATGGCGCTTGACATCTCCAAGTTTTCTAAGTCCTTCAGGTGTAGCGATGTCAATCTCTAGGTCCGCACAATCCTCCAGAAGGTCATCCAACGAGACACAAGCATAGCTAGGTGGAATCGGAAGTGAATGGTGGAGTTCTCCAGGTAGACAAGGTAAAGCAGTGTCGATCGCCACCTTGAAGGAAAGGTTGCTCATTGGTTGATGCAGCTCACATTGTGTTATCTCTCTGACATCATCCACACGGTAGCGAGGTGTCGGTGCATCATCCAGTAGTGTTTGATCATCAGCTTGGACCTCCGTGGAAGCCACACTGCTTCTCCGCTGGCTATGATCCATTGCAGGATCATCATCATTTACCTGAGATGTCTTTTGGCTAATTGCTTCCACCAGCTTCTTCATCCCAGCTAGGTCCTCTTCTATCCTCCCAATCCGGTCTGCCTCCCGGTCCTTCTTTCTCTTACGACTTCTGTAACTATCATCGTACTCAGGAAACCCTTTCTTCCACATAACACCGACGCCTTTGCCTCATGTTCGTCCACCTTTTTCAGGATTCTCGAGGGCATGTGTCAGCTTGTCATTCTCTCTGTCGGGTCGAAACAATCCCGCTTGAGCATCGGCCATTGCTTGAACAAGTGCTTTAGAGGGTGTTAGAATTTTTTCTTGAAAAATTGTCACCCTATTTCTGGGTTCAACTTTCCCCCGTGCCCGTACCACCAGTGCTTTGACCTCACGGGCCTTCCATCTGTACCGGGAATGATCCCTCTAGTCCTCATGTCGGCCTCCATATTTTCCCACTTAGGCACGTCACTCTTGTAGCCACTTGTCCCCATTTTATGGTGATATTTCTTTTTGGCAGCATTTATCGCATTCTTTTCCGTCTTTGCCTGGGCTACAGAAGATAGCTTATACTTTACAAAATCAAGCCACTTTTCTCTCAACTTCTCATATTCTCCATTGAAGTCTGGAGTTTTCTTTTTTGCGACAAACTTCACGTATAAACCTTTTTTGTGGTTTTGATACAGTTCGCCCATCTTCATTAGAGTCCACTCCTTGACTTTCTCTCTTCTTTCAAGCCCACCCGGCCTTAGGGTAGTACCATCTGCCTCGAATTCTTCATACTCTAGAGGTAGTATGAAATGTTCTATGAGATTCTGCCAAAGGTCATCTTTGGCATCATTGGTGACATAAATGGGGAATTCTTTAACTTTTTTCTTTGACTTATTCTAGTTTTGAATGGTGATTGGGAGGTTGTCCCTAACAATCACCCTGCATTGATTTACAAACATCTTGGCGTGCTTTTTTGGATCAGTCGGTTCTCCATTATCAGTTATTATGTCGATGGTGAACCTTTGATTACCATCCAACTTTTTGGTGGGGCCTCGTTTCGTTTTAACTATTGATTTGCTCAATCCAGAGGGCTAAACGAAGAAGAGAGAGTGATTAATATAATATATATCCAGATCAATTAATGCATCTAGTCACGAGAGGCTTAACATATATATATACCTCGCCGCTTGTTATTGAGGGGCCATCATTGTTGTTTGTTTGCCCTTCATCCATCAGTTCTAGGTCATGTCCATGACCGGATTGATTTAGAAATGACAATATCTCGTCCTCGTTTACATAATCTTCACCTATTATTATGTCCTCGTCTGCAACATCTTGACCTCTAGTAATAAGAAGAATTTCACCACTGATGATGCCCTCAAGAAGTTCATCGTCGGTGTGATGATCCATCACATAGCTATTCCAGAAAGAAAGGTAAAACAAGTTAGAAAGATAGACATATAAATATATTACTCCACCAAATATATTACTCTACCCTAAAATAGACATATTACTCTACCACAAATTTATTTCTACAGTAGACATATTTCCACTAAACCTAAAATAGACATAAACCATAAAACCCTAAAATTTCTACATATTACTACAATAGACATATTTACACTAACCCCTAAAATAGATATATTTATACTAAACCCTAAAATAGACATATATATTTCTATAATAAATATTTCTACAATAAACCCTAAAATAGACATATTACTACAATAGACATATTTACACTAAACACTAAAATAGACATAAACCATAAAACCCTAAAATTTCTACATTAAAACCTAAAATAGACATATTTACACTAATTCCTAGAATAGACATATATATTTCTACAATAAATATTTCTACAATATATTTCTACAATAAACCCTAAAATAGACATATTTACACTAAACCCTAAAATAGACATAAACCATAAAATCCTATTTTTTTTACATTAAACCCTAAAATTGACATATATATTTCTACAATAAATATTTCCACAATATACCCTAAAATAGACATATATATATTTCTACAATATATTTCTACAATAAAATAGACATTACATGCGGCGAGGTCGGCGGCGAGGCGTGCGACGGCCGGATAGGCGGCAGCGAGGCGGCTACGCGGCGGCACGGCGAGGCGGCTGGAGACGAGGGCGGCGACGCGGGAATCGGGCAGCACCTCCCCTACGTTTCTCTATGTCGGCGCCTTCGTCTTCGTCTGCTTCCTCTTCCAAATCGCTAAGTGCCTTGGATAAATCATGCGTTGTTTTAGCATATTCAAGCATAGTATCGTGGTGTTCTGCTTTGATGCTTTAGTTGGGTTAACTTGGCACATGCTCACACCATGTTATGACTATCCTAAGTCACCATAGCCTTTATGATCCTTTAGTTTTCAACTTGTAGTATCACTTTATGCTTTGATTAATGATGTTTTGTCGCTTTGCATGATTATGGCCATTATTGCTCTCTTAGTCTTTGCTAGCCTCTGTAACCAAGTATGAGTTCCACTCATGCATCCAATACCTTAAACCAAGTTATTCCAAAGAGTCCACCATACCTACCTATTAGAATTTTCTATTCCAAGTATATTCATGTTTTTATCTATCTTCCGAATTAAACTTCTTATGAGAAAACTAGTGATTAAAGCTCTCACGAACTTGATGGCACACTTTACTTTTCTTGCCCTTAAAAAACTTGAACCATTGTGTCGTCTATGTTGTATATGCTTGCACTTATTTGTTGGGGATTAGCATAACCATGCTGTCATGGGGAACGCTTTCAACATTGCACTGGTACTTTGTACCTAGTTGATATCATGCTCTTCTGTCTATGGATGTCATCAGTGTGAAATGAAAGGGGAGCTTGTAAGTCCATGGAGTTATGTATATGTGTTAGAGAAACGCCTGGGCCGCTGGTCTAATCCATGCTGTCATGGTGGAAACCTGCAGCGTAACCATAATGAGCTGTCTATGAAGCATTCTTCTTATAAAAAAAGAGTCATATATTGAGAAAAAAGAGAAAAAAAAGAGATTATGAAAAGGAGGAAAGAGAGAAAAAAGCACCATATTCCCATGGTAAATAAGAAGATTGATGAGATGCTCGTTGTCTGCTTGCCTTGTCATTTTGATATGGGGATTTTTCTGTATCATCGGGCAAGGGGTACCCCGTTGGCGGTTCTCTATGATACATATGTACTTACGATGACAAGAACTTACCGGTGACTAAACTTGAGTAGCATGAGGAGCGGCCCTAGTATTCAAGGGACATGAGATTTCTAACTTATACTTCGTCAAGCATGTACACCATAGTTTGTTCACTTTAACCTTAATCACTTCAAGATGCTTATGATAGGGGCAATGAGAGCTGAAAGCTATAAGTACCATAATTTTTGGAAGCTCTTTATGAAACTTGAATCTCTGCTTCCTTCTATGAAGGCTTTTCTTCCACTTATATGTTGAGGCTCCACCTTCTATCTTTATGCACCTACTTTGAGAGCATAGTGGCCATTCTTAGTTCTATGTGCATTGTCCCAAGACTTGTTGATTGATGCATAACTTGATATTGCTTGTTCTTAAACTACTTGTATCTAGTCACTCTTATGAACTTTGAAGGTGTCCTATGCATTTATGTTTGCTACTCTATGAGGGACAAGCTGAATGCCACTATGCTATGTTTTCTTTATGTGAAACAAACAAACGTCTTGCAAAGCATTGTTATTCATGAATATTTTGTTTGTACCCTTTCATGTTGCAACATAGTTGCTTTGTCTTATTGTTAGAACTTTATCTTTCATGTTATGATTGAAGTACTATGATCCTAGATTTCAATGTTTTACAAATGCTTTGATCAAGTTTATGATGGTGCATGTCACCTCACAAATTATTCTTTCTTTTTATCACTTACCTACTCGAGGACGAACAGGAGTTAAGCTTGGGGATGTTGATACATTGCAAATGTATCTATAATTTTTGATGTTCCATGCTTGGTTTTATCTACTTTCTTATGTTTTGTTCCAACTTTGGAGTACTTTTCATACACTTTCTTGGACTAACCTATTAACAAGATGCCACAGTGCTAGCTGCCTGTTTTCTGCTGTTTTTGGTTCTAGAAAGTCAGAAAATGAATATTCTCAGAATTGGACGGGACAAAAGCCAAAGTCAATATTTCACCGAGGGAGATACGGAGCCAGAATACAAGATGGAGGAGGGCCAGGGCCTGGCCACACCATATGGTGGCGCGGGTGACCCCTGACCGCGCCACTAGGTGGTGTGGGCCCCTCAGGCCGCCACCGACCTTGCCTCTTTACCTATAAGATGCTCCCGATGCAAAAACCCTAAAGAGCCCAGCCTCCAGCCACGAAAAGTTCCGCAGCGCCGCCGCCACCGAAGGGGAGATTCGGGGGACAAAAAGTCTCTGTTCCGGCACCCTCCCGGGACGGGGAAGTGCCCTCGGAGCCATCTCCATCGATCTCCACCACCATCTCCATCACCATTGCTGATTCCCATGATGATGAGGGAGTAGTTGTTCCTCGAGGCTAAGGGTTCTACCGGGTAGCTATGTGTTCATCTCTCTCTCTATGCATGATCATGTTATGATCATGAGCTTTGTAATCAAGTAGATCTACCTTGCTACTCAAGTGCTTTAATATATCTCTACTCTCCCCATGTGTGTGAAAGTGACAGCGTGCACACCATGGTGGCACTTAGGCTAGAGATTACAAATACTTGTTATGAGTTATACTTGGAGTTGGATGTCTTTATAAAATTGCGGTGTTTGTTGGAACCATCTAGTGCTCAAGGTGACAGTGTGGGGTTATCTAGATGGGAAAGCGAACTTTGACATGTGCTGTTATAGCCCTACCATGGATTAGAGTGCCCAACCGGAGATTAGTTCAGAGTAGTATCATGAAGATAATATATTTATATGACAGTGTTCACTAGTGAAAGTATGATCCCTATGCCTTGTTTCTTAGCATTGAAACACCATTTGCAACTAGATATGTTACATGTTTGCTTGCTTTCATCTGTATTTCAGATTGCCTTTCGTCTCTTTCATGCCATCAAGCTATTTTCTAGCACCATTGTCTTATATCCATACCACTTGTATTTTACTATCTCTGCGCCGAACTAGTGCACCTATACACCTGACAAGTGTATTGGGTGTGTTGGGGACACAAGAGACTTCTTGTATCTTGATTGCAGGGTTGCTTGAGAGGGGATACCTTTCACCACTTCCTCCCTAAGTTCGATAAACCTTGGGTGATCCACTTAAGGGAAACTTGCTGATGTTCTACAAACCTCTGCATTTGGAGGCCCAACAATTGTCTACAAGAATAGAAGTGCGTAGACATCAGGGAGACGGCCTGTCCCTGGTGGACCACAATGAAGCCGTTTGTCGCTTGTGGTGGGCGAACCGGACTATCGTCAGCGTGATGCGCTACATCGCCCAGGGAGATCATCCTTACCTGCCGTGCCCGTACTTTCTCCCGCCGCAGAGCCACAAGAAGGGTGGCGCTGGTAAAGGCCGTGGGCGTAGAGACATCGTCATCTAGGAGCCCCCTCCCCCGCGCGTCGTGAATTCGAGGCCGGAGTGGCAGGTGCCCCCGGAATATGCCATGACTGGGCTGAGGATACATCCGCGTGTGCCTACCGACGACGATGATGACAAAGACGACCCTGAAGCTGTGTACTATAGGACTAGACATGAGTCTGACTAAAGGGGGCCTTTAGTCCCGTTTTTAATAATAATAAATGGCTTGAGTGTTAGTCCTAGTTTTTTGCTCGATAGGGAGTGCCTCTATGGCCAGCTTAAGAGAGATGCCTGAGGACTGGATCCGTAGGCATCTCCCTCAAGCTGGCTATAGTGTTCTCCCTGCTCCCGCACATCATATTGTTTGCAGTTGATAACTTCAAAAAAATGCCTATTTATAGATTAAGCAGCACAACATAGTGTCAACACTCACGATATAATGTCGGCACTCACCACTGTCATAGTGCTACCACGCACCGAAATAGTGTTGCCACTCATTGGAATAGTGCTACCACTTACAAAATAGTGTCGACAGTCACGTTTAGTCCCGGATGGTGTCTCCAACCGGGACTACAAGTTCATCTTTAGTCCCGGTTGGAGACACCCACCGACACTAAACATTCTCGCACCAGCCCCAGCCTTTCGCAACCCCTTAAGTCCCGGTTGGTGTCTCCAACCGAGACTAAAGATGGAAAGATTGCCTTGGAACTATTCAGAATGCTTGGGAACAATACATTACATAAATTTTTTCTTCTGAGTTTTTAGAACACAGTTACATAAAATGTTTAATAAATTATATTACACATCATTTCTTTGCGTGTTCTCCTTTATGATTGTGTTGTAACCATGGAGCATCTTCTTTAATTAACAAGGTTGTTGGATCAATGTTCACTGCGAAGGGCGGAATTTCATGAAACTTATCACAATCTTCTGACATGTCTGTCTTGTCCTCCACTCCCATGATGTTTCCTTTCCCTGAAAGAACTATGTGGCACTTTGGCTCATCGTCTCATGTATTCTGTTGCTTTTTTTCTCAAGTTGGTAGACATGTTCTTCACATAGAAAACCTAAGCAACATCATTGGCTAGGACAAATGGTTCGTCTAAGTACGCAAGATTGTTGAGATCCATTGTTATCATTCCATACGCAAGTAGGTCCATAGTCAAGTTCCCATATATGTGGTCTTGGACCCATTGTCGTTTGTTGCATCAAACCGGACACCACTGTTTTGGTTGGTTCTCTTTTTATCTTGGGCGATCGTGTAAAATGTATTCCCATTTATCTCATACCCTTGGAAAGTCGATATAGTCGAAGATGGTGACCTGGACAACAAGTACAACTCATCTCCAAGAGTGTTGTCTTTTATGATATGTTGCAACCAACCCTCGAAAGTATTCATGTGTTCATCTCTAATCCAGTCGTCATGCTTCCCAGGGTTGTTGGAGCATAAAATTTGCTTGTGTTCCTCGATATACGGAGCCGCCAAGATAGAATTCTGTAGAACTATGTAATGTGCTTCAGTGTAATAATGTATGTCCCTACATATTATGGATTTCCTTCCTAGAGTGCCTTTTCCACTCAGTATCCCCTCATGCCGCGATTGAGGAAGACTAATCGCCTTAAGGTCAGGACTAATGTCAACACAAAACTCAATGACCTCCTCTGTTCCATGGCCCTTGGAGATGCTTCCTTCAGGCCTAGCACGGTTATGAACATATTTGTTTAAGACTCCCATGAACCTCTCAAAGGGGAACATATTGTGTAGAAATACAGGACCAAGAATGGAAATCTCTTCGACTAGGTGAACCAGGAGGTGCGTCATAATATTGAAGAAGGATGGTGGGAACACCAACTCGAAACTGATAAGACATTGGACCACATCATTTTGTAATCGTGGTAGATCTTCAGGATTGATTATCTTCTGAGAGATTGCATTGAGAAATGCACATAGCTTCAGAATGGGTACTCGAACATAATCCGGTAGAAGCCCCCTCAATGCAATCAGAAGCAATTGCGTCATAATAACGTGGCAGTCATGAGACTTTAGGTTTTGGAACTTTTTCTCTGCCATTTTTATTATTCCCTTTATATTCGATGAGAAGCCAGACGAGACCTTGATACTGCTGAGGCATGCAAAAAAGATTTCCTTCTCTTGTTTGGTAAGAGCGTAGCTGGCATGACCTAGAAACCATTATGGATGCAGGCATTTTGGGTCTTTCATACGTTGATGGTCCTTCCGTGCTTCCGGTGTATCTTTTGTCTTCCCATACACGCCCAAGAAGCCTACCAGGTTCACGCAAATATTCTTCGTCACATTTATCACGTCCATTGCAGAGCGGACCTCTAGGAATTTCCAATAGGGTAGCTCCCAAAATATAGATTTTTTCTTCCATATGGGTGCGTGCCCATCAGCGTCCTTTAGAACATATTATCCGCCCTAACCCTTTTCAAAGATTACTATTTGATCCAAATCCTTGACCATATCAAATACATCAACACTAGTAAGTTCCTTAGGCTTCGGCTGGTCACATGCCTGGCCATTGAAATGCTTGCCTCTATTTCTTAAGGGATGATTGGGCAAAAGAAATCGATGATGCCCCATGTAAACATTCTTCTTACAATGTTGTAAATATATACTTTTAGTCTCATCTAAATAGTGCGTGCATGCATTGTATCCCTTGTTTGCCTGTCCTGAAAGGTTACTAAGAGCAGGCCACTCATTGACTGTTACGAAAAGCAACGCTCGGAGGTCAAATTCTTCCTTCTTGTGATCATCCCACACACGTATGCTGGGTTCGTGCCACAACTGTAAAATTTCTTCAACTAATGGCCTTAGGTACACATCCATGTCGTTGCCATGTTGCTTCGGGCATTGGATCAGCACTGGCATCATAATGAACTTCCGCTTGATGAACAATCAAGGAGGAAGGTTATAGATACATAGAGTCACGGTCCAGGTGTTGTGACTACAACTCTGCTCCTTAAACTCCTTGCGTCATCTGCAAAGTCCGGGTACTTTCTATCGATTTTTCTCCACTACAACCCATCAGCGGGGTGTCTCAAGATCCCATTTGACTTACGTTCCTCTTTGTGCCATCGCAACAACTTGGCATGCTCTTTGTTTCCGAACAAACGTTTCAACTGTGGTATTATAGGAGCATACAACATCACCTTGGGAGAAACCCTCTTCCGGGGGCTCGCCCTCAACATCACTAGGGTCATCTCGTTTGATCCTATACTGCAATGCAGTGCATACCGGGCACGCATCCAAATTCTCGTACTTCTCACCGTGGTAGAGGATGCAGTCATTAGGGCATGCATGTATCTTCTAAACCACTAAACCTAGAGGGCAGACAACATTCTTTGCTTCGTACGTACTGGCGGGCAATACGTTATCCTTTGGAAGCATATTCTTCATCATTTTCAGCAACTTTTCAAATGAGGAGTCATGTATACCATACTCTGTCTTCCATTGTAGCAATTCCAGTGTGCTACCTAGCTTTTTCAGACCATTTTCATAATTTGTGTACAACAACTTTTTGTGATCCTCTAACATGTGATTGAACTTCTCCCTCTCTTGTTCAGCTTCGTAGTCTCTCCGTGCATCGACAATGGTCGGACCAAGATCATCAGTGGGCTCATCATGTGTCTCTTCTTCAGCCTCCCATTCAGCTTCCCCCATGGAAGTATCACCGTACTCAGGAAAACCATGATAGTTGTCATCATCCTCCTCTTCTTCATTGTCTTCCATTATAACTCCTCTCTCTCCGTGCTTGGTCCAACAATTATAACTGAGCATGAAACCGGACTTTAATAGGTGCCTATGGAGGGTTTTTGAGTCCAAGTAATCCTTCTGATTCCTACATCCACTACATGGACAGAATACAAAACCATTCTGCTTGTTCGCATCAGCCACACGGATGAATTCGCACGCCATTAATGAACTAGCCAGAGCGTCGGTCAGTACCGTACATCCATTCCCGGACCATCTGCATTATTGTAAAAGTATATCAAAAACCATTACACAACATCATGAATAGAGATTAATGATCAATTTAATACAGGTTATAATGTGAGCTTCTAGAGCATTAAATTTGAATTTTGAAAAATTTACATGCACCAAGTTTTGAATTGGAGAAAACAATTACCATGAAAAATGTGGAGTTTTTAATTATTGGTCTAGCAGTGAAATCCCCATTCCATTTTGAGCTCTGAAACTCTAAAATTATACATTTCGATTTTCAGTAACGTTGTGCCTAATCAAAATTTGCCTAAAATTATACATCTGAAAATCCTCTACTTATAGAGCATGCAAATCCATCTTTACTTCTATCACGTTGAGCTAAAGTAACAATAAGAGATGAAAGGATGGAGTTCCTAACCTTTTAAAACCTTGGATTTAGGGATTGCATCCAAATCTTGAGAAAAAAGGGTATGACTCGGCTTGCTTGGGAGGGAAAATGGCCATGGTTAGGGCATCGAAGCTGCATTATATAGGGGACCTTTTAGTCCCGGGTCGTGATATGGGCCAGGACTAATTGTCCCCGTAAAGTGCAGCGGCCCGGCTCGAGGTCTCTTGTCCCAGGCCGTGTTACGAACCGGGACTAGAGACCCGGAACGCCTCGGGACTAGTGCTTCCCCGCGCTCTTAGCCGTTGGACACGTTACAAATCACTAGTCCCGGCGCTTAACAAACCGGGACTGGTGCCTGGTTCGGCGCCAAACCGAAGGCCTTTTTTCCACTAGTGATTGTGGCTTGTATTCAAATCGTGGAGACTAACCGCTAGTGTGCCCTAGTAATTTCAGGAGTGGGTCGAACATGCATCAATTTATTAAGCCGCACCAGCACGAGTCACTTACCGCTTAATTGTGGGTCTCGTAGCACAAGTCTATCTTCTTCCTCCCACAACTTCTCCAAAACGCACGAACAGAAAAACAGCCAAACCTTCAGATCCATGCCGATGTAGCTGTGTATATAGGATTTGGGGCCCTAAATTTTTGGGACCCTGTGCGGTCGCTCACCTAGCACACCCTCGTCAACACGTCTGCGTGAGCCCATACCAGCCACGGGCTCTCGCGTACACGGGACCTGCCCGAAGCCAGCGTGGCAATGTAGACCCTAGCCTCGTCGTTCCCCGCGATCCTTGACATATCAGTCAAGAATGCGTGTGATCGATGTAATTAGACTACACGTATCCACTTACTTAATACTCCCTCCATCTCAAGGCTTAAGGCATATAACTTTTTTGAAAAGTCAAGACATGTAAAGTTTAACCAAATTTTTAGAAAAAACTATCAAGAACTATTATATTATATAGATACCATGTGAAAATATGTTTTCATGATGTACCAAAGGGTATAGTTTACGTGTTATAAATATTACTATTTTTTTCTTAAAACTTGGTCAAACTTTTAGGTAGTTTAATTTTTGAAAAAAATTATATGCATTAAGTCTTAGGACGGAGGCAGTGTCAGTTCACCGTATAGATGCTCACTTCTGTACTTGTTTGAATCTGTGTTACCCTGCTCCACGCGGCATCCATGCAGTGCAGGATCTGGCGTGCATGCATCTATGTTTCCTGTAAACATGTGACGCACGATGCACGGCACCTGGCTAGCCAGCGCACGTGTAAACATAAATGTGCAAGAAGAAATGGTACTCGTGCTGTACGGCATTCGCTCTCTCTGCTGCTCAGCGTTCCATCGATCTGTACGTTAGCTTTGAGACCACCCGTTATTAGTTCAGGGTACACAAGCCTCGGTACCTCATCCCATTGTTGCCGGAGAAGAAGTGCCAATGGCGCGGCGGTCGGAGAGAAAAATACCACCAGCTGGGAATACGACGCCGTCGACCGAAAGGAAGCATGGTGATCAGGAGACTGCACCGTGAGTCTCCGATCGAGTTTACTGAGAGTGTAACAGCATGACACGTATACGAAAAGTCCTAATTGAAGTGGAGACGGTCGAGTCGAGAGTCGATGTATCTAGACCACCCGCTGGCCATAAATGCACGGTCGGCTGATCACCGGCGTACATGCATGATATACTAGCTTTGCTACAGTGTGCAGTGTATCTAATTAAGGCCTCACTAGACGTAGTTAGTAAGTGAATCAATGTGAAGGAAACCAAAGAGAGCGCGTGTCTGAGTTAGTTGGAGGAATCACGTACGCGTGCCTCCTCTCATGGGCGACCGATGCGAAGCTACTAGCCCTCGCTGCCAGAAACCTGCCTCAAGTCTTTGAGATCTCCGTTGGGCTATAGCTTGATTATTATCATCTAGCGAGTAAATTGCAGGTTTGCCCCATAGTTTCACATTTTTGACATAGGTTACCCTATTTAACATTCTTTCATTCATATTACCCTATTTAGTAAAAACAATTGTCACTTTTTACCCCTTTCAAAAACTCATAGCCATCTGCTAGGTGGGTCTGGCTGGTAGGTCACGATGGGAATCGATTAACAACGTATATGCAATCATGTGTACTTAGCATTTCTTGCTATGTATCAAGATTACGTGACCATTTAACGTCATTATACACTTATACGACTAAGTGAAGACGCAACACTACTCAATGATGAGTCTAATAAACACGCCGGGTGTTGTACGTGATGCTTTCCAACAATATGGTGATCATGTACATGTTTTTTGGGTTCAAGATTTTTTTCAGCCATTTGAAAAAAACTCGAGAAAAAGTGCCGACTGGGAGACAAATCAAGTGCAAAATCTTACATAGGATAAACATGACATAACTTTTGCAAAATGGAGTAATACGGATGAAAATATGTTAAATAGGTAATTAGTGTCAATAAAGTAAAACAAGGGGGTAAATACTGGAACTTACACTTGCCTAGCCGGTCGGGTAGATTCGCCAATCTTAACACCGGTGGCTAGCTGACGATGTCGATCGACGCCCTGCATTCGCATCCTCGATCTGCTAAACAGTACCGGTTTGTATAGAGTCCGGTCTAGTTTGTAGAGTCCAACTCGTGTACAAAGTCCTTGTCCTAAACGACTAGGCAATGTAATCTCATGTATGTCTCGATCAATAAAACACACCATGCACGGGCCAAGTTTGGTACCGCTGCAATATTACATCTGAGTTTTATATGGTATCAGAGCCGATCTTCCTGATCGCATCTGAAAAATTGCCATGAGATTCCCCTCTTCCTCTTCAGCACCTGCGATGGCGGGTGGATCGCTCAGAGGGATCGTGACCGAGAAGCTGACGAGGGAGAACTACCTGATCTGGCAATCCCAGGTCTTGCCGGAGATTCGAGGTTCCCAACTCATGGGGTATCTAGACGGATCGGTGGCGGAACCGGCAAAGGAGATCAAGAGGAAGGACAAAGATGGGGTCGAGGTGGCGATCCCAAATCCTGATTACGCGCGATGGATCTCTCAAGATCAGTTCGTGCTTGCTTACCTTCTCCGGAACATGACGAGAGAGGTGTTGACGCAGCTGGTAGGACTCACGAGTTCCGTTGCTGTGTGGAAGAAGGTGACGGAGATGTTCTCGTCCCAATCAAAAGCTCGGATAGTGCACCTTTGCACCCAGCTTACTCAGACAAAGAGGGAGAATTTCACCTCAGGTGCGGCCTATTTTGATCGCATAAAATCTCTGACCGATGAGATGTCAAGCGCCGGCAAGCCCCAAGACGATGATGATGTCACCTCTTACGTGCTCGCTGGACTAGATGATGAGTACAATGGTTTTGTGGCAGAGATCACGGCCTTGATCAGGGCTCAGCAATCTGTGATCCTCAGCGATCTATATTCACAATTTCTCTCATATGAATCTCGCCTTGATATCCAAAACCCTAGCGTTGATAATGGTGGTGATCCCTCCGCCAATGCTACAACTCACGGAAATTGGAACCGCAACAAGAGTGGTCGAGGTGGTGGGCGAGGTAACTTTGGTGGTGGTGGCGGCCGTGGACAAAACAGCGGTGGAAATCACTACTACGGTGGCAATAATCAGGGTGGTGGTGGCAACTATGGTGGCGGAAATTATGGAGGCTACCAGCAACAGCGCCAAGGTGGAGTTTGTCCCAATGGTCAACAGGGTCATGACGTCACATGTCAGATTTGTGAAAAATAAGGACATCCTGTGTTAAGGTGTTGGAAAAGATTCAACAAGAATTTTCAGAGTCCTCAACGCTCTGTTAATGCAGCTTCAGGGTCATATGGTGTAGATCATGCCTGGTACACTGATACGGGTGCCAGTAATCACATCACAAGAGAGCTGGATAAATTGACCATGCAGGAGAATTATAATGGTCAAGACCAGATTCATGAGCCAAACGGTAAAGGTATGGATATACATCACATTGGTCATTCGTTATATCATACTCCCAAACATAATTTTTATCTCAATAATAATCTGCATGTTTCCAATGCCACCAAAAATCTTCTTTCTGCTCATCATCTTGCAAAAGATAATCATACTTTCCTTGAGTATTGGCCTAATTTTTTCTACATCAAGGACCAGGACACGTGGAAAACTCTTCTTCAAGGTAGATGCATGGGGGTCTCTATCCTATGCCATCTCCATCCTAATCATCGAGGAAGCAAGCTTTGGGGGTTCAATCTTCATCGCATTGGCATAGGAGTCTAGGTCATCCGTCTTCAATCGTTGTTCAACAAATTCTTCAAGATAATAATATTCCCTTTAGTAAGTTAAATAAATAGTCACTTTGTGATGCTTGTCAAAAGGCCAAGAGCCTAGTTACCCTATCCTAAATCTTCTAGTGAATCTTCTGCTCCTTTAGAACTTGTTTTTTCTAATGTATGGGGTCCTGCTACTCCCTCTGTTGGAAGAAACAAGTATTATGTCAGTTTTATTGATGATTATAGCAAGTTCACTTGGATATATTTGCTTAAAAATAAGTCTGATGTGTTTCAGAAATTTCCTGACTTTCAGCATCATGTAGAACGACTTTTTGATAAGAAGATTTTGGCTCTTCAATCCGATTGGGGTGATGAATATCACAAACTCAATTCCTTTTTTCAACGAGTAGGCATCTCGCATCATGTATCTTGTCCTCATGCGCATCAACAAAATGGCTCAGCTGAGCGTAAGCACCGACATATTGTCGAGGTTGGTCTCTCATTACTAGTTCATGCTTCTATGCCTCTTAAATTTTGGGATGAGACGTTTCAAACGGTGGTTTTTTTGATAAATCGTTTCCCTAGTCGTATCATTAATAATCAAACACCTATTGAACGTCTTTTCAAAAATAAGGCTGATTATTCCTTTTTACGGATTTTTGGGTGTGCTTGTTGGCCCAAGCTTCATCCTTATAATTCTCGCAAGTTGCAATTTCGCTCTAAACAATATGCGTTTCTTGGGTATAGTGGTCAACATAAAGGCTGTCGATGTCTTGATATTTCCACTAGTCGAATCTACATCTCTCGTGACATTGTTTTTGACGAGTCTGTTTTTCCTTTTGCCACTCTTCATCCTAATGTCGGTGCTCAACTTCATGCTGAAATCAGTCTTCTTCTTTCAAATCTTGGTCCTATGTTTGGGGGTACTGATGTATGAACTGATGATGATGCTAATCCTACTAATTACCTAGCTGCTGAGTCTTTTGTACAGGACACAGGTGATTTTTTGGCGTCAGATGTGTCTGGTCGTGATTTTGGAGACATCCCAAGCGAGTCCGCCTCAGGATCGCCTGCTCGCTTGTTCTCGGATCGGCCGCCTCGGCCAGGTGCAGGTGGGTCTCCTGCTGGCTTCCGACGCGTGGTGGAACCAGCTTCACCCACCTCTTTTCCCGTGCGCGTGCGGAGTGTGGACTCCTCGACAACAGCAGATTCACGGACAGGCTCTAGATCCTCTGTGGGCACCAACTCTTCGACGGGTGCACACATGGAGACGCATGGATCTTGCGGTTGACCCTGCAGCTTTTTCTCCTAACAACACGTGATCTTCTGCTGGTACAGGATCTTCTGAGTCTGCAACAGCTCTGTAGCCTCCTGTGTCGGAACATTCACGCACACGTTTACAACATGGTATTGTGCAGCCGTGGATAATCATAGATGGGCGTATTCGGTATGACAATATCCGTTTTGCCAACTTCTGTTCCACCGGTGAACCAGAGAGTGTTGAGGAGGCATTGGGTGATCCTAGTTGGAAGACAGCAATGGATGAGGAGTTCTCTGCTCTTATGCATAATACATGGCACTTGGTTCCTGCTAATTCTGGGAGGAACATCATAGACTGTAAATGGGTCAATAAGGTGAAACGCAAGGTGGATGGTACCGTTGACAGGTACAAGTCTAGACTTGTTGTGAAAGGATTCAAGCAACGCTATGGAATTGACTATGAGGACACTTTTAGTCCTGTAGTTAAGGTGGCCACTATTCGACTGGTTTTGTCTTCGGCAGTGTCGCTAAATTGGAAGATCATGCAACTTGATGTGAAGAACGCGTTCTTACATGGTGTTCTGGAAGAAGAGGTCTATATACGGCAACCTCCGGGTTATGTTGATGCTTTTCGATCAGAGTATATTTGTAAGCTTGATAAAGCTCTTTATGGCCTGAAGCAGGCTCCTCGGGCGTGGTATGCTCGGCTTAGTTCTAAACTTCAGCAACTTGGTTTTTCTGCATCACAGGCTGATACTTCGTTATTTTTCTACAACAAAGGGGGAGTGGCTATCTTTATGCTTGTCTATGTTGATGATATTGTTGTAGTCAGTTCCTCAGATACAGCTGTTGATGCACTTCTTCATGATCTTGGTATGGCTTTTGCATTGAAGGACTTAGGAGAATTACAATTCTTCTTGGGAATAGAAGTAAAGAAGGTTCATGATGGCATTGTTTTGTCTCAAGATAAATATGCTAATGATTTACTTGTGCATGTGAACATGAAGATGTGCAAAACTATTGACACTCCTTTGTCAACTTCAGAGAAGCTTTCTTTGACTGATGGTGAAGTGTTGAGTAGTGAAGATTCTACTCGCTACAGGAGTATAGTAGGAGCTTTACAGTATATTACCTTGACTAGACCTAATATTGCCTATTCTGTCAATAAGGTGTGTCAATTTCTACATGCGCCTACTATAGTTCATTGGACAGCGGTTAAGCGGATTTTGAGATATCTGCGAGGAACCATCTCTGTTGGCTTGAGGTTAACTAAGTCTGGGTCTATTCTTGTAAGTGCATTCTCTGACGCTGATTGGGCAGGTTGTCCAGATGATCGAAGATCTACAAGTGGTTTTGCTGTATTTTTTGGGTCCAATTTTATCTCGTGGAGTGCGAGAAAACAAGTTACAGTTTCTCGCTCAAGTACAGAGGCTGAGTATAAAGCTCTAGGAAATACCACAGCTGAGGTAATTTGGATACAAAACTTGTTAAAGGAGCTAGGAGTACCACAGCCTAGAGCTGCATGTTTGTGGTGTGATAACATTGGAGCTACATATCTCTTTGTTAATTATGTGTTTCATGCACGGACAAAGCATATAGAGGTGGATTATCACTTTTTTCATGAAAGAGTAGCCTAGAAGTTTTGGACAGACGGTTTATACCTTCAGGAGATCAATTAAACGGATGGATTTACTAAGGCACTCTCTACTAGTCGATTAGAAGATTTTAAATACAATCTTTAACTTAGATAAGTTATGATTGAGGAAAGTGTTAAACAGTACCGGTTTGTATAGAGTCCGGTCTAGTTTGTAGAGTTCAACTCGTGTACAAAGTCCTTGTCCTAAACGACTAGGCAATGTATTCTCCTGGATGTCTCGATCAATAAAACACAACACGCACGGGCCAAGTTTGGTACCGCTGTACTGCGCCAAAATTCAAGTAGGACATAAGAGCATGTGCAGCGTAGATAAAATGATGTGTCTAAGCATGACTTTTGAGTACTAGACATGGGTCTAAACGCTGTGGAAAGGGTGTCTAGCAAAAATATTTTTGAGGATGAGTCTAGTACAAGACTTAAAATCTAAGAAAGTGAATTGTTGGCTGGGCCCATCATCAACCTCTAATTTCTCTCTATGACGACAGTGCATGCACATAAAAAAGGTGACAATTTCGTCCTTTAGCTTGTCAGTTGGTTGCTAAATGGAAATTGCTCCACTAGCACCGGCACGAGAGAACGGGCTTTTCTAACAGAATTTCTTAGGCCTAAGTCCAAATGTTGGGCATGCTTTAAGCTCTACTCGACTCCGAGTACCGAGGATTCATGTAGTAACCCCTCCGTCTCAAAATATGTGTCTCGGATTTATCAAAATTTAAATTAATCCAGACACTATTTAGCATATAGATTCATATAAATTTTGATAAACTTGAAACATCTATTTCGAGACGAGGGAGTACACTATTAGCCGTTAGGACATGTACGATACTAAGTTCGGCTAAGAGAAGACTAAAGCTTGAATCTTACACATATTGGGTTGTTTCCCATTGGTCGTGGGAGGAGGCAGATCTTTATAGGTATAAGAAAATAACATACTCTCTTCGTCCGGAAATAAGTGACTTGAATTTGTCTAGATTGGTATGTATCTAGATATGTTTTAGTATATAGATACATGCGAATCTAGGCAGAATCAAGTCACTTGTTTCCGAATGGAGGGAGTATAAAAGTGCCGAAAGTGTCTTTGGATTCCAAGCTCTAGTGGTCACTTCATATTAAAAAAATCAAACATTATTTTTTTAAATATGAAAATAATTCTGGATATAGTCAACGTGTATCCCACAAGCATGGAAAATTGCATGTGAAATTCGTCTTATTGTGTGGTACAAAAAAGGCAAAAATCTGATAAGATTTGGGGATTTGAAATTATTTATCTGCATAGATTCAAACTTTTGTTATTTTCTTGTATCTCGAACTAGAAAGTTTTTGAAATGGATATTTTGCATGATTGTGGATATATTTCTTTTCAATATTTTTATATTCGTAAATATGATTTTCAATTTTTTCTAAAGAAATAGGATGACTGGAGCTTGAGAGCCAAAAATCTCCACTCATAAAATTAGATTTAATCTGCTACCAGGTTTGTGCAAGCAAGTATATTTGGAAGATTAACGTACCACTTAAAATTAGGATTTTTATGTGTTTTCTCAATAAGAAGGTAATCCTTACTAAAAAATATATATATTTTTAGGGTAAAACAGTGAGGGAAAGAATCCCCACTGCCATTTTTTTATTTATTAATAAAATATGTACAAGATTGCAAGCTACATATTATAGGCAACAAATTACAATGTGCTTAAACTAGTGATATTGTATCTGTAGCCAATCATTAAAGGCTTGAGAAAACATTTTTCATTCTAAAACTGACCCATCTCATTTCTTGTAAAAAAATGGCTTTCCAAGCTGTAAAGTTTGGCCTCTTCTCTTCGAAGATTTTATTTATTCTATAGATCCGAATCCCCCACGATGCCAAAATAATGATTTCCATTGCAAAAGACAGTTTCAGTTTGATTTTAATGTCTTCAAAACCTTCTAGAACTGACAATGACAAACATCTGTCTCTCTGTGGGAAATTGTAATCCCAGCAATCAGAAGCAAAGGGACAATTTCGAAACAGGTGTAGCCGTGTATCTTCAGTGTTGCAGTTCGTGTTGCACATTTATAATATGGATGTGGAAATCGTTTCCTTCCTAGAAGATTTCTTGTGTTTAGTCTGTCCAAGAGCAGCAGCCAAAAAAAGTTTTATGTTTGGCCTAATAGGAAGAATTCTAGGTCCAGGTGAAGTGAGGTGGAGCAGGTTGAGTACTAGCCAACTCCTTGTAAGCTTTTTGAACTGTGAACTGGTCAGTTCCCCAGATATAACTCCATTTTTTGAGAGACCCACTTGACTATTGATCAAAGATTGTTGCCAGATGTCTTCAAGTTTCTCAATCAAAGAATGCTTGTTGACACAGTGGAAGATTGAAAATATATTCAAGATATTCGGTATGAATAGCTTCGTTAACATTGATTTTAGTTTTTTTGCATAGGAAAGAAGATGGGGAAATTTGAATTGAAGGCATTCATTCATCCAAAGATCTGTCCAAAAGAATGCAGTTTTCCCATCCCTAGCTTGACATCTAGCCATGGCTTTGTAGGCATCAAGGAGTTTAAGGTGTGCCTTCCACCAAAAGGATCCTGCCATTTGATAACCTAGTAAATGCCCATCATAATAGTATGATTCCCAAATAAGATGTACCCATGGAGTGTCATGGTGGTTGTAGAATTTATCCAGATTCTTTAGCAGCAATGCATTATTTTGGATGTTTAAATTGAGGACCCCCAAGCCACCCTGATTTTTAGGCCTACACACCTTGGTCCAAGCCACTAGAGCTGAGCCTTTAGCTTGTACATCAACAGTTTTTTCTCCACAAGCAATGTCTCATATACTTTACCACTTGCTCCTTTATAGAGATAGGGACATCCAGGCAGATCATGAAAAAAGTGGCAAGGAAGAAAACACAGATTTGACCAATTGAAGTTTACCCCCATAGAAAATCAGTAATCCCTCCAAGCCTATTTTGAACTCTTTGCACCATTGGTAAGAAGTATTCTAGTGAAGGTTTTGTCTAACTAAGAGGTGGTCCAAGATAGGTGAAAGGAATGCTACCTCTCTTGCGTCCAAAAGTATTGGAGAAGTGCATCAATCTTTCAGAGTCCATGTTAATGGGGATCATGTTGGATATATGGTAATTCACCTTAAGGCTAGTGGAAAGTGCAAAGGTGTTCAGCAGAGATTTGAGGCAGATTAACTGTTTTGAGTCTACCTTCATGACCACCAGGGTATCATCAGCATATTGAATTACAGGAAAATCATGGATAGCCGTACAAATGATTGGAGGTGTAACTAGCCCTTTATTCCTAGTTTTATTGAGTATGGACTTTAGAAAGTCAGCTGTCAGAACAAAAAGGAGAGGGGATAGTGGGTCACCCTGTCTAACCCCCCTCTTACAATAGAACTTTTTCCTAGGGACTCCATTCAACAGAATAGCAGAAGTGTATGATTGAAAGATTGGTGTGATCAATTTGATCCACTTATCCCCAAACCCTTTCTCTTTTAGAATGTTCAAAATTGTTGAGTGCTCATTTTATCAAAAGCCTTTACAAAATCAAGCTTAAGGACCACAATTTCTTCATTTGATTTATGACACTGGAACATGTATTAAAAATCCTAGCCTAGACAATCTTGAATGGATCTTCTTTTCAGGAAACCATATTGGTTTTTATGGACAAGCTTAAGGATGACCTTCTGTAGTCTATTGGAACGAAGTTTAATGATAATTTTAAGGACATTTTTCAGTAAAGAGATAGGCTTGAATTCAGCAGGAGTTACAGGGAGTCCACTTTGGGGATCAAGATAATGTATGATGAATTGATGCTTTCTAAAGAAATTCTCTCATGGTAGAAGTCCTAGATCAATTGCTTGATATCTTGTCCAATAATAGACCATCAAGATTTGACGAACTCATTATTAAATCCATCAGGTCCAAGAGATTTATCATTTGGGAGTTCATTGATATTGTCTTCAAATTTTTTTGTCAGTAAAAGGAACTTCCAGGGATGTAGTGGTTTCGGAGTCCATGCCATTACTATAGAATTCTGAGAGATTGAAATCCATTGTAGGTTATCTGTAGTGCCTATTCTCTCCTTAAAGGCTTCCCAAAAAATGTTTGCTTTACCTTCATGTTCATGTACTTCAGCAAGGGACCTATCCTTCAATATGGATATGTAGTTGTGTCTATAGCTGACGGTAGCATTAACATGGTTTGTATGTTTTCATCCCCAAGCTTTACCCATTTTATCTTTCCCCTTTACTTCCAGTAGGCTTTCTGGTTTTTAAGAAGAGTAATAATGTGGTTTTTCAAGATGTCCCTTAGATTCCATTCAAATATGCTAAGAGTTCTTAACTCCTCAAAAAAAATATAGCATATCACTCATTAACCTTGGCAATCTGATTTTAAGACAAGGGAGGTTTCTAGCCCAAAGTTTTAAGACTCTTCTCACATTCTTGAGATTAGCATTGACCGTTTTTGCACTATTAGTGTGGCCCACAAGGATGTTCCAAGCATTCTGAACAATCTGCTTAAAGTTACTATGTTGAAGCCAATAGTATTCAAATCTAAAAATCTGGGCCTTAGGAATATTTGTACCAATTGAAATGACAAATGGTGAAAGGTTAGAGGTAGGCTTGGATAGTGGGTAAACAAAATATGATGGGTAATAAATTGTCCAAGAGGTTGAGGAGAATAACCAATCAAGTCTTTCCAGGAGAGGATCTTTCTGAATATTACTCCATGAATATTTTCTTCCTTTTACGGGGAGCTCAACCAAGCCAAGGTTACTAATAGCCTCATTAAGCAAGAGCATGTTATTCACATCCCCACCCTCTTTATTTGTATCAAATGGCTTTCTGATGAAGTTAAAGTCTCCCATGACTAAACAGTACATGTCATCAGGCATGTCGATGCTTGAGAACCAGTCAAGGAACATAGAGTTTTTCTTAGGTTGGTAAGGGCCATAGACATTTGTCAAAACCCAAGCCTCATTAGACAGATTTGATAAGAACTTTACTAAGATGGAGAACTCATTTTGAAAATCAATATTCCCATTGAAAAGTCTTGCATTCTGGATGATGATACCACCACCAGAGCCTCCCATAGAGGGGAGGAATTCAAATCGATTGAATTTGGGTGGACAAAACTTTTTAATGTACTACATGTCAAAGAGCTCCCTTTTAGTTTCTTGAAACCAAAGTATGTCACAACCTGATTCCTCAATCTTGTGTGATAGAGCCACCCATTTTTTCCAGAATTGATAACCCCTTAAGTTCCAATTTAAAAAAAATCATGTTCTTTTCTCATCCATGGAAACAATAAGGTAAAAGAATTTTTTCTGGGTGGAGCAAAGATTGATACACCCTTCACATGACATAAGAGGAAAATCTCCAAGAACTTATCCAGATAATTATGACAGAGATTAGGAGAGAAATCCCTCCATAAAGCATCCCAGTAATTAAGATTCAGACATAAATACAGACCCAGAGTATATCATGTCTTAAAGTGCCCACAAATTACTTCAGATTTTGACACATTTGGAAACTTATTTATTTTGCTTCTTATTTGCTTGTTGTCCATAGGATCTAGCAAAATCTTTATTTCTTTTTGTCTCCCTAGTTGGAGCTTGGAGAATCCCCAGGTGGCCTTTGAGCATTAGTAGATGGCTTTATCACCTTGTCCATAGTCTTGCTCTTTTTCTGTAGCTTCTTCTCAATGTCATCCTTAGCCACCTTGCAAAAGGAAACAGAAATATTTTTACCACTTTGGTATTAAGGCTTGGTGGAGTAGCATTTCAGGATAAACAATTACTGTCAGAGCAGTTGGAGTGATTTTTGAAACTTCCATTAAGTTCAACTATCCTTGGACTTCTTCTCACCCCAGTTTCAATAAGAGGACCAACACCCCTCCTTTTCTTTGAGTTTGCAGAGGGAGTTGTGGGACTAACAATGACATTATCACTTGTAGCCTGGATACTACTTGGAGGTATCTAAGTCACACATTTATTAGGAATAATAAAGGAGATTGTAGACTCATCAGCAGTTGGGTCCCTTATAATATCCCATAGAAGAGATGATAGAAAGTTCCTTGCCCACTCAAAATTTTCAGGAGTGACAAGCATAGGGGTAATGAAATTAAACCAACTTATATGTATCTCAAATCTTGCCAATCCTTGAGAGGGATCCTACTCCATGATGTGAGGGGCAAAAAATCTGTCCCAAATATCAAGCCCCTATTTGGAGAATATATGTTTTGTTGCAAGAAGATCTGGAGTGGCCATAAAGTGGGTGAGTGCCATGGCAATTTGTAGGTACGTCTCATATGGATCAAGCATGTTAGCATCCTCCATTAGATGATATCCAGAGATTTCTACTCCCTCATCCAAATCAAAGTTCAAGTCTGTATCATCATCATCTGAGTAAGCTTGAAGTATGTTTGGAAGACCCTCTCCAATCCCAACATCCTGCAGGTGAGCTACCATAGGTTGGTTGACCTCCTGGTCTAGCTGGTTATCTTGCTGGTTATTAGCAGGAGCATGTTCATAAATGGAAGCAGTGACCCCACTGTGAGCAGCCTAGGGAGGAAAGTGTTGGTTGTCAGGGAGTAACTCCTCACTCCATCTTCCTGAATTGGTGCAACATGGGTGCATTTTCGGGATCATTGACTACTGCCGATTGGTCCCATCCTCCTGCATTATAATCATGTGGAGGAGGGGGTGCTGACTCGTGTACTAACGAGCTTGTTGGGGGACCCCAAGAGGAAGGTATGATGAGCACAGCAGTAAGTTTCCCTCAGTTATAAAACCAAGGTTATCAATCCAGTAGGAGCAAGGAAACACCTCCAAGGTGTTGCTAGCTGAGCCTTAGCAGGGAGCACTACCAGTGCTAGCAGTAACATGGAATCCTGCACAACACAACCACCGAACTTTGCCCCAACTTGCAATGAGGTTGTCAATCTCACCGGTTTTGCTGAAAACAAAGGATTAAACGTATCGAGTGGAAGAAAGTAAAAGCTTGTAGAAAGTAAACAGAAAACAGTAAAAAGTTGTAGATTGATGGTAAAGAAAGGACCGGGGTCCATAGTTCACTAGTGGTGGTTCTCCTTAAGATAGATAACATGTTGGGTGAACCAATTACAGCGGGGCAATTGACAAACATCGAGAAAGCATACAAGCATATACTAATCATCTTGACTCCTTTGAGATTTGATTGGGCATTACAACATTATACATAAACTGCCATCAAACTGCATCTATGACTAATAATCCACCTTCAGGTTATCATCCGAACCCCCTCCAGTATTAAGTTGCAAGCAACAGATAATTGCATTATGCATTGCGTGTAAAGTAAACAATACGATTGTTCTATGAACAAAGGATTGATGTTTTCTCCCTAGTAGCAACAAGCACATCTGGTACCTTATAGATTTCTGTCACTTCCCCAGATTACCAGAGGTATGAACCCACTATCGAGCATAAATACTAACTCTTGGAGTTGCTAGCATCTACTTGGCCAAGATAGCTACTAACAACGAAAAGCATGCAAGATCACAAATAACAAAGACATGATAGAATCAATAATCAATCTGAAATAGCATCTCAATATCCATCGGATCCCTACAAACACAACATGTAGGAATTACAAATAGATGATCTTGATCATGAACGGAGCTCACAAGATCTAAACATGATAGAAAAAGGAGAAAAACCAGCCATCTAGCTACTACATGGACCCATAGTCTAAGGATGAACTGCTCACACATCACACCATAGGCTTGCATGGTGATGAAGAAGGCCTCGAGGGCGAATTCCCCTCTCTGGCAGGGTGCCGGGAAGAGCTTAAGATCCCTCTCGATCTAGGGACAGAGACGACGGCAGCTACAGACTCTTTCGTGGAATTTAGATCGGGTACTTAGGGTTTCTGTATCGAAGGCATCTTATAGGCAAAAGGGGAGGCCGAGGGGGTGGCTAGGGCGGCCAAACCACCCCCTGGCGCGGGCCAGGTGGTGTGGCACCCCCTGGCCCCTCTCTGTCTCGTATTCTGGCTTTGTGTCCTCCTCGGTGAAAAACTGCCTTTGGCTTTTGTCCCGTCCAATTCCGAGAATATTCATTTTCTGACTTCCTGGAACCAAAAATAGTAGAAAACAGGCAGCTGGCACTATGGCATCTTGTTAGTAGGCTAGTCCAAGAAAGTGTATGTGAAGTACTCCAAAGTTGGAACAAAACATAAGAAAGTAGATAAAACCAACATTGGAACGTCAAAAATTATGGATACGTTAGCAACGTATCAGGGGGATGTGGTGGGGGCACAAATGGATTAGCAACATTCTCAGGAGCAGGATGAGGATCTACAGTATCTTCAGGAACAGGGTCTTCATATAGTGGGCCCCCACCAAGCAGATTACTGAATAGCATTTCAACAAAGAATGTCCATGATTCAGAATGTTTAGTGTCTCCAAGTGTGAGTCTGACACGTTTGGGGATTTTAGCCACATGAGTGACTCTGACCTTGGCAATAATTCTTCCTTTGTTCTTAGGGTCCCTTTCCCACATCAAGATCTTCCTAATGCCATTGAATATAGCATTGGGGTCTTCAGTGTTCTAGTGATCTACTGGTGGACCAACTAGCATGACCCAACACTCATTGTTGAATTGTGCACGACGACAATTTACTGCTTCATTGTGTTTAGTAAAGGAAGCATGCACATCCTGCAAAGAAATAGGGTTATCTCTGATCAACCTTTCCCTGTCACTGACATGGGTAAACTGCACATGTGCCGCACCAAAGGGACAATCCTGGATCTCTCTAAAACCCACTCTAGCCTCATTATGAAGAAAATCAAGGAGAACATCCTGCACATTCTGAAAAGGAATGAGTCTAGGGGCATAGGATCAATGGTGGCGATAGCATACTGTTAATGAAGACATTGTCGGCAAGGAACCACCACCCTCCTGACCCCAACTCACCCTTCAACCTGCATAATCTCGGAACCATGGGGTAGAAAGGGTGCAGGGTCGATGGGAATATTGGCCATTGCTTTAGAAACTATCATTGACGATGTGGCAGTGATTGGAGGAGGGGAAGTTGGGGTTTTCTAGGCGGAGGCATTGAGGAGACAAAGTACTCTATATTTTTATTAGCAAAAGAAAGGGAAAATCCTTAAGATAGGAGCAGACCTGAGGCTGGAAATGTGAAGTAGGCCGTTGGGCCTTGAACAATTAAGGTAGGAATCATTTGGCCATTCCTGTTTAGGGAAAGAAGGGAAGCTCATAAAAGGGAGGAGTCCCGATAGTTTAAATGCCTTAGATTTCCCGTGCGTATTAGGAGGAGGTGTCAACGACACCTGGTTTGATTTACCTCTAACCACAACCTCAACAAATGGGTGACCATTAGTGGCCCCATTAACATCAGTAATTGTCGTGTCAATCTGTCGGCCCATGCATGGTGGCGGGTTCGCATGTTGATCAGGAAATTGTAAACGTTCAAAGGCCAATTTAAAACCCAAACGGCCAGATTTGGACTGATCATTAGAGCGAATCCAATTTCTTTGGGGTGATTTTTTCTTGTAGGAAACAACTTTCCAATCCAAGTCTTTCTCTCGGTAATATGTTTTCCTATGCTTGCCAATTGGTTCCACCCTCGCCCCAAAGATTGATGATCATAACAAAATGTTCATTTGTGAATCTAGAAATATTGTAAATCTCGAATCCTACTGCCCTAGAAGCAATTGAAAACCTGAAGGATTTGTCTTGTAAATGTCTAACTTGAAAGAGAGATACAAAACCTCCCAAAAAGATTGAAGGGCAATGCCCACAGTATGCACATCAAGCTTGAAATTAGCTCTTCCAAAGGAACAAACCAGGAAGAAATATCTTTTAAATCCATAATGAAGTTATAGAGTGGCCATAATGAAAATTTATAGAGAGGCCAAATTTCCTTCGAATATAAATATCAAATTTTTTGTCCGTATTGAAATCCAAAGAGATAGCATTAGATGTGGCCAAAGAATGACCTTTTTTGCATCCTCAATGGTAACATCCTTTGGGCCAGCTGCATTACTTTCCTCAATCTTTGCAAGAATTTGTTTGCCCACCATCACCTTCATAACAAGCATCTCTAAAGAAATCACCGTAGAAATCTTCTCAACTTGAAGCAAGTATCAAACATCAATGATAACTTCATTTTGGTTGAGAAGTAGTAGCCTTTTGGTTGTCATGTTGAGGATCAAAAACCCTGGGAATTATTTGTCTTGCGAGGAGAAGCACAAAGCATGCCATTATAAAGAAATATCTTCATTAGATCCATTGAGGGAAGGAGATCTACCAAAAGATCCATTAGGGGAAACCAGAATATCATTTGTTCTTGCAAGCTGAGAGGCGAACCTCATAACATATCGAACCAAAATCTTCTCCCCATTTTCAAGTTTTTTACCATCCAAAGGTGAACCTTGGCATCAAGAAGGACCAACTGATCATCGGAAGAAAGAACCAAGGAGCCTTCGAGAAACTTACCACTAGTACCGATCCCAGTGTAAGAGGCCTTCCAACTACCAGCCAGAGGAGCCATGGAGGATCAGAGAGGGGTGTGCACTGATGAGTCCAAAATTTATGCATATTTAAGTATAAAATTTATTCATATTATCACTAATTACATGTTACATTTGTTTGTAACTATGCATATTGTGTATGATTATTAGTTTCCATCCATTTTCACATGGGCTTAGCACAATATTAGTTTTATTAGGATTTTATTACCTTTTTCTTGTCTTTGATATGTGTGTAGGTGCTATAGAGAATCATGGATAAATGGAGCGAAGAGGATTCAATATGCAGGAGTTCAGGCACCAGACTTAGCTATTTGAGGGGAGGAAGAAGTGGGTTTTTCCATCAACTCCAAATGAAGATCCAAGGCCATGGTGTTGTAGCCCTCATCCATATGAATCCAACAAGCCAAAGAACATCTCAATCGGAGTCCGTATAAATAAATAGCGGCCAAAATACTGCATAGTACCGAAGGCATAACGACCACTGGTATGGGCGGAGCTCACCCGTACCATATGGCCATACCACCCTCGAGAAGCTTTGTTTCTTCAAACGGAACAACATTTTTTCAGGCCCAATGGGTATATTCAGCCCCTAGCTCCATCGGTTCATAAAACTGACCTCCAGATGCCTATTTAAAGAGAGGAAAACCCTAAAACAAGGAGAAGAGTCCACACATGCCTAAGGGGCAGAGCGCTACCACTCCGCCGCCTCCATAGCCGCCACCCACAAGATCAACATCACCATAGCATTCAAGGGAGAGAGGAGACTGCATCTTGAAGGGCTATGCATCGATCTTCATCGCCATCTTCATCAACATTGTCTTCACATCAATTCTCTTTTGTTTACTTTGTTGTAGTCCAATCTCTATTGTGGTTTTGCACTTGTATTCAATTGTAGCTTCATATTGCATCCATACAATTGCCAGTATGTTGATCCCCTTCATGTATGAGTAGTTGCCTTGTTCTTGGGGAGAGATGGTGAAACCCTAGTATTATTATGCATTAAAATAAAGATGATCTATTACTTGTGTACAAAGATCCATTGATCTATGAATTGTGTTTGATCTCTCTCTTTAGATGATATGTGAAAGTCGACCACATATCATTTGCCCTTGGGACTAAAGGGAGGGAGAAATCCTTTGGACATGTCTTGGAAGCATACCCGGAATGCCCCATGACAGATTGGCTCCGGCTCGTAATCTACACGGTCAAAGGAGGATTAAAGAGAGACTCCCTAAGATAATTAGGATATCCATGGGGAAACCCTTAATTGTGGTGGTTTGTATGGGTGACTTCTCTCAGCCATCACAATGGTTATTTAGAGGTGACCTCACCCTTGGCTCAACAAAATGGCTTCCTACGAGCCTTGTAGTGAACATCTTATTATGGAGCTCTCTCCACATATATCATGACATAAGAAATAGGTTATTCTAATCATTCATAATTATTCCATGCTAGTGGTGAATCCTACAATCCTTGAGAACCCTTCAATCATATTACACAACACCTCATAGATACTCTCTTGCTTTAGTTTACTTTTGTTATTACTTTTTTCTTGTTTACTTTAGCACTTATTCAAACACACTCTTTACACACCCTTTACTTGGAATTAAAGATAACTTACAAGTACTCTCTAGTGAGTAGTAACGAGGGGCATAAAGACCTTTAACAATAGCTCTCTGTGGGTTCGATATATTTACTTCGAGACTAGCTACAATTGATCTGTGCACTTGCAGTCATCAAGCTATTTTATTGCGCCGTTGTCGGGGAGGTAAGCGCTTTTGGTATTTGTCTTTAGTTGCTAATTTTTTGTTGCTATACTCAAAGTTATTTATGAGTTTCAAGTTATTCCTGTTTATTACTTTTTACTGCTTTTACTTATTTGAAAAGAACAAAAAAATTATAAAACCAAAAACCCATAAAAATTTATAAACCAAAAATTATAAAAACATTTGCTACTAATCATGTCTTCCGAGATTGCTATTTTTGAACAGATGAAGCTCGCAATGGAGGAGAAGAAAGTTGGAACTTTTGTATATTATGTTACGAGGAAAGACACATTAGAAGAATGGTTAGAATGGTTGAAACGTTATTCCTCCATGTTATGTGCCTCATAAAAATTTGTTTGTGAAAATTGCAGATCCGTAGATCATACTAATTATCAATGTGAGTGTAGCATTGATACCACATTAGCATCTTACAATAAAGGTAATGAAGGCTTTGTTGATGTGGAGGTTTTAGAATATGTGATTTTTACTGGTTGTTGTGAGGTGCTAGCTCGCATGAGAAATATAAATGAAGAAAATAAATCACTAGATAGAATCTATGGAGTAGTAAGTCATATATACTTGATGACCCACAAGTATAGGGGCTGTATCGCAGTATATTCGATAAGTAAGAGTGTCGAACCCAACGAGGAGCAGAAGGTGCTGGCTAGTGGTATGGATCAGGAATTCTCTGCAAATACTTAGCAAACGGATTTTTAGGGGTTTTCGATAAAGCAAGTAAACAAAGTACGAGTAAATAAAATACAGTAGGAATAAATGCGGCAAGTGGCCCAATCCTTTATGCAGCAAAGTACAAGCCGGTTGTATTACTTAAGATGACCAAACGTTCTCGAGGATACATGGGAAGACTGTCAAGTGCTTTCGCTTCATATAGTCGATTAATCTTCTTTAGCTTGCTAAGTGTTGTGTGGGTGAACCTGTGCTAATGTACCCCCCCCCATCCAAGACTAATACATACTTGTGATTATACCCCTTGCAAACATCCGTAAGTACAAGAAAGTAATTAAGGTAGAAACCTAACCACAACTTTAAACTCTAAGACCCTTACGTCCCTTGTGCAATGGTTTTCTAACGGGGGTTCAGGTTTCTGTCACTCCGGCAACCCCTACGATTAGTAGCCAAATACACAATTCATTCCCCTAGGACCATATAGGTGAAGTGTCATGTAGTCGACGTTCACATGACACCACTAGAAGAAGTACACCACAACTTAAATAACAATCTATTGAATCTTTCTCAATGCAACTCCACTACTAACAACAAGACTTCTCCCATGTCCTCAAGAACAAAACGAACTACTCACAAGACATCATATGGATCATGATCAGAAATGGAATAATGATGTATAACAATCTGAACATAAACAATAATTCAATGGTTCACTCAATAGCATCAACTACAAACAGTAATCAACACCGGGAAAGTTTCCCCTAAGAACTAATGCAAGATTCAACCAATTATTACAAGAATATGGAGATGGTGTTGAGGGTGCTGATGGTGATGATGGTGGTGATGATGATGATGATCCCGATGAAGTCCAGCTTGATGGTGGTGTTGATGGCGACGATCTCCCCTCTCTGGGAAGGAATTCCCTCGGCAGAAATCTCTCTGCCGGAGAGATCTTTCTCTCTCGGTGTTTTCCGCCCCGCAGAGGCGGCGGAATCTTTCTGTGGTCGCTCCCCGAGTCTTAGGGTTTCGGGAGGATGATATACGCTAGAGGGGAGAGGCTAGAGTGGGCCAGGGCGGCCACACCAACTCTAGGTGCGGCTTAGGCCTGCCCGCGCCATGGGGTGGTGTGGGCCCCCTGTGGCCCACCTCCACTCCATCTTTTGGCATCCTTAGTCTTCTAGAAAAATAGGATTTTCCGTATATTTTCCCGGCCTTTCTGATCTTCGCGAATTTTGCCTCCAAACATGACCTTTTCCATCAGAATCCTGACTGCAGCGGTCCATGCTCCAAAAGTCATCAACCATGCAAAAATAGATGAAATAACATAAGTATCACCTCTCAATACGAAATATATCAATGAATAATAGTGAATTAAGACATAGAATAGTGATGCAAAATGGACGTATCAACTCCCCCAAGCTTAGACTTCGCTTGTGCCCAAGCGAAACTGAGCTCAATAAACATGGCCTCAGGTTTATGGAGTGAAGAGTCGATAAAAGAATACGGACAAGAAGCATCACATTCATCAAATACATAGATCATAATAGAAGACAACTCACTATTATACAAATCAACTTTCAATAAGTAAAGGAAACACAATAAAGATACATAAAGTGAATCAGAATTGGTAATGGCAAACTTTGCTCTTGGTCGAAGAATAGTTGATAATTTGCTGGAGTTAACAAATAGCTGGTTTTTCAATGAAAGCTTTCAAAGTAGTAGACATCAAGATAAGAGCAATGTGCAAAACAAGGAACATAAGAGACATGATTGAATAAATCATCATATGAATGAATGAAACACATCAACTCAAAATACTTGCTGAGATAGAAGGGAATAGGTTTACTGACTCAACTACAAAGCAAAAGAAAGGCCCTTCAAAGAGGGAAGCAAGGATTGCAAGTCTCATAAAGAGCTCCTAAAAATTATGATACTTACTAACTTTCAGCTCTCATTGCCGCTATCATAGGCATATTTAGGTGATTAAGGTTAAAGTGATCAAAAATGAGGATATGCATTGACAAGTTGTAAGTTGAGAATCTCATGTCCCTTGAATATGAGGGTCGCTCCTCATGCTACTCAAGTTTAGTCACCGGTAAGTTCTTGTCATCGTAAGCATATGTGTATCATTGAGAACCGCCAACGGGGTACCCCTTGCCCGATGATACGGAAGAATCCCCATATCAAAATGACAAGGCAAGTAGACAACAAGTGTCTCAGCAATCTTCTTATTTACCATGGGAATATGGTGCTTTTTTCTCTCTTTCCTCTTTTCATAATATCTTTTTTTTCTTTTCTCCTTTTTTTTTCTCAATCTCTATCTCTTTTTTTATAAGAAGAATGCTTCATAGATACTCATTATGGTTACGTTGCAGGTTTCCACCATGTCAGCATGGATTGGACCAGCAGCCCAGGCGTTTCTCTAACACATATGCATAACTCCATGGACTTACAAGCTCCCCTTTCATTTCACACCGACGACATCCATAGACAAAAGAACATGATATCAACTTGGTACCAAGTACCAGTGCAATGTTGAAAGTATTCCCCATGACAACATGGTTCTGCTAATTCACAACTTACAAAGCGCAAGCATATACGCAACATAGGTGAGCACAATGGTTCAAGTTTATCAAATGCAAGAAAGTAAAATGTGCCATCAAGTTCGTGAGAGCTTTAATCACTAATTTTCACATAACAAGTTTAATTTGGGAGGTAGATAAAACAAGAATTTACTTGGAATAGCAATATTGCTACTAGGTAGGTATGGTGGACGCAAATGGCAAAGGTTTTGGTTTAAAGGAGTGGATGCACGAGAAGAATTCCCTCTCAGTACAGGTTTTTGGCTAGCAAGGCTGGGTAGCAAGTACAAGAGTTGAAGGAAACAACCAAGCATACAAATGATAAAGACAAACATGCAATCTTCCTTGGAACCACAAAAGATCTTAACTAGAGAATACTAGACTTATGAGCAAATCAAGAAAGAAAGATGATGAAATTATTTTTCTTTAGAGTACTTCTATCTTTTTCTTTTCAACTCTCAAAAAGGTGTTGCTACTGACCGAGCCAGGTTTGCCAAAACCAACTAAATTAACTCAATGATCCCAAAGTGATACCAATACTAACAAAAAGATCAATCATATAACCACGAATTGAAAACTAACATAAGCTATGCAAAAGAGTGGATGATAGAACTTCTCATTAATATTCCATAACGGAAACTCACACCAAGGGATACAAATCTAACGAGAGAGGGGACACTTCCATAATGCAAACCATAGTACATAATAACTCCTTTAATCATGATATGACTCTACTAAAAAGGTAAAAAGATAGAAGATAGTGATATGATACCGCGGCACTTCCCCAAGCTTGGAACAAACCAAGGGGATGCCAAACCTGATGACGAATTACTCCTTCGGTGGTGGTGGTAATATTTTCTTAGTTGACGTGAGGTAATCTTCCAACATCTTGCAAAGCCTATTATTCTCCCATTGAAGCATGTCCACCTTCCTCTGCAAGTCTCGGTACTTATCGCAGAACTCCTTAGTGACTCGTAGGGCTTCCGTTGATGCAGGGCAAGTAACAAAAGGTGCCAGCCCCCGCTTGGGGTCTTGAGAATCTTCCTCCATAGGCTCCTTCCTTTTATCCTTGGCGGACACCATTGTGCTTCTAAACCTTCAAAGAGTATGTCCTGACAAAAATAGATCGAAACAAAAACACGACGAAAACACGATATACGAACTTCGGGGGGGTCCGGGGGGTTATATATTACGAAGTTTCATATCAAAAGGAAGGTACTGGGTGAAATGGGTCGGAGGCGGAGTCCTGGGTGACCTCACCACCTGGTGGTGCGGCCAGGGGTGGGCCCGCGCCACAGGGTGGTGTGGGCTACCCTGGCTCCGGTTCCGTCCCTATTTCGCTTCGTAGCTTTCCTTATTGACTGAAAACTGCAAAAATATAGTTGGATTGAATTTTCGCGAAACTTTTCTTACCAGAACCGTTACCTATTTGAACACGGACTCTGCAGGTCTCTGAATTTGGTATGTAGTGGACTCTTCCGGAGTCACCACTTGAATATCATCAATATCTTCATCTTCATACACTTATTAGTTCAGTCATAAAACCTTTCTCTTCCTTATTACACCATTATCTCTACTTCCTGGAAATTTCTTTCACACAAAACTTCACACAGTTCTCATTAGCAACATTAGTAAAAGTGAAGTGACAAAACCTTTTGAGTCCAACTTCAACTGAAAACCATCAAAACAAAAGCTACTGTAGCAACTCCTTCTGAAAATCCAAAAAGAATTCAAAAAGGAAATCGAATAAAGAAGCAAATGCAAGATTGGCAAAATCTGTCAAAACAGACCAGTAGGTAAAGATCAATTTTTTGGAAAATCTTCTGTTGCTCAAATCAAAAAGTGCAAAACTAACGAAAGTTAAATAACAACCTGGGGCAGAATCACAAAAATTACACCTCAAACCGACATACAGAGATCCCTCACGAAGTTTTACGGTGAAGCACAAAAATCTATTTCGGGACAGCAACTTCCCCAAATCTTACTTCTCTCTCATTAGAGGTTGATCTTGACACAAAAACCAAACAAAATGGATAAGGAGCGGTTATTACCGAAGTAATAACTTCCAAGACTCAAAGAAACAAAAACAAACTAAAAGCAAAAACAAATTGGGTTGTCTCCCATAAAGCTCTTTCTTTATAGCCATTAAGATGGGCATGATAATTTTGAAGAAGCTCTCATAGGGATATGAATTGAAGTGAAAGAGAGCATTAAGAAGCAAACACACACACACACACACACACACATTTAAGTCTAACCCACTTCCTATGCAAGGGGATTTTGTAAACAAACAAGTTATTGAAACCAAAGGCACCTTGCATAAGAAGGCAAAAGATGTGCAACATAAGAACTTTCATCATAAAGCGAGGAAACTTGATATTATTGAGATGCGTAAGAACACTTTTCCTTCTCTCATAGTAACTTTCAGTATCATGCATAAACTTAACAATATAGCTATCACAAGGACCATCATAGCAATGATCACTTATTCTAATAGAAAATCCCAGAATACTAGCTCCCATAACACTACTATGTGAAACAATATTAGAGGTATCCTTACAAAGGATAGTCTGTCCCTCTTTTTCATACTTAGTGACAAAGTCTTTCACATTTTCTATAATAGGTTCATCAACCTTTTGTTTATCAGGTTCAACAACTTTACTTGTACTTTCATTAACCATACTAGCTATCATAGAATGCTCCTTTACCTTAACTGGAAAATGCATTTTCTCAATATAAGGTTTAGGTAAAACATGATTAGCAGTATAAACTTCAGTATTTCTTGCAGGAACACTTTTAGCAACATCTTTATAAGGTTCATGATACTTATTCCACTTCTTTTTAGGCACTTCAATATAGGAAGCAAAAGCCTTAAAATAAGAAGCAATAGCTTGAGAGTCTAGACCATAAGCATTTTTAATATTTTGGAAGTCATCAGTTTCCATAAAAGATTCAATGCATTCATAATCATAATTTATACCTTGTCATTCTCCCAAGCTTCAGCATTGTCTTGAATACGGTCTATAAGATCCCATTTAGCTTCTTCTTCCATGCGAGTGAATGATCCAGCACAAGAAGCATCCAATAAATCCTTATCATGTAGAGGGAGCCTTGCATGAAAGTTATTGATAATAATATTGTTGGGGAGCTCATGAATGGGACATTTGAGCATTAGTAACTTCAATCTCCCCCAAGATTGAGCTGTACTCTCTCCATCAAGAGGCCAAAAGTTGTATATTTAATTCCGATCTTTATGAATCTCACTAGGAGGATAAAACTTTGAATAAAAGAGAGGCACTATTTCCTCCCATTCCAGAGCTTGACCATTCTTCAGCAGCTTATACCATTCCTCAGCTCTTCCTTTCAGTGATAATGAGAATAACTTCTTCCTAACTTGATCTGTAGTAATACCTGCACACTTGAACAACCCGCATAATTCGTGTATAAAGAGTAAATGATCACCGGGATGGACAGTTCCATCCCCAACATAATAGTTATGCATAACACGATCAATAATTCTTGTAGGTATTTTGAAAACATCATTCTCAGTAGGTGGTGGCTTATCTACTACCTTAGCAGTGGTAGTAGCATTACCAAATAAGGAACTCAGCAAATTATCCATAACGAAAATAAAGCAACTAGCAGAAGTAAACAATACTCACAGTAGAAGTTTCCTTTACCAGTTCCACTCTCCAATAGCGCTTCACTCCCCGGCAATGGCGCCAGAAAATAGTCTTGATGACCCACAAGTATAGGTGGTGTATCGTAGTATTTTTGATAAGTAAGAGTGTCGAACCCAACGAGGAGCAAAAGGTGCTGGCTAGTGGTATGGATCAGGAATTCTCTGCAAATACTTAGCAAACGGATTTTTAGGGGTTTTCAATAAAGCAAGTAAACAAAGTATGAGTAAATAAAAAACAGTAGGAATAAATGCAGCAAGTGTGCCAATCCTTTATGCAGCAAAGGACAAGCCGGTTGTATTACTTAAGATGACCAAACGTTCTCGAGGACACATGAGAAGACTATCAAGTGCTTTCACTTCATATAGTCGATTAATCTTCTTTAGCTTGCTAAGTGTTGTGTGGGTGAACCTGTGTTAATGTACCGCCCCATCCAAGACTAATACATACTTGTGATTATACCCCTTGCAAACATCCGTAAGTACAAGAAAGTAATTAAGGTAGAAACCTAACCACAGTTTTAAACTCTAAGACCCTTACGTCCCTTGTGCAATGGTTTCCTAACGGGGGTTCAGGTTTCTGTCACTCCGGCAACCCCTACGATTAGTAGCCAAATACACAATGCATTCCCCTAGGCCCATATAGGTGAAGTGTCATGTAGTCGACGTTCACATGACACCACTAGAAGAAGTACACCACAACTTAAATAACAATCTATTGAATCTTTCTCAACGCAACTCCACTACTAACAACAAGACTTCTCCCATGTCCTCAAGAACAAAACAAATTACTCACAAGACATCATATGGATCATGATCAGAGATGGAATAATGATGTATAACAATCTGAACATAAACAATAATTCAATGGTTCACTCAATAGCATCAACTAGAAAGAGTAATCAATACCGGGAAAGTTTCCCCTATGAACTAATGCAAGATTCAACCAATTGTTACAGCAATATGGAGATGGTGATGAGGGTGCTGATGGTGATGATGGTGGTGATGATAATGATGATGATCCCGATGAAGTCCAGCTTGATGGTGGTGTTGATGGCGACGATCTCTCCTCTCTGGGAAGGAATTCCCCCGGCAGAAATCTGTCTGTCGGAGAGATCTTTCTCTCTCGGTGTTTTCCGCCCCGTAGAGGCGGCAGAATCTTTCTGTGGTCGCTCCCCGAGTCTTAGGGTTTCGGGAGGATGATATACGCCAGAGGGGACAGGCTGGAGTGGGCCAGGGCGGCCACACCACCTCCAGGCGCGGCCTAGGCCTGCCCGCGCCATGGGGTGGTGTGGGCCCCCTGTGGCCCACCTCCACTCCATCTTCTAGCATCCTTAGTCTTCTGGAAAAATAGGATTTTCCGTATATTTTTCCGGATTTTCTGATCTTCGCGAATTTTGCCTCCAAACAGCACATTTTCCATCAAAATCCTGACTGCAGCGGTCCATGCTCCAAAAGTCATCAACCATGCAAAAGTAGATGATATAACATAAGTATCACCTCTCAATACGAAATATATCAATGAATAATAGTGAATTAAGACATAGAATAGTGATGCAAAATGGACGTATCAATACTCTTATTGTTTTGATAACTTCAGTAGTAATGCATTATTGACCACTTATGTTGTGGAAGAGACTAACCTTTTGTAGGACTCATAGGAGAGAGAAGAAAAGGATGTACACCATAGTGAACATGCTATTGCCGCTGGTATGGGTTTGTTCAACTTGTATGACTTGTTAGTTGATTGTGCAAAATCATTTCGTAATTCATATCATGAGATTTGTGACAAATATATGGTAGTTGGCCACCTTAATTTTCAATTTCCCATTACTCTTAAAGAATCCCTAGTATCTTACACTAGAGTTGAAGTCTTAGAATATTTGGTTTATAAAGGTGTCCATGATATACTCTCAAAAGATTCAATCATGAGAAAGAGTAGTGATAGTATGCTTCATATGAAACTTACCGACTTGTTACCAGTGTTACAATATTATTGCCAAGAACGTCTTAATGATAATCCACTTGTGGTAGATAGTAAGGCACGGTCTAAAACCGTAGTGCCTGAAGATAACCATTTGCAGGAACCACAAGATAAAGAGGTGGAACAACAAAAAGGTGAGGTTGACAAAGATTGGCACACTAAAAATACTACATTTGTTTATCATGCCTCTCTCTATAGTAAGGATTCTTATAATGCTAAAAATGATTGTAATTTATTTGCGGATTCCTTGTGCCTAGACACTCATGAGGAGAGCATTAGTAATGATGAACTAGACATAGAACCTTGCAATGAATCTTTGGATGCTAATATGTAGGGACATGATTTACTCCCTGTTGCAAAGGAAGAATATTATGAAGTGTTCCCCTACAATGGTAACCAAGGTGAAAGTTCAATAATTATATACCAATCTCTAATCCTCTCGTTGCAGCTACATAAGGAGGCATGCTCACCACACTTGGTGCATCCACGCTCGCTTGTAAGCAAGGACGTATTTATCTATATGATGCTGATGCACCGCAAGAGGGTACGACTTCAACAATACTCTACTATGAGATTCTCCAACCCTTTGCTAGAGGTAAGTACAAGTACACCTTTAATTGATATCCCCTGGGATCCAGGAGGATTATTTTATAGAGCATCTAAGCCTAGCTATATGGCTTTAAAGAAAGAGCTTTCCGGGAGGCAACTCGGAAGTTTTTAGATGTCTTTCTTAAATTTATGTCTTGAGTTTAGTTGCATTCATGTTTCATTGGAACTTGTATATATTTGCATGATTTCCTATTAGAGTTGTCTTGAGACTATTTTCATAGGTAGAATTATTTGTTGCTCTAATGGTGCATTGCATATCTTGGTTAAATCTTCTCATAAAAAATATATGTTTGCTTTGTTCGGATGCTGGACTAACATTTCAGGTCCTTAGTAAAATTTCGGGGAAAATAACTTGTTTCGGAGTTCACTGCAAGCTTAACGAGCAGCAGTACGGGCGGATAAGTCCGTACCGCGCGCCTGTACCGCCCATGTGACACATCGGAAGAAATAGAAAATTTCCCAGAAAATCTACCGCAAGCTTAACGAACACCGGTATGGTGGAACGTGTTCGTACCTTCCGCCCGTACCAACCTCGTTACCAGGCGAAGGAAACATGAAGAGGACTCAGAAGTTTTAACAACCACTGATACGGGCGCATCCCACCCGTACCACCTGGTCGTACCAACTTTGACGGAAACCTTAAAAAAGACGAAGAAGACAAGGTGCAATACGAGCGAAGCCCGTCCGTACCACGTGCCCGTACCAAGGAGCAGCATCGCGCGGTAAGGGCAGGGACAAGTACAAAAAGGTTATAACCCCTCCAATCTTTTTATTTTGACAATCTCAGGTCAGCGAGTTACCTTCTACATGTTCCTTTATACTTCATTTTATTTTACCTACCTTCGAAACTCCCTAGCCTATAATTCTCTATAGTGTTTCGTGTTTCTTTTATTTTCTTCTCATGGTTGGGTGAACAAACTCCGTTTTACACCGAATCGTTTGCTTTTACTTCGTTTGTTATTTTCACCGGGACTTGAACCTTGTGTAATGACATGCATGGTTTGTGTCAACCGTGTAAATACTTGCACAAGCCAGTTGGTTGTTTCAACTCAACACTTCAACAAGGAAGTATACGTTGAACCAAAGGTCCATGTCCATCAAAAGTGAGGTTATTCGTACCTCAACGGTAAAGTGTATCACCCTTTCTTCATTCAAACTTGGGGAGGTAACCACTTCTCATACACTCTTTTGATAACTGCATTTTCTCTTTTCTTATGGTAATCTATTAAAGTTTGGTTCTTACAAAAAATTTAGATTGGGGAAGTTACTTCTGCATGTGTAGAGTCTTGTGCAATGTTCTTTTTTGATGAAAATTCTTGTGCAATCATGTATCCAGTTGTTTTTGAATGCTTGCTTGGGTAAGTTATGTTTCATGTTTATATAATGGATGCACTTGCTTTTGTTGGGATTCATAGGAGTTGAGTTAGAGCTTGATGCACGTTGTTAAAATCTTTATCTGGCTTGAGAAGAACATTGTGATCCTCTAAAAATACATTGCCACAATTTCTACACTTAAAACCTTTGTCTCCCACTTTTGAAGTTTGAATCGTTTATCTTAGTTGGTTGATTTGTGAAGATGCCATGCTAGTGGGAGTAATTTAACACGGTTAGAGTAAAGCTTTTTATTGGTATGATGATTAGTTGTGGAAGCCTTTTCTCTAGTTCTTTTAGCTAACTGAGTCTTGCCTTGCAAATAATATTGCCAAACAAGTACAACAAGAAAAAGTCTGAAATTTATGACTTGTTTGATGAATGATTGTCTTGAGAGTTTTTACCCCTGAAGATACTTAACTCCATAGATGTTTTGATAGACTTTACGACACTCTTGAAAGGAGATGTTTGATTGAAATGACATCTAGTGGTAATTGTGATACATGCCAAAGCTAACCTTGTGGATCAAACCGTGGTACTAGTTAAAAAGTTCTATGTTTCTCATGCACACCTTTGGATGCCAACAACTCTGCTGGCCTACGAATGATCTATGGTACAACCCCTGATTTCGGCTATGATTTGACGACATGGGTGGCATAAATGTCACCGTAATGGGCAAAAGTATTGGTACTCTCAAAGGTTGTGCAAGCTATTGTAAAAGAAACACTCAATGATCCTTGAAGGAAGAAAAACAAATGAAAAAAATGAAGATCCACATAACAAGTCCTTGGCATGGTCTCATTACTACTTTATGAATTTTTTTGAAAGACAATAATTGGTTTAGAAGTGTTTTTATAGCCTTGATTTACTAATGTGGGTGTCAATAAGACACTTTACTGTTATGCTACTTGGGACATGAACTCTCTTGCTCAATTTTGCTATTCAAACATCCTAGTGTTCCTTGGCAAGCTGAGAGTTAACTAGAAGAATTGGATTGGTTGTTACTCTTCTAGTTATTTATACTTATATTAAATTCTACTTTGATTGTCTTGATTTACCAAAGCTTGTATAGTGTTCTTGTCATCTCTCTAACATTGATGAGCATTTTAAATGGATGAAGTGTTGGACGCATATTAATGCCCACCATAAGTAAATTCATATTCTCGTTGAATCCCTTACTCAATAAAAGTAAGGAGATACAAAACCTATTAAAAGGCTCAATAAGAGGATCACAAGTTTGCTTTCAAGCTAGATTCACCTTTTTACATGGAGCATTGAAGTTTTAATTGATCTTTTATGGATCATAAGTAAGCTTGTGTTGCCTTGTATGAATATTTTATATCTTACTTTGAGCTTGCAGGGAAAATAAGGATACAAGGCATTGATCTTCTACATCTGGTATTATACTTTTGTTTCAACTTTTTGCCTCATTTATTGTAACTACCTCGGTGAATTACGCTCTTAGTTACATGCCTGGATGAACGAAACTGGTTAAAATAGTACGGTGGGGCCCAGGGCCACTCACGGTAGACCTTTCGGCCGTCCTAACCACTTTCAGATCATCGGGACAAGAACGAGCGGCGTAATCGGCAGGCGAAGGGATCAACTACATACACAAATGAGTATGTATGCAAGCCACATACAACAGTCCTCAGAGCCATTCCATCTAAAGAAAAAGAAATATTGCAACGCCATACGGCAAGATTCACATATCCTAGATAGAGATAATAATTTAGGATAGCTCCTTGTACAACAAACATCAGAGTATCAGGCGGAAGCGGAAAACAAGATCCGAGTACGGATAAGAAGTAAATCGGCATAAGATGCCACATAAATAAACACATCTCGCCCACAGATCTCACGGATCCCCATTCCCGGAATCTCTACACCGAGTGGTCGTTGCCAACATCTGTCTCCTCCACCCAGTATCCATCTTGGGAATACACCTGTTCATCTGAATCAAACAATTTATCGTGTGAGACCCTAGGGGTACTCAGCAAGTCTTTATGCCACTAAAGGGGACACAACCTGGGGTGACGCAATTGCAGCAAAAGATAATAACTAACAAGTCTATAGATACTCGCTAACCATCCGCCTAACCAATGATAGACGGATGTTCGTGAATTAAGAACAATAGTTATAGGAGTATAATTAACAGATCCATCCTTCTCCTCGCTTACCAACGAGGAAGCGGACGAACAACCCCCATCCGTTGGCAGTTTTATCAACCATTCTATGAGTATTGCACTATTTACTAGTCAAGTACTTAGTCAAATTAAAAGCGGTACTTTAGTTATACTTGTCTATGATCGAGAAACTGTGCTCAAAGTCGTCCATAACCGCGGACACGGCTTTCAGAAAGATTTACCCTGCAGGGGTGCACGAATAGCAACACACACTCGATCAACCTCAGAAAAACCAACTCAAAACCCAACGAGGCATTCACGACAAAGAAATCACAGGATTCAGAAATATTTCAGGGGGCCACCCCATTAAGCTACCCGCAACGAAGTTGGCCGGCTCCGAGACAGACCCAAGGTTTGTGTCAATGGCTGTAAACGACTGGGAACCCGAAAGTGTGACTGGGCTTGTCCATACCGCGAAAACATTCCATGATCCAAAACAGTACAGGTGCTCCACGCACAATCTTAATAAAGCAGTAACATGGCATAAGTACAGGATAGTAATAAAGCCCCAAACTACTTTGTGGCCCCAAGAAATAAGAATGAATCAAGCTCTGGCTCAGGGGGGTTCCATAAGGCCTCCCGGATGTGGATAGTGCGAATAGTCAAGGAACAGGAATCAAGTACTCGGGGTCCTATGGGACACAAGTGAGCATGAAAAACCAAATAGTAGATATTGCTCACCGGTGCCTCTTTCATTAGTTATCCCATTACTACTCAGGTTATGTTGTTTAGGTACCTCGTTATTCATCAGACACTCACATACCCTACACATGCTTTTCTACGACTCGCATGGCTCACACAACTCCTGTAGTAATGGCTCTTGGGATGGAGAAACAAGCTTTAGTGGAGTTTAAAAGTAAAGGCTATGCAGTACTTGGGATTCAATTTAATGCAATCGCGACCCAATGATGCAAGAATAAGATAGAGGCAATAGGTACTATATGTATGCAAGCATGTGGTAGTGCTTGCCTGGCGGCTCAGTTGAAGCGAGAGATGGATCTGGGTAGTACTCCTGTGATTCCTGGTAATTCTCCTGCTGGGCGTCTATTCGAAGAAGAACCAAACAAACAAGGGCCAACATAAATAAAGTGCACAAGCATATGAATTAAAATGCGACAAGGAAACAAGCATGCCATGATGAATGATGCACAATTATATGGCATTAAAGTAGCATGGCATGGTGAGGTGTGAGGTACAAGAATAAAGCATTTTATTATTTATTTAGTCAAATTTTATTGCCATAAACAGTTCAGATGTTTAATAATGACATGATGCATGCTTCAATTCAGAACAAGGAATGCATAGATAGAACGGGCTCGTCGCGCTGATCGATTTAGACATATTATTTGTCAAATTTGGAGTTGTAGAATTAAAGTTATTAATTTAATAAGAAAAGGGCATTTATTTGTAATTTTAATCATCTCGAAATTTAAAGTGCCCAAATAATATTTTGAATAGCATATTTGAATTCCTCACATTTTCCTGTTTCAAAATCATATATCATATGTATTGTTTGGATTTATAATTTGAAAGTTATTTAAAATCTGATTTGAATTTGAATTTAAACATTTTGAATTTGTTTTATTAAATCAGATAAATGGAATTAGTTTTGTTACCCAGCCATACTCTAGCCCCAGTCGCTGACAGTGGGACCGGCCTGACTGGCAACGTAGCGCGCGGAGGACTTTTTCCACCGCGGCTCTGCATAGCCAATGCGGCGGACAGGTGGGACCAGTGGCTAGGGCCCATGTGCTAGTGGCGGGACTCGCAGAGACTGACAAGTGGGGGGGGCGTGCGGGAGCGCGGGTTGAGACTGCGAAAGCCGGGGTGCTTTTTGCAAAAAGCTCACAGAGGCTGACTGGTGGGCTCGGCGTACCGCGGGTTGAGCGGTAAAAGAAACAGGGGGGTAAGTGCAAAAAGGGGAGGCGCACTGTGGATCTTCCTCTCGGTCTGACGACCAGATCCGCGTGCGGCAGTAGCGGTGAGGACCGGGGGATCGAACCGGGGATCTGGGCATGCGCTGGGAGGGGGGGCAGTAGCCACTGCGGTAGCTGGGGGTTGTTGTAATGCGAGGGGTAGGCGGCTAGATGGGACGTGGCACGGTAAAGAGGCGGCAGACGCCAGTGACCGGCGGCGCGCCGAGGGCGTTTGACGAAACGCCTGGCGCGGCTAGGGTTTCACGGTGAGGCGGAGGATGTCTAGGCGGGAGAGGGACTCACCGCGGGGTGGTTGGCAGCGGCGGATCGGCTTGGGGCGCAGCAGGGCGACGAGGAGGCTGGCGGCCGGTGCGATTAGGGTTTCGGCGATGTCACGGTACTGCGGCGGACGTGGGGCCTTTCCTCCTCGCTGGCGCGTCCAGGGTGAAGCAGGGGAGCCCTCTCGGCCTCCTCGACCACTTCCACGTCGTGCTCGCCGGCTGGAACGAGGGCCTGACGGTGGTGCTGGCGGTGGCCGGCATGAGGAGTTGGCGTCGGTGAAGGAGAAGAAGGGGAGAAGCAGGGGCTCTGGGGTGGAGCTAGCTCGGCACAGAGAGAGAAAGAGAGAGGAGAGGGGTGGCTCGGCGAGCTAGGGTTGGTTAGAGAGATGGCTCGGGTTAGGGGTTTTAGTTGGGGTTGGGGTAGATGGGGTGGTAGAGTAGGTAGGGTAGGCATGGTGGGGTAGGTCAGTGGTGATGCCCCGGTTTAGAGAGAGAGAGAGAAGAGCTCGGCTAGGTAGAGAAAAAAAGAGAGAGAGTAGAGGGTTAGGGTAATCTAAGGTGGTAGATTAGCATGGTTAAGGTAGGATGAGGATTGCATCTTTAGTTTAGGGTAAGGAGGAGATGGGGAGGACATGGCATAGGGTTTCCTTTAAGGTGGCCTGATCATGGCATGGACAAGTGTAAAGGAGAAAAGAAAAGCAATGTGGATAGTTTCTCATATGATCATGCATGAAGAAAAATAATGGTGTTGATGAGATCATGGGGGTGGTGGAGAGAGATGGAGATGATCCCATAAAGAAAGAACCACTTAAACCAAGAGAAAAGCAAATGGCTAAAGGTGGTGGTGCTCTTGCATGGCCCATGCAAAATAATTAATGGCCATGTTGATGCTTGTGAAAACAATAATAATAACATGGCATTATTCTTATGCATTCCCAAAATGTGGAATAAAGGCCAAGCAAAAGGAATTAGAATTAGATCCACCCCAACCTACATGAGCTAGAATGAATAACAAAGAAAAAGCAATACAAGCTCATGGGTAATTGGAGTGGTGGAATTATAAGGTGGTGACAAAGAAAGGTGGTGGAGTGGAATAAAAGATATGCCCCCAACTCAACTTGGGCATTAAACAATATATCAATAACCAAATACAATATCAAGAGGCAAATACAATTAATAATGCATATGAGAGAAGAACCAAAGAAAAAGGATTTGATATGATGCTCAAATGCAAGGTGGCATGATGACATGAGCATGATATAATTATGATGCAACAATTATATATAGGAAGTAGCCATTATATTACCAGACCAAGTAGCATTACAATTGTTAGACAATTGGGATGCTACATTTATGATATCGACTCGTATCTCATGAACATGATGACCTTGTCCATAAGCCACTTTATTGCTCAGGACGAGCAATATTATAACTTGGGGAAGTTGATGAGTCCAAAATTTATGCATATTTAAGTATAAAATTTATTCATATTTTCACTCATTACATGTTACATCTATGTGTAACTATGCCTATTCTTTATGGTTATTAGTTTTCATTCATTTTCACATGGGCTTTGCACAATATTAGTTTTATTAGGATTTTATTACCTTTTTATTGTCTTTGATATGTGTGTAGGTGCTATGTAGAATCATGGATAAAAGGAGCGAAGAGGATTCAATATGGAGCAGTTGCTGGCACCAGACTTAGCCATTTGAGGGGAGGAAGAAGTGGATTTTTTCCATCAACTCCAAATGAAGATACAAGGCCATGGTGTTGTAAGCCTCATCCATACGAATCCAACGAGCCAAAGAACACCTCAATCGGAGTCCGTATGAAAAAATGGTGGCCAAAACAGTGCATAGTATCAAAGGAATAACGACCACTGGTACGGGCGGAGCCCGTCCGTACCATACGGCCGTACCACCCTCCAAAAGCTTCATTTCGTCAAATGGAACAACATTTGTTAAGGCCCAATGGGTATATTTGGACCCTAGCTCCGTCGGTTTGCAAAAACCGACCTCCAGATGCCTATTTAAAGAGGGAAAAACCATAAAACAAGGAGAAGAGTCCACACACACCTAAGGGGCAGAGCCTTGCCGCTCCGCCGCCTCCATAGCCTCCGCCCACTAGATCTACATCACCATAGCACTTAAGGGAGAGAGGATACTGTATCTTGAAGGGCTACACATCGATCTTCATCGCCATCTTCATCAACATCGTCTTCACATCAATCCCCTTTGTTTACTTTGTTGTAGTCCAATCAATATTGTGGATTTGCACTTGTATTCAATTGTACCTTCATATTGCATCCATATAATTTTCATGATATTGATCCCCTTCATGTATGAGTAGTTGCCTTATTGTTGGGGAGAGATGGTGAAACCCTAGTATTATTATGCATTGAAATAAAGATGATTTATTACTTGTGTACAAAGATCCATTGATCTATGAATTTTTGATCTCTCTCTTTGGATGATATGTGAAAGTCGACCACATATCATTTTCCCTTGGGACTAAAGGGAGGGAGAAATCCTTTGGACGTGTCTTGAAAGCGTACCTGGAATGCCCTGTGATAGATAGGCGCAGCCTCGTAACCTACACGGTATCCATGGGGAAACCCTTAATTGCGGTGGCTTGTATAGGTGACTGCTCTTAGATATCGCAGTGATTATTTATAGGTGACCTCACTCTTTGCTCAACAAAGTGGCTTCCTACGAGCCTTATAGTGAACATCTTATTATTGAGCTCTCTCCACACATATCATGACATAAGAAATAGGTTATTCCAATCATTTATAATTATTCCATACTAGTGGTGAATCCTACAATCCCTTAGAACCCTTCAATCATATTACACAACATCTCATAGATACTCTCTTACTTTAGTTTACTTGTTACTTTGTTCTTGTTTACTTTAGCACTTATTCAAACACACTCTTTACACACCCTTTACTTGGAATTATAGATAACTTACAAATACTCTCTAGTGAATAGTAATGAGGGGCATAAAGACCTTTACCAATAGCTCTCTGTGGATTCGATATCTTTACTTTGAAACTAGCTACAATTGATCTGTGCACTTGCAGTCATTATGCACCGACACCGGAGTGGCGCCAGTGATGACCGGAGGCCTAGCCTCGAGTACCCTTAGAGCCTCAACATGCCTCGGAAACCGTGTGGGTAATCTGATAGCTCTTTGTATCACTCATCATGACACATTGCCACTAAAAAATCTAGCAAAGCGGAATTGGCAGTGGAGTAAGAGTGTTGGCTTTGTGATCAAGGTGGAACAATACAACATTTATTCGTTGCATGTCCTTTGCAAAAATTATTTTGAGAATTGTTCAGTTGGTCATTAATATAGCTCCACCGAGTTGTATCACAAACTTGTTTGGGAACTGGTTAAATGACGAGCCATAGAAAGATAATGGCCACATGCAGGTTGTGTGTGTACTTTGTTATGGGCAATATGGCATGTCTGAAATGATTCCATCTTCAACAAGTCAAATTTTCCACCATTTTTGCAAGTTATACCACTGGCCAGTTATTGGATCCGTACATGGTCATTGCTCTAACTTGCGGAGGAGTGTTAGGCTATGGAAACAGTTGCATGTGATCTCTAGAGCTGGTTCGGCTGGCGTTTGATAAAGGGTAACTTGTTGATGCAAAGACTTTACATGTTACTTAGCTTTTTTTAGATGGCTCATTCATGTTGCATCTCTGCTACTCATGAGATGTAATAATGTAAAAAAGCTTTTAATAATGCAATAAGAGTCCAGATGCTTAATTAGCCCTAAACACGAGAAAAATTTCACATAACTAATAGTATGAAATTTGAGTTTGTGGCCTTTTATACAAAAACATAGCAAGTAGTGAAGTTTGGTGTGATCTCGATGCACATTTTTCTCGCGATGGTTTTTTAGGAATGATAGTTTCACAGTCCCTCGGCAATGACAATCCCAAATATTGGGGTAATGTTTATTTAATTCGTGGGGCTAAAGCCAACAGGTTTGGATCAAATGCAACAACGATATACTACTCCACGGTGTAAAAACAGAGAAAGTACTAGATGATAAAGTTCCCGCATACTTTGGGCCTCTTTGATTCATAGGAAAGGATAATCAAAGAAATAGGAAAGGGATAGGGAAAGGAAAGGATGGCAGGTGTATTACTTACCTTGTTCCTTGTGCATAGGATTCAAAGAATGAGCTCCAAGTGAATTTTTCTTTTCCTGTACGTTTTGTCTTGAAAATGAGTTGTGAAGGAAATTTTCCTTTAGTTTTCATTTGCAGCGTTTCCATGAATCAAACGAGTGAACAGTTGTATCTCAGGAAACTTTCCTAACCCCATACATCTCCTCCAAGTTTCCTTCAAATCAAAGGAGCCCTTTATGGTTTGATCATAGATCGTAGTCCATGAACTCCATCCTGACGTGTGGGGCAAGTTCATTCCTTTGAGAAATGCTGTCTCTGGGTAATTGGACGAACACGTACATAGAGTAGCAAAGCTAATCCCAGGTCTCTTTCGACTCTGCCAATTGTAGATCAGGTCATGGTGGAAGCCTGTCCCCTGTGCTGGAACGTGTCAAGATCAAGTTCCTGATCCCTGACAGCGCGCGAAAAGAGAGAGCGAGCGAGCGTGCGTGTGGGGGATCCATGTACACATGCTCAAGGGCACGCGCGCGTGTCTCCGTCCTAACAGGACGCACACGTACGACACTGACAACGGCACCAACCTAGCTTAGTATCGGGAAATTTATTGAATTTGCAGCAACGTACTGGCATGCCACTTGTCGCCGGACCGATCGATCACGGACATTGCCCATCCAGGCATGGATGTACAGTTCTAGATGGAACCCACGTACGCTTGGTCCATTTTTTTTTTTTTTTGCGAAATACCCTTGGTCCTTCTTGATTGAGACACACATGCTCACAGACCAGACCCATACGGAGTACTGTATATTTTTACCAACAAACCAATATAAAGTATACAAGCATATACAGTAGTGGCCAACAGGTTGAGCAGAGAAAACAGGGGGCATTAGTACGTGAGTGGTAAACATCCATGAATGCTCGTATGATGCACACAATAATAATTATGCCAAGCAAAAGTTCATTTCGCAGTGTTATATATATATATATATATATATATATATATATATATATATATATATATATATATATATATATATGTCCATGATCACTAAATTAACTCATCGTAAGAGGAAACCTACTACTAATTGATCTGCCAACAGGTATGAGCGAACACTTGCAATTGATAATGCTCTGGATGTAGGGGGTTATTGCAGCACAAGGCATCAAAGTTAGTTATGTTCATTTGTTAATCCTAGAGGAATCTATCTACAGACTATGGCATATATTCGACCGTGACATGGAAATTAACGGATTTCAAGGAGGGCGCACCATGCATTTAGTCGGTCCAGTAGTGTTGGATTGATCATATCATCAAAAACTAAATAAAATATTTTTGCATATGAAGCGGGTCAAGCATGCAAATGCATGCAACAGACAGTCAAACGTGCAGGCACCGCCCTTATTCCCCAGCTCAAAACTTGATCATACCGAAGATTCTTGTCTACCAAATTAAACCCCAATTTAAAACCTCACGATTCTTTGTACTTAAGCTCCTAATATTAAGACCTGGACCTTGAGCAACCTCCTTTTCAAAAAAAAAAAAAGGAATTACTTGAGAAAATATACTTTGTCGAGACATGTATGGAACTCAATTTAAGTTCAAATCTTATGATCACTACATGAACGGCAAGCTATGCTGAGGGCCAGAGGCTACTCCGATGGCCAAAAGCCGGGACCGTCGGCGTAGGCCACGAGCTGGGAGCCCCACGAAGCTGGCCGTCGGCGTAGAATTTCTCTCGGCGTAGGAAAGGCTACGCCAATGGCTGCTCTCGGCGTACCCTACGTCGACGGTTGCCCTCAGCATAGCTATTTTCCCTTTTACCTCATTAATCTTAGAAAAATCATAACTAAATCATTCTAATTCAGAAAAATACAAATAATATATCAAAATTTGTAGGAAAATAAGATCTATCTATCTAAACTAAAATATTACATATTTATAAATAAAAATTAATTAAAGCATAAAACATTAGATATAGTTTAAAACGGGTATAAAAATTCAAAAAAGATTCAAACAATGTAAAACCTTCGCATGGTGCCATATTATGTGATATAGTTGCAAGAAAAAATATAAAACTTAGTATATTGATTATGTCTCAGAAAACCTTCACAAAATGACTTATCTCATTTGAGGTTTCCTGACTTTCCGGTCAAATGACCAATGTTATGACTAAAATTAAGGCGTAGTTTGTGATAATATGCCCATATTGTGCATGCATATGCATCATGGGATGACGAATGATGTTACAGGAGAAAGTTTACTTTTTCGTCATGCCGAAAAGCTATTTTTCATTTTCCGAGCGTAAAAAATGGGAGAGAGGGGGGTTGTGAAGCAACCACGAAATGGCTAATTCAAAATGCTACCACCCTATTTTAAAAAAAATATTAGACCACCTTATATGGACAATTTCCCAACAGGGGGATCTCAAACCTTTTCGTCCATCCCTAGTGAAAAAGACAAATTCCTACTGAATCGGTAGGAAGTGGATCAAATATGAACTGAAGTAGGTCAAATATGAACTGAAGTGGGCCAGATATGAACTATAGGTACATGATATGATGCTCTTGATTTTTTATAAAAATTATTTTTAGATTCACAATATACTATTTCATCAGAGATCCACTTCAAGTTTAGCGAGTCCCAGCCCTGAGCTAAGAATCTTCATGTCCACCATTCGACAAAGTTTGACGATCGTTTAAAACGGGCATAAGAAATTCAAAAACGATCCAAACAATGTGAAACATTTACGTGGTGCCATATTATGTGACATAGTTGTAGTGAAAATTATCAAATTTGGTATGTTGATTATGTCTCAAAAAAACATTCACAAAATGACCTACCTCATTCAAAGTTTTCTGGCTTTCGGGTCAAATGACCAATGTTATGGCTAGAATGAAGGCATAATTTGTGATAATGTGTTCATAGTGTGCATACATGTGCATCATGGGATGGCAAACAATGTTGCATGAGGAAGTTTCCTTTTCATCGCACCACAAAGCCATTTTACATTTTTTTGAGCGCAAAAAGGGAGTTTTTTGAAGCAACCCCCCAAATGGCTAATTCAAAATACTACCACCCCATTTTTCAAAAATACCAGACCACCTTATATGGATAATGTCCCAACAGGGGGATCTCAAACCTTTCCATCTATCCCTGATGAAAAAGACAAATTCATATTAAATCGGTAGGAAGTGGGCCAGATATGAATTGCAGACATATGATCTGATGCTCATGATTTTTTACAAAAATCAGTTTTAGGTTCACAATATGCTTACATCAAATATCTACTTCAAGTTTAGCGAGTCCCAGCCCCGAGCTAAGAATCTTTATGCCTACCGTTTTAAACAGACAAATAAAATTATGGCTAGAATCACGACATAGTTTGTGATAAGTTGATATAGATATCATATTTGGATTCCTATCAGTTTTTATCAATTTATACATATTATTTTTCAAATTCTGATTTATGGATCTAAATATATTAATTATTCCATATTAAATAGAAATAACAAGAAATCATTATATTTTTATTTGAATTCAATAATATTTTTAATTATTTATTGTTGTTTACTTAAATAATTGTTTGTAATTTCAAAAATACAAACATGTGACATGATGATATAAGAGTTAATAGGATTGATATCATAGTATTGACAACAAGGTATAAATTGCTTTGCGGAAACAGATTCTAAAGAAACGGACAAGTTAAACATGCTGGGATGGAGTAGTGAGGATGGGTGACCGACTGGGAAGTTTGACCAAGACTGCAATTTGATCAAAATTAAGTGTAATTAGTGTTAAAAATATTCCAAGTGAGAGATTAACGAGTCAAACAATTCAAACATTAAAAAAAATTGAGAAAAAACTTTCGATACATCGATGGCCTCCGTGCGCTCCGCCAAGGAAGGTCTTTGCCGAGGAGCTACGCCGAGGACAACCCTCGGCGTAGCCTACGCTGACGGGGATCACGGTTACGCCAACGGCTTTTGGCCCTCGGCGTAGCTTGCCGTTCCTGTAGTGGATTAGCTTGTTGCATCTAGTTTTACAATTAATCAAGACATGCACACTTATTTATTCCTACGGATTCGTTGAGATTCTTTTGGTGATTATTATAGCTTGTGAATGTAGGAGGTTACAGGAACATAGGGTACCTCTTATTGGGGACAGTCAAATGAGAAGACATGGTGGTCGAAATTTCGGTGCAATGTTTGGCAGAGAATCAAGTTTAATGCCACTTCATTGATTAACAGAATGTGGCAAATCGAGGTTGTTCAGTTATTTAGTTACTGAAGACGTACTGTGGTTCACCGAACGCGAGACTTTGCATAGATTGATTGATGGTGCCAATGTATAAGAAAATGTCATGGTAGGAACAAAGTTCGATAAGCCAGCTTTATATATCAATGTGAGAAACATCTACTAAACCTTACCTTCCATGGGTCTTATCCATAGATCCTTTCTATGATCACCCTGGTAGTCATTTTGACTCACAAATGCCTTGCAAAGTAAAATGCCTTAGTCAAAATAAAAACTTATTTCAGATCATTCGTAAGATGTGCCCACCATCCATGATATATCCTATAGGAAAAATTCAGGTCAATTTATTTCCTAAAAGGAGAGAGAGAGAGAGAGAGAGAGAGAGAGAGAGAGAGAGAGAGAGAGAGTTATATCTTTATCTAGCTCAATCCAGGGACCATGGTGAGGCACCAGTTAAGAATACGTTGTTGTCTCCAAAGAAAAAATCGAAGTGGTTAACAATGTACTTTTCAAGAAGCTTTTAGACTAATTAAATAGGGCTCCCACTATGCCTGCTTTTCATAGGCAAAAGAAGTAAGGGCAGGGAAAAGAAGAAACAAAAGGTAGTGGAGAGAGATGCTTTGAAATATAATGATGGGGAGCATGCAATAGACAAGTACCCATATACTCCATGATACATTGTTCCATACACATATGCTATTATTGGGGAAGGTAGAGGGGACTGTTTTGTATTTGCAAAAGATGCTGCCCCAAGATCTCTAATGATAGCATCCTAATCATGGCATTAGCACCCTTGCTTAATTTTTGGGACACACTCTTAATCTAATTAAGATGAAAATTGATAGTGCTTAGTGGACCATGTAGAACGCGAATAATCCATACCTGCAACACCGTTGTACCGACTATATGTCATTTGAGAGCGTGCTTAATGTTTCCAATGCCATGTACTCCTTTCGATCTATATTAATTATCATGAAAATAGGTATATCTAGACATATTTTAGTACTAGATACATCCATTTTAGCAACAAGTACTCCCTCCGATCCATATTAGTTGACTCGAATTTGTCTAAATTCGGATGTATCTAGATGTTTTAGTACTAGATACATCCCAATTTAGAAAAATCTAAGTCAAGTAATATGGGTCGGAGGGAGTCATATCGATTGGAGTACAGTTGTTCATCGGGTTAGTATGTATGCTCAGTTAACCCGATTCATTGCCGAGCGAGCAATCAGTCCGAGACCCGCGTTACCCTACCGGAGCCACAGGGCCCCGGGTCGGCCCGCCATGTCGTCGGTTGACGCTGGCGAACCCCTGATGTGTGGACCCTACCCCGCAACCACCCTAGCAACCTGCGGTAAGTGTGCGGACGCCGCACATGCGCGTGGCCTGTGGCAGGTACGTGTGCACGTGGAGCTGGAGCCTCACACGGGCGCTCGCTCCACACGCCCGGCTCTTCCTCGTTGTCCTACCATCGGGCTCTATAAAAAACATTTCCATGTGGGAGAGGAGAACCTCAACAGCTCACAACCCTCTCACGACTCGCCTGCTCATCCTCGTCGTCCTTGCAAGTGGCTTGCAACCACCATCTCGCCGGACGAAGAAGGAGATGGCAGCGACCGCCATGAGCTACGTGCATGCCGACGCGGAGAACCTCAAGGCGACTGAGCTAAGGCTCGGCCTGCCGGGCGCCGACGAGAACGAACAGATGCCGACGCCGCCTACGACGCCCAGGGCCGGCAGCAAGCGCGCCCTCGCCTGCGACCACCACGAGGAGGAGCCCAAGACCGCGCCGCCGGCCGCCAAGGCGCAGGTGGTTGGGTGGCCGCCGGTGAGGTCCTACAGGAAGAGCTGCTTCCAGCAGCAGGGGAGCAGCAAAAGCAAGGCGGCCGCGCCTGCGCCGGAGAAGAAGCAGGAGGAGGCAGCCATCGCTGTTGCCGCGCCGCCAACCGCGGCTGGCACCGGAGGATCTCTATACGTGAAGGTGAGCATGGACGGAGCGCCCTACCTGAGGAAGATCGACCTCAAGACGTACAAGGGCTACCGCGAGCTCAGGGAAGCCCTGGAGGCCATGTTCCTCGGTTTCTCCGGCGACGCCAGCGTGAACCCGTCGGACTTCGCCGTGACCTACGAGGACAAGGACGGCGACCTCATGCTCGTCGGCGACGTGCCTTTCGAGTAAGTTCATGCATCCAAAGATTCATATACTACGTACACAACACGCATATCTTGTCGATCATGATTTTATTCGAGTTTGAAATTTCAGTACGGTGTCTTATGGGAATTATTTTTTGTTAATCTGCAGAATGTTCATGAGCACTTGCAAGAGGATGAGGATCATGAAGGGATCCGAAGCAAGAGGCCTAGGATCATCAACGGATTGAAATGATGAAATCGATAAAGAACACGCAACACATGCCATGGATGCATATGTGTGCTGGATTATTTTGTTCTTTGGAGCAGGTAACCAGAAAAGGGGAACAAGCAGAAGCTAGACGCAAGATTTGACTGGATCGGAGCTCCTGAACAGGGTGTGCTCCAGACTCCAGAGCATTACCATGACAACACCCAACCGAGAACACGTCTGACCACTGAAGAAGACGTCGACAGATCGCGCTATTCCGGCCAAGTCCGACCGCAGCATGTGACCGCCTGGGAAAGAATGAACCCACCGATGTCTCAGTCTCACAAGATCGATCGAATCTGGCCACCCAGCTGAGGTTGCCAAGATCGGAGAAATACAGTTCATTGTATACATCGAATTAATAGTGCAAATTAAATGTGAATATTTTTTTCAAGGATTTTTTGCTTCACAACCACAGGGCCGCAACCCACGTTTCTTACCAAACTGTACAAATCCACGAGAAACGTTAACAGCCTTTGGTTTGGTTGGTTGTAACCAAGGCAGTTGTACCCCTAGATTTGGTACCCTATGTCTATGTGTCTCGTTAAATAATACTCCCTCCGTTTTAAAATATAAGATGTTTTAGCTTTGTGAACGAAGTGTATCTAGACCTTTTCTAGTGTCTAGGTTCATCTAGTCTTAGAGTGAACCTAGACACAAAAGGGGTCTAAAGGCATGTGGTCTTGCTCATGCTCATGTACTCATCAACTCGGTCTCCTGCATCTCCATACGCAAGCATCCGAACAACTGCAATGTATTTTTGTTAACAAGGTGTGAAGCCAATCCTACCATCGACTTCGGTCTTGCACTCAAAGTACGGATTGGAGTCCCTCACAACATATAAAATATCCATGAACAACTTTCTTGACTTTCAAAAGCAATTCTAGAATACATACTCTGAATATAGTGGCTAGTGGGATGAAATTAGTCATTGTAGAGTCGGACATGGCCACCTTCTCGATCATGCTTCAAATTGGTCTTGCGTTGTTGCCTCACCAGACCCGTAAACTTTGGAAGCTGACTCTTGTCGTGCTCATGGATAAGGGTTGTCACAACTATTAATATTTCAGTATCCTCGTCGAATAGGTCGTTTGATGATGTACATGTTGTAAGAAAATTGATCGAGTTAATGTCCATCTATGTACAATTAATGTCCATCGATGTACAACATAAGACAATGGTCATATAATGGTCACTATATCAATGTCTATGTTGGCACTAGCCAATCTGCATGAAAGAGAGGCCGAGTTCATACCTCAAAATCGTTCACGCAATTGGCCGAATAGGTTCTAGGGGCAATGGTTGACAGACGGGTTCGATTCTGTGGCCTATGAAATCGACATGTCCTAGCCAGATCCTAGAAGAAAGGTGCGAAATCGGACCACCCCGGCAACATTGTGGACTGAGGTGCTTTGGCGAGTGGCATGAAGGAACGAGATGGAGGCGGGTACGGCTAATTCTCGAGCTCCTCTAGTGGACGCAAGTGCGTACAAAAATGTTGGGAAGAGTCTTGGCCTCCGGCAAGCAGCGGCAGACATGGGCGGCCCCGACAACTACAACGGGCGGCGTAGGCGGCGTCACGGTGGTGTTGTGGAGAAGATGGAGGGGATCGATTCATGTTTGTATTGATTTGTGTGCCACTGGTTGTTGGGTTTGCAGCATAGAAAACAAAAAAATCCTACGATAGAAACTATACGCCAAGATCTATCTATTAGATACAAGCAACGGGTGGATATACATCCATAGAAAACTTACCCTCGAAGACAAGAAAGCTTTGTTAACAAGATGGAACTCGTGGATGATGTAGTCGAATACTTGTCGATCTCAAGATCGTGTGGAAGTCCTAGGGCCGCAAATCAGCAGCACATCCATCCCCGCACACACGTTCATGCCACCAAACAACCTCCACCTTCTTGTTCCAGCGAATCAGCAGAAGCAGCAACTCGTTCCAGATGAAATGTCAACGGGAACATGTATCTCGCTAATCTGAGACCATGGGGGAATATATCTAGAGAGGCAGAGAGATCCTTCACGAGGAGGTGTGCTTTGTGAGGAAGAGAGGGGTGCCTTTTATAGGCAGAGGGCGGCAACCCCTTCCCATGGACGACGCCATGGGGAGGTTCCCCCACCTCTTCCCTCATTCATGTGGTGAATCTCCGCTCACATAAATCTAGCCTCCACTCAAAATCCCACTCACATGCATTAAATTTCCACCAAATTTAATGCAACTCTCATTTAATAAAACTCTTTTATTTATTTTATTCAGAATTTGTTAATTACTTTAATTAACAAACATTCACATAAAACCCCCTGCAATATTTCAATATCACATGCAGAACCAATTTCAGCAATTTCACTCGAAACAATTTCTGTGTCCATTGAAATAATTCTAGCGATTTGCAATTATTTTGTTTGAAACATATTTTCTCCAAATGGTGTTTGGCAACCGATAAGTGTGTCACCCTACGGTTCGCAAATAATGTAGACATGATCGAGACCCCTCTCAGATCAATAATCAGAAGCGGGACCTGAAGATCCATTCTGACTCCTACATATTCAATGATGACTTCTGTGATCGTGAGAACCTTTAACGCTGGTAACTTAATTCCTTTGTCTCACGATATATTACATGTCCGGGATTCGATCATCGGTATCCAAATACCTAGTTTGATCTTGTTACCGACATGCACTCTTTTCTCGTTCACGTGATATAACATTCTAGTGATCACATCACTTGCTTGCAAGCTATTCTTAATGTGATATCACTGAGAGGGCCCAGAATATATCTATCCGTCATTGGGATGGAAAAATCCCACTCTTGATCCATGAGCCTCTATATAACAGCTTCGTAGCACAGAACCCATCTTTATAGTCTACCTTTTACGGTGTGACGTTTGATGTTATCAAGATACTCTTCTGGTGTTAGTGATTAACATGATCTCATGGTCTAAGGACTAGGATTACTTCGTATGATGTTATAGCCATATAAACATAATGACTTTGATCGTAATGCTATACTTTGGATGAGTGTTCATCACAGCATTTCACAAATGTTGTGACTTCGTTATTAACGACATCCAATGTCCATGATCAGGAAACTTTGATCATCTTGTTAATCAACGAGCTAGTTCAAAGAGAGGTATAACTAGGAACCTTCTATTTGTTTATTAACCACACATGTATTAATGTTTCCGTATTAATACAATTATAACATGCAAAATAAACATCTATCATATACTTGGATTATACATAATAACAACTTTATTATTACCTCTTAGGGCATATTCCCTTCAGTCTCCCACTGTACTAGAGACAATAATCTAGTTACATAGTGATAAATCTAACAGCCATGGAGTTCTGGTGCTGATCATGCTTTGCCCTAGGGAGAACTTTACTCAACGGATCTGCAACATTGAGATCCGTGTGTACTTTACAAATCTTTATATCTCCATCCTTGACATGCTCGCGGATGGAGTGAAACCGGCGCTTAATATGCTTGGAATTCTTATGAGACCTTGGTTCCTTGGCGTTGGCTATGGCTCCATTGTTGTCACAATAGATAACCATTAAGTCCAACGCACTAGGAACCACACCTAGTTCACTTATGAACTCCTTCATCCAAACCGCTTCATGCGCCACTTCTGAAGCTGCAACATATTTCGCCTCCCTCGTTGATCCAGCCACCACAGATTGTTTGGAACTCCTCCAACTAACTGCTACTCCGTTCAAGAGAAATACGTATCCGGATTGAGACTTAGAGTCATCCGGATTGGTGTCAAAGCTAGAGTCGACATAACACTTAGCGACCGGCTCTTCTTCACCTCCGTATACAAGAAACATATCCTTAGTTCTTCTTAAGTACTTAAGGTTCTTGACCGCTATCCCGTGTTCCGAACCTGGATCAGATTGGTGCCTACTAGTCAAACTAATAGCATGTGCCACATCCGGTCTTGTACATAGCATGGCGTATATTATAGAGCCTATAGTCGAAGCATAGGGGATTTTATCCATTATCTCTCTTTGTCCCGCCGTAGCCGGATTTTGAGTCTTATTCAATGTCTTGTCTTGCAACATTGGTAAGAACCCCTTCTTACTTCCGTCTATTTTAAACTTCTTCAAAATCTTATCAAGGTATGTACTTTGTGATAACCCTATCGGGCGCCTTGATCCATCTCTATAGATCCTTATGGCTAATATGTATGACACTTCACCTAGGTCCTTCATCCAAAATTTGCTGTTTAGATAACTTTTAACACTATTTAAAAGATCTATATCATTTCCAATCAGTAATATGTCATCCACATATAATATTAGAAATGCCACATTGCTCCCACTCACTTTCTTGTAAATACAAGCCTCTCCATAAGTTTGGACTAATCCAAACTCTTTGATCACCTCAAAGTGGAGATTCCAACTCTGGGATGCTTGCTTCAGTCCATAGATAGATCGCTGGAGCTTGCATACCTTGTCAGCGTCCTTAGGATTGACAAAACCCTTTGGTTGTATCATATACAACTCTTCTTCAATGTTACCATTGAGGAACGTAATTTTTACATCCATCTGCCATATCTCATCATCGAAATATGCAGCAATTGCTAACATAATCCTAATCGACTTTAGCATCACTACGGGAGAGAATGTCTCATCGTAGTCAACTCCTTGAATTTGTCGAAACACCTTTGCGACAAGTCGAGCTTTATAGATGGTTACATTACCATCAGCATCAGTTTTTCTTTTGAAAATCCATTTATTCTCAACGACCTTTTGGTCGTGAGGTAAGTCCACAGATACCTTTGATCCGGATTACGGATGTAGTGTAGCTTCTTTTTCCCTAGTAGACTTAGGTTATCGAATCCTCGGGAAGGGAATGCATAGTGAAGTTACTTTAACGGACCTTCGGGAGTTTTAGAATTCCTTTTGTGTTTTTATCGGACCAATAGCTTGCGTCTTTTTGTTGTTGTCGATGATGGAGAGAGAGGGCCTAGGGCGTTTGGTTTCACCTGTAGCTGTCCAAACCATCTGATGGAAATAAAAGATAGAAATAAAGTATGTGTGTACTTGTTAGAGCAAGATAAATTATATGTGGGCAGTGCATCCATAATGATGTTGCCTCTGCAACCACTTATAGCAATAACCTAGTAGTCTCATCCATAGAAGAAAGAGAACTAATTATATGCATAGTGATGTCACCGTTAATCCCAAGCAAATCCCTCACATATAGCCGTACTACCTCTTCTGTCACTAGGGTTCCCAACCTGCAGATCAGTCATCACTCATACTCCCTATACCTGTCTCAACCCTCAGGGTCTTGGGTACCTGACAAGTCCTTAGATTGAGGCAAGAGAGGATACAATAATCATCATGGCATACAAACTAATACACGATTCCATCTATGATAAATCACATGCACAATTGCTACATGGCTAGGCCGAAGCCCTTAGCCCAAGGAGAATTACTCACACATAGAGATGAGATCAACAAACATGAACATTGTAATGAAAATCATAAGATTGACAGCAATAGTCTTACAATGTCGCCAATCGGAGAAGAGATCTACTATAACAAGTGGTGGAATATGGCTATGGAGATGGAGAAGGGTTTGGAGATCTAGAGGCGGTTTTTGGCTAAGGTCTGGCTTCTTCGGGGTGAGGCGAGTGTTGTTTTCCTGTCGCCTGAGGCTTCTTTATATAGGGGTCCCTTCATGAAAGTTGTTCTGTTTGACCTAACGGTGGCGGCGCCAACTACACGACCGGGGCTATACGGTCGGAATTTTTGCTCCGACCATATAGTTGGTTATTAAAGCGTCTGCCTCTGTTGTACGGCTCTTGGTTTCTTCTGGTTGTTGGAAATCTCGTATCTTTGAAGTGATTCCCTCCTTTAAACGACATTATCTACACAGGAAAAATATAAAAGAAAGATTGCATACCCCTCTATATATTAGCATTAGTGGCAGGGTTTAGAGAGATATTTCATCAAGAATATGATTAATATCTAGTTTAAATGTGGACGTAGATGGCTATATTTCAGAGCCATCAACCACCAAGGTGCAAACCTGGTTTTCGTACAAGGATTCAATCAAACAAAATCTTTCAAAGAGATCGATTAAGTCAATCAACATTTTCAGTGGTGTTGAGTGTCTCTAGAAATAAGCTTTCTAGACTAAGCACTACAACACCCAAGACTTCAATTGGGAGACTTTTTCTTATTACAATTGTTTAGCAATTTTTAGGCAAGACTTGGTTAATTACGAGAGCTAGAATAAAACGTACCCAATTAAATACCCATGCAAACGAAAATCTTACTACATTACAAAGACTCACTCTACCAATATAAATCTCAACATTTACTACTAACTAGCATGGGTTTCTCAAACTTCAAAAGTGGGGAGTCATAAGGCATACCTCTCATGTTTGGTTCCACTTATCTCTTCCTTTTTATTTGTTTCTTGGAAACTCGAAGTCGACCACTCTCGTGCAAATATATGAAGACCTCGAGGCGAAAAGAAAAGAAAGAGGGAAAATAAGGAAAAATGGAGAAATCTTTTTGTGGTTTTTAAGAGAGGGACTTAAAATAATAGAAAATTGAAGGCAAAGCTCGGCTCGAAAATTTCGAAAGAAAAATAGAAAGAACTAAAAATAAAGTGTTGGGGAAACCAACATTAGTGCTTATAAACTCAAATAAAAACACAACTTCTAAAATAAATAAAAGCAAACGAACACCATGTAAAGATACATGAGGAAACTTCCCCAAGCTTAGGCTTTTGCAAGCTCTTCAATTTATTGTGGTGGTGGGAAAAAGTCCTTACTCCAGTTCGTGAATTGAGTTGAGAGGTTACTGAAGGAAATATGCCCTGAGAGGCAATAATAAAGTTGTTATTATATATTCCTTATATATGATAGATGTTTATTTTACATGCTAGAATTGTATTGATCAGAAACATCAATTGTGTTTAATAAACAAAAAGGGTTCCTCGTTATGCCTATCTTATAGACTAGCTTGTTGATTAACAAGATGATCAAGGTTTCCTGATCATGGACATTGGATGGTGTTAATAACAAGGTCACACCATTGGTGGAATGATCTGATGAACATTCATCTGAAGTATAGCATTACGATCAAGTCATTATGTTTATATTGCTATAACATCATACGAAGTAATATTTATCCTTAGACCATGAGATCATGTTAATTGCTAACACCGGAAGAGTATCTTGATAACATCAAACGTCACACCGTAACATGGTGACTATAAAGATGGTTTTAGTACTACGAAGGTGTTATGTTGAGGCTCATGGATCAAGAGTGGAATTTGTCAATCCAGATGACGGATAGATATACTCTGGGCCCTCTCGGTGATATCACATTAAGATAGCTTGCAAGCAAGTGATGTGATCACTAGAATGTTATATCACGGGAACGAGAAAAGAGTGCATGTCGGTAACGAGATCAAACTAGGTATGGAGATACCGATGATCGAATCTCGGATATGTAATATATCGAGAGACAAAGGGATTTAGTTACAAGCGTTAAACGTTCTCATGATCACATAAGTCATCGTTGAATGTGTAGGAGTAAGTACGGATCTCCCGGTCCCACTACTGATTATTGATCGGAGAAGGGTCTCGATCATGTCTGCATTATTCGCGAACCGTAGGGTGGCACACTTAAGAGTTACCGGACACCATTTTGGAGCACATATGTTTCAGACGAAAGAATTGTAAAGCGCAGGAATTGTTTCAATAGAAACCGGATATTGTTTCAGGTGAAATTGCAGAAAGTGGTTCTGCATGTGATATTGAAATATTGCAAGGGGCTATATGTGAATGTTTGTTAATTAAAGTAATTAACAAAATTCTGAGTTTAATAAAAAGAGTTTTATTAAATGAGAGAGCATTAAATTTGGAAAAATTTAATGCATTTAAAATGGAGACTTTAAAAGGGAATGTGAAGAGGCATTTTAATGTGGAGGGGTTACCACCACATGAATGGGGGAGGTGAGGGGTCACCCCCCTTGCGTCGGCCATGGAGAGAGGGGGCACCCCCCTCCTCCTATAAAAGGCCACCCATTCCCTCCTTCATCCTCACACCTCCTTGTGAAGGATCTCTCTCCCCCTCTAGAATTATTCCCCCATGATCTCGGATTAGCGAGATACATGTTCCCGGTGGCATTTCGTCTGGAAGGAGTTGCTGCTTCCGCTGGATCGCTGGAGCGAGGAGGTGGAGGTTGTCCGGTGGCTTGAACGTGTGTGCGAGTGCAGATGCGCTGCTGAGTTGCGACGCTCGGACTTCCTCACGATCTTGAGATCGGCAAGTGTACGACTACATAAACCACAAGTTCCTACTCGTTAACAAAACTCGTTGTCTTCGAAGGTAAGTTCTCGTTGGATGTATGTCCACCCGTTGCTTTGTACCTAGTAGATAGATCTTGGCGTGTAGTTCACACCGTAGGAAATTTTTTGTTTTCTATGTTGCGGACCCAACATTGGTATCAGAGCTTGATCTATGCGTAGGTGCTTTGCACGGGTAGTACACATATGTTTATATGTGGGCGATGATGATCATGTTATTGCATCTTCTATGTATTTTGGATATTGGTGGCATAGTGGGATGAAGCGGCCTGGACCAACCTTAGATGTCATCGAACATGAGACCGGTTCCACGACTGACATGCAACTTGTTTTGCATAAGTGGTTGGCGGGTGTCTGTCTCTCCTAGTATATTCATTATCTGATTTACAACGAGTTGCTAATAACTTAGTTATCCTCGTTGTGGTTCATGTTCGTAGGTAAGAACGGTCCTATCTCCGAAAGCCCTAAGCCACGTAAAACTTGCAATTGATAAATTAGAGGCGTCTAGTTTAGATCGTTGCTGGGCTAGTGTATTGATATGGTATTGTTGTAAGTAGATGTATGGTAGATACTCTTACAACACACTCAATGTGTAAGTTCCATAGACCTTGGCCTTACACACAAAGGAATGATAGAGATCATACCACGATGCAAGTGATAGAGATCAAATGCATGGACCATATCATCTCACTTTACACATTAGATGTTAGCATCTTATACTGCTAGTTTGGCGCTTTTGGTAGCATTATAAGATGATCCCTCATTTAGATATCAAGATAAAAATGTGTTCTTCCTTAAGTATGCACCGTTCTGTGGATCGTGTTTCGAGACATCACGTGATGATCGGGTGTACTCGAATCTACGCTTTCATAGGAACGGGTGTAAGACAGTTTTAGACACGCGAATACTAAGGTTCTTACTTGGCGAGCCTAGCATGTACAGACATGGCCTCGGAACACGGACCGAAAGGTTAAGCATGAGTCATATAGTTGATATGATGCCCATATAGATGCTCGCCTTTGAAGCTACATCAACTCACGTGATGATCGGACTTGGTGTAGTGGATTTGGTTCATGTAATCACCAAAAAGACACGAGGGATGTCGTTTTTGAGTGGGAGTTCATTAGTAATTTGGATTAGTTGAACTCAATCTATCATAAACTTAGTCTAAATAAACTTTACAAATTCTGTTGTAGATGGCACCACCTGCTTTTAATTTCAATGTGTTCATGGAGAAAGAGAAACTTGCTGCGAATGGTAGCAACTTCACCAACTGGGCTATGAATTTGAGGATTCTCCTCACTGCTGCACAAAAGCAATATGTGCTAGATGCGCCGCTAGGCCCCCCACCAGCTCCTAATGCCCCTGACGAGGAAAAGAATGTCTATGTGACTCGTCAGGAGGACCACAACTTTGTTCATTGCGGCATACTGTATGGGCTAAAGCCAGAACTTCGAAAGTGTTTCGAAAATGGCAATGCCTTTGATACCATGGGAGAATTGAAAATGATTTTCGATACCCATGCTGCCGTAGAGAGTTATAATGCTACAAAAAAGTTATTTAGCTGCATGATGGAGGAAAACAACTCCGTTAGTGAGCACGTACTCAAAATGTCTGGATACGCCGATAAGCTTGTGTCCTTGGGAATAACGATTCCCATTGACTTAGGCATACATCGTGTTCTCTAATCTCTGCCACCTAGCTACAAGAGCTTCGTGATGAACTATAATATGCAGGGCATGAAGAAGTCTCTTCCCCAGCTTCTGTCAATGCTTAAGACTGCAGAAGTGGAGATTAGGAAAGAACATCAAGTGTTGATGATCAATAGGACCACCGGTTTCAAGAAAGACAAGAAAGGCAAGCACAAGGGAAAGAAGGGTGGCAAGTCTGTTGCCACGCCTGAAAAGAAACCCCGAGCTGGCCCTAAGTCTGACACCGAGTGCTACTATTGTAAGGGGACTGGCCATTGGAAGCGCAACTGCCCCAAGTATTTGGCGGACAAGAAGTCCGGCAAGGCAAAAAAGGTATATGTGATATACATGTTATTGATGTGTACTTGACTAGTACTCACAGTAGCACCTGGGTATTTGATATGGGATCGGTTCCTAATATATGTAACTCGGTTCAGGGGCTACGGAACAAGCGACAACTAGCAAGGGATGATGTTAGAATGCGGGTCAGCAATGGATCAAAAGTTGATGTGATCGCCGTTAGGACGCTACCTCTCCATTTGCCATCGGGATTAGTTATAAACCTAAATAATTGTTATTCAGTGCCTACACTGAGCATGAACATTGTATCTGGATGGTGTTTGATGCAAAGTGGTCATTCCTTTAAATCTGAAAACAATGGTTGTTCGATTTATAAGAATGATATCTTTTATGGTCATGCACCTATGTTGAATGGTTTATTTCTGTTGGACCTCGATAGTAATATTACACACATTCATAATGTTAATGCTATAAACATTAAAGTTGATGATGATATGTCTACATATATGTGGCACTGCCGTCTAGGTCATATTGGCGTTAGACGCATGAAGAAACTCCATTCTGATGGACTTTTGGAATCACTTGATTTTGAATCATTTGATACATGTGAGCCATGCCTTATGGGCAAGATGACTAGAACGCCGTTTTCCGGTTCAATGGAACGGGCGACAGATCTATTGGAAATCACACATACTGATGTGTGTGGACCTATGAGTGTGTCGGCGTGAGGTGGATATCGTTATTTTGTTACTTTCATGGATGATTTGAGTAGATATGGGTATATCTATTTGATGAAACATAAGTCTGAAACTTTTGAAAAGTTCAAGGAATTTCAGAATGAATTGGAAAATCATCGTAATAGAAAGATCAAATTTCTACGGTTTGACCGTGGAGGAGAGTATCTAAGTTACGAGTTTAGAACACACATGAAAGAGTGTGGAATAGTTTCACAACTCATGCCTGCCGGAACACCACAACGTAATGGTGTGTCGGAACGTCGTAATCGTACCTTATTGGATATGGTTCGATCTATGATGTCTCTGACTGACTTGCCACTGTCATTTTGGGGTCATGCACTAGAAACAACTGCATTCACTTTAAATCGAGCACCATCTAAATCCGTTGAAATGACACCGTATGAATTATGGTTTGGAAACAAACCTAAGCTGTCATTTCTTAAAGGTTGGGGATGCGATGTTTATGCGAAGAAACTTCAATCGGATAAACTCGAACCCAAAGCGGAAAAATGCGTCTTCATAGGATACCCTAAGGAAACAATTGGGTATACCTTCTATCACAGATCCGAGGGCAAGGTTTTGTTGCCAAGAATGAATCCTTTCTTGAGAAGGAGTTTCTCGCAAAAGGTGTGAGTAGTCGGAAGGTAGAACTCGAAGAGGTTATTGAACCTTCTCTTCATGGAATGGCGAGTGGCACAGCACCGGAAGTTGTTTCGGAGTTGACTTCACCTGATGAAGAGAGAGCTAATGATAATGATCATGAAACTCCGAAAGAGGACACTACCGAACCTCGCAGGTCAAGCAGGACACGTGCAACTCCTAAACTGTACGTCAATCCTGTTGTGAATTTCATGGTTGATGAAATGGATGACCCTGCAACGTATGAAGAAGCGATGATGAGCCCGGATTCCAACAAATGGCTAGAAGCCATGAAATCCAAGATGGAATCCATGTACGAGAACCAAGTTTGGAACTTGGTGGACTTACCTCACGACCGAAAGGCCGTTGAGAATAAATGGATTTTCAAAAGAAAAACTGATGCTGATGGTAATGTGACCATCTATAAGGCTCGACTTGTCGCAAAGGGGTTTCGACAAATTCAAGGAGTTGACTACGATGAGACATTCTCTCCCGTAGCGATGCTTAAGTCGGTTAGGATTATGTTAGCAATTGCTGCATATTTCGATTATGAAATATGGCAGATGGATGTCAAAACTGCGTTCCTCAATGGTAATATTGAAGAAGAGTTGTATATGATACAAACTAAGGGTTTTGTCGATCCTAACGATGCTAATAAGGTATGCAAACTTCAGCGATCCATCTATGGACTGAAGCAAGCATCCTGGAGTTGAAATCTCCGCTTTGATGAGGTGATCAAAGAGTTTCGATTTATCCAAACTTATGGAGAGGCTTGTATTTACAAGAAAGTGAGTGGGAGCAATGTGGCATTTCTGATATTATATGTGGATGGCATATTATTGATTGGAAATGATATAGATCTTTTAAACTGTGTTAAAAGATATCTAAACAGCAAAATTTCGATGAAAGACCTTGGTGAAGCATCATATATATTAGGCATTAAAATCTATAGAGATAGATCAAGGCGCCTAATTGGGCTATCGCAAAGTACATACCTTGATAAGATATTAAAGAAGTTTAATATGGACGAAAGTAAGAGGGGGTTCTTACCTATGTTGGAAGGCAAGACATTGAGTAGGACTCAAAGTCCGGCTACGTCGGAAGAAAGAGAGATGATGGATAAGATCCCCTATGCCTCGGCCATAGGCTCTATTATGTAGGCCATGCTATGTAAAAGAACGGATATGGCACATGATATTAGTTTGACTAGTAGGTACCAATCTGATCCAGGTTCGGAACACCGGATAGCGGTAAAGAACATCCTCAAGTACTTGAGAAGAACTAAGGATATGTTTCTTATATACGGAGGTGAAGAAGAGCTAGTCGCTAAGTGTTACGTCGATGCTAGCTTTGACACCGATCTGGATGACTCTAAGTCTCAATCCGGATACGTATTTCTCTTGAACGGAGTAGCAGTTAGTTGGAGGAGTTCCAAACAACCTGTGGTGGCTGGATCAACGACGGAGGCGGAATATGTTGTTGCTTCAGAAGCGGCGCAGGAGGCGGTTTGGATGAAAGAGTTCATTACGGAACTAGGTGTGGTTCCCAGTGTGTTGGACCCAATGGTGATCTATTGTGACAATAATGGAGCCATAGCCAACGCAAAGGAACCGAGGTCTCACAAGAATTCCAAGCATATTAAGTGACGGTTTCACTCCATCCGCGAGCATGTCAAGGATGGAGATATAAAGATTTGTGAAGTATACACGGACCTAAATGTAGCAGATCCGTTGACTAAAGTTCTCCCTAGGGAAAAACATGATCAACACCAGAACTCCATGGGTGTTAGATTTATCACTATGTGAACTAGATTATTGTCTCTAGTGCAAGTGGGAGACTGAAGGAAATATGTGTTGGGTCCGCAGCATAGAAAACAAAAAATTTCCTACGGTGTGAACTACACGCCAAGATCTATCTACTAGGTACAAAGCAACGGGTGGACATACATCCAACGAGAATTTACCCTCGAAGACAACGAGTTTTGTTAACGAGTAGGAACTCGTGGTTGATGTAGTCGTACACTTGCCGATCTCAAGACCGTGAGGAAGTCCGAGCGCCGCAACTCAGCAGCGCATCCGCACTCGCACACACGTTCAAGCCACCGAACAACCTCCACCTCCTCACTCCAGCGATCCAGTAGAAGGAGCAACTCCTGCCAGACGAAATGCCACCAGGAACATGTATCTTGCTAATCTGAGACCATGGGGGAGTAATTCTAGAGGGGGAGAGAGATCCTTCACAAGGAGGTGTGAGGATGAAGGAGGGAATGGGTGGCCTTTTATACGAGGAGGGGGGTGCCCCCTCTCTCCATGGCCAGCGCATGGGGGGGTGACCCCTCACCTCCCCCATTCATGTGGTGGTAACCCCTCCACATTAAAATGCCTCTTCACATTCCCTTTTAAAGTCTCCACTTTAAATGCATTAAATTTCTCTAAATTTAATGCTCTCTCATTTAATAAAACTATTTTTATTAAATTTATTCAGAATTTTGTTAATTACTTTAATTAACAAACATTCACATATAGCACCTTGCAATATTTCAATATCACATGCAGAACCACGTTCTGCAATTTCACCCGAAACAATTTCCGGTTTCTATTGAAACAATTCCTTCGCTTTGCAATTCCTTCGTATGAAACATATGTGCTCCAAAATGGTGTCCGGTAACTCTTAAGTGTGCCACCCTACGGTTCGCGAATAATGCAGACATGATTGAGACCCTTCTCTGATCAATAATCAGCAGCGGGACCTGGAGATCCGTACTGACTCCTACACATTCAACGATGACTTCTGTGATCGTGAGTAACGCTTGTAACTAAATCCCTTTATCTCTTGATATATTACATGTCCAAGATTCCATCATCGGTATCTCCATACCTAGTTTGATCTCGTTACTGACATGCACTCTTTTCTCGTTCCCGTGATATAACATTCTAGTGATTACATCACTTGCTTGCAAGCTATCTTAATGTGATATCACCGAGAGGGCCTAGAGTATACCTATCCGTCATCTGGATTAACAAATTCCACTCTTGATCCATGAGCCTCAAATTAACACCTTCGTAGTACTGAACCCATCTTTATAGTCACCCTGTTACGGTGTGACGTTTGATGTTATCAAGATACTCTTCCGGTGTTAGCAATTAACATGATCTCATGGTCTAAGGATAAAGATTACTTCGTATGATGTTATAGCAATATAAACATAATGACTTGATCGTAATGCTATACTTCAGATGAATGTTCATCACATCATTCCACCAATGGTGTGACCTTGTTATTAACAACATCCAATGTCCATGATCAGGAAACCTTGATCATCTTGTTAATCAACAAGCTAGTCCATAAGAGAGGCATAACTAGAACCATTTTTTGTTTATTAAACACACATGTGTATGATAGATGTTTACTTGGCGAGCCTAGCATGTATAGACATGGCCTCGGAACACGGACCAAAAGGTTAAGCAATTTTAACTCAGTAATTTTGAAGGAGCCAAGATTTAACTTGTTAAAAAGACTCTTTGGAATTGTTGAGATGCTTGCACCTAGATCACAAAGTGCAGCTATCTCATTGGTTCCAATTTTAATCTTAATAGTCGGCTCAAATATGTCATCTAGTTTAACAGGTAAATTTTCAGCAATTTGCTTGTATTTTTCTTCAAGCTCACGTACCTTTATTGCTACTTGATTAACAAAGTGTTGGTACATAGCTTCCTCACTACCTTCACTTACTGGAATCTTGACCTTGATCCTTTTTACGAGATCTTCAACGGTGTAGCTTGGTGAAGGGGCATTACTATAATCAAGTTCTTCAGGATCCTCCCTTTGGATCGTCATCATTTTGAGTTCTTCAGCTAGATTGGGCTCAGCTTTACCTGCAAATTTAGCTAGAATGAGAGTTTGACTCTCGGTTATCTTACATAGCTGTGCCTCAACGATCCTCGTTCTTTCTTGGAGGGCCTGCAAATCATTTCTCATACTAATAGCTTGGTTAGATAATTTACCAAGCATGGCATCATGGTTCTCTGTAATTTTAACAAGAATATTATTTTGCTCATTCTGTGAGTCTATGAAAGACTTAAGTGTTTCTTGGAGACTACCATTACTAGTTCCCATATTATTATTAGAGTTACCTGCAAGACTAGCATAATGTTTTTGAAAGTTAGGATTATAACTCTTCTTCCAAGTAGGGTTATAATCATTACGAGCCACGAAGTCTATTTATTTAATATTTGTTTCAGGAGTGGCTCTTACGTGGGTTTCCTTACCTTTAACGGCTAGTATGAGCTCATCCAACTTAGCACTGAGATCTTCATTCTCTTGTGGTGAGATAGAGTTGATAGAGTTCACCTTCTTCATGTTTGATCTTTCCACATGCCATTGGGCATGGTTGTCTTGCATATTATCTAGCAGCTATGTTGCTTCGGTAATATGTTTACCCATAAATGTTCCTCCAGCTGCAGTATCAAGCATAGAGTTAGACACATGATTAAAAGCATTGTAAAATAAATGGAGGATTAAGCAATCTTCCATCCCATGACTAGGACATTTTCTTAGGCATTCTTTCATCCTCTCCCATGCAAGCGCTAGTGGCTCACGCTCTTTCCGTCTAAAGCCAGTAATATTAGATCGAAGTTGCATAGTATTTACAGGTGGGAAAAATTTAGTCATAAATAAAGAAGTACATCCCACCCATGGTGTAATAGTATTTTTAGGCAAAGATAACAACCATTCTTTTTCTCTTCCTCTTAGAGAGAAAGGAAATAGATGTAATTTGACCACATCAGGGTCAACGTCTTTTATACGCATCATATCACATATTTCAGTGAAAGTATTTAAGTGTATACCTGCGTCTTCAATAGCAGAGCCTCCAAATTGATTCTGCTGAACCAAACTTACGTAATGGGGCTTAATTTCATAGTCATCAGCAGCAACTGTTGGCTGAGTAATAGCAGTACGCAAATAATCATTATTGGGAGTAGCAAACTCCCCAAGCTTCTTTTCAGCCACATTTCCTATGTTTTTGGGTTTTCTTAGACAAATAATTATAATAGTAAAAGCAAGAATTTAAAGGCTAACTAATTTTTTTGGTTTACCAAATAAAGACTAAAAGCAAACTAACAAAATTAAAAACAAGAATTAAAACTTGCAATGTTCCTAATAACCTCACTAGGGTAGCTATTGCTTCCCCGGCAATGGTGCCAGAAAAAAGGGTTGATACCTTCGATCCGGATTACGGATGTAGTGTAGTTTCTTTTTCCCTAGTAGACATAGGTTATTGAATCCTCGGGAAGCGAATGCGTAGTGAACTTACTTTAAAGGACCTTCGGGAGTTTTATAATTCCTTTTGTGTTTTTACCAGACCAATAGCTTGCGTCTTTTTGTTGTTGTCGATGATGGAGAGAGAGGGCCTAGGGCGTTTGATTTCATCTGTAGCTATGCAAAAAATCTGATGGAAATCAAAGATAGAATAAAGTATGCATGTACTTGTTAGAGCAAGATAAATTATATGTGGCTAGTGCATCCATAATTGCTATTGCCTACGCAACCGCTTATAGCAATAACCTACTAGTCTCATCCATAGAAGAAATAGAACTAATGATATGCATAGTGATGTCACCGTTAATCCCAAGCAAATCCCTCACATACGGCCATACTATCCCTTCTGTCACTAGGGTTCCCAACCTGCAGATCAGTAATCACTCATACTCCCTATACCTGGCTCAACCCTCGGGGTCTTGGGTACTTGACAAGTCCTTAGATTGAGGCAAGAGAGGATACAATAATCATCATGTCATACAAACTAATACACGATCCTATCTATGGTAAATCACATGCACAATTGCTACATGGCTAGGCCGAAGCCCTTAGCCCAAGGAGAATTACTCACACACAGAGATGAGATTAACAATCACAAACATTATAATGAAAATCATCAGATTGACAACAATAGTCTTACAATGTCACCAATCGGAGAAGAGATCTACTATTACAAGTGGTGGAATATGGCTATGGAGATGGAGAAGGGTTTGGAGATCTAGAGGCGGTTATTGGCTGAGGTCTGGCTTCTTCGGGGTGAGGCGAGTGTTGTTTTCCTGTCGCCTGAGGCTTCTTTATATAGGCGTCCCTTCATAAAAGTTTTTCTGTTTGACCTATTGGTGGCGGCGCCAACTATACGACTGGAGCTATACGGTCGGAATTTTTGCTCCGGCCGTATAGTTGGTCGTTTAAGCGCTGCCTCCATTGTACGGCTCTTGGCTTCTTCTGGTTGTTGGAATCTCGTATCTTTGACTTTAATGTAGTGATTCCCTCATTTAAACGACATTATCTGCGCTGGAAAAATATAAAAGAAAGGATTGCATACCCCTCTGAATGTTAGCATTAGTGGCAGGGTTTACAGAGATATTTCATCAAGAATATGAGTAATATCTAGTTTAAATGTGGATGTAGATGGCTATATTTCAGAGCCATCATCCACCAAGGTCCAAACCTGGTTTTCGTACATGGATTCCATCTCAGATTTCATGGCTTCTAACCATTTTTTGGAATTCGGGCTCATCATCGCTTCTTCATACATCACCGGGTCATCTATTTCATCAACCATGAAATTCATAACAGGATTTCCATATAGTTCAGGAGCTCCACGTGTCCTGCTCGACTTGCGAGGTTTGGTAGTGTCCTCTTTCGGAGTTTCATGATCATTATCATTAGTTCCCTCTTCATTCGGTGAAGTCAACTCTAAAATAATTTCTGGCGCTACGCTACTCGCCGTTGCGCGAAGAGAAGGTTCAATAACCTCTTCGAGTTCTACCTTCCAACTACACACGCCTTTCGCGAGAAACTCTTTCTCTAGAAAGGATCCCTTTTTGGCAACGAAAACCTAGCCCTCGGATCTGTGATAGAAGGAATACTCAATAGTTTCCTTAGGGTATCCTATGAAGACGCATTTTTCTGCTTTGGGTTCGAGCTTAGGTTTGTTTCCAAACCATAATTGAAACGCTGTCGTTTCAACAGATTTAGATGGTGCTCGATTTAAAGTGAATGTAGCAGTTTCTAGTGCATCACCCCAAAATGACAGTGGCAAGTCAGTTAGAGACATCATAGATCGAACCATATCTAATAAAGTATGATTACGATGTTCCAACACACCATTACGTTGTGGTGTTCTGTTAGGTGTGAGTTGTTAAACTATTACACACTCTTTCATATGTGTGCTAAACTCGTAACTTAGGTACTCACCTCCACAGTCAGACCGCAGAAATTTGAACTTTCTATTACCATGATTTTTCACTTCATTCTGAAATTCCTTGAACTTTTCAAGGTGTCAAATTTGTGTTTCATCAAATAGATATACCCGTATCTAGTCAAATCATCTTTGAAAGTAAAAAAATAACGATATCCACCTCACGCCGACACACTCATTGGACCACATACATCAGTATGTATGATTTCCAATAAATTTGTCGCCCGTTCCATTGAACCGGAAAACGACGTTCTAGTCATCTTGCCCATAAGGCATGGCTCACATGTATCAAATGATTCAAAGTCAAGTGATTGCAAAAGTCCACCAGAATGGAGTTTCTTCATGCATTTAACACCAATATGACCTAGACGGAAGTGCCACATATATGCAGATATATCATCATCAAGTTTAATCCTTTTAGCATCAACATTATGGATATGTGTAATACTATTATCTAGATCCAATAGAAATAAACCATTCATCATAGGTGCATGACCATAAAAGATATCATTCATATAAATCAAACAAACATTATTTCAGACTTTAATGAATAACCACTTCGCATCAAACAAGATCCAGATGTAATGTTCATGCTGAGTGTAGGCACCAAATAACAATTATTTAAGTTTATAAATAATCCCAATGGTAGGTGGAGAGGCAGTGTTCTGACGGGCGATCACATCAACTCTTGATCCATTGTCGACACGCATCGTTACCTCATCCCTTGCTAGTTGTCGCTTGTTCTGCAGTGATGTTTACACACTTCTATTCGTGTAGACGGTTGTTGGGCCTCCTAGTGCAGAGGTTTGTAGAACATCAGCAAGTTTCCCTGAAGTGGATTACCCAAGGTTTATCGAACTCAGGGAGGAAGTGTTCAAAGGTATCCCTCTCAAGAAACCCTGCAATCAAGATACAAGAAGTCTCTTGTGTCCCCAACACACCCAATACACTTGTCAGGTGTATAGGTGCACCAGTTCGGTGAAGAGATAGTGAAATACAAGTGGTATGGATAATTATAAGTGGTAATGGTGCCAGAAAATAGGTTTGATGGCGTGTGGTTGACGTGGGAAGAGACTAAAGGCAATCTGAAATAAAGATGGAAGCAAACAAACATGTAACAGATCTAATTGCAAATGCCGTTTCAATGCTTAGAAACAAGGCCTAGGGATCATACTTTCGCTAGTGAACACTGTCATATCTCTTATCTTTATGATACTACTCTTAACTACTCTCCGGTTGGACACTCTAATGCATGGTAGGGCTATAACATCACTCCTCAAAGCCCGCTTTCCCCATCTAGATAACCCCACACTGTCACCTTGAGCGCTAGATGGTTCCAACAAACACCACAATTTTATAGAGACATCCAACTCCAAATATAACTCATAACAAGTATTTGTAATCTCTAGCCTAAGTGCCACCATGGTGTGCACGCTGTCACTTTCACACACATGGGGAGAGCAGAGATCTATTAAAGCACTATAGTAGCAAGGTAGATCTACTTGATTAAAAAGCACATGATCACAATATGATCATGCATAGAGAGAGATCAACACATAGCTACCGGTAAAACCCTTAGCCTCGAGGAAGAACTACTCCCTCATCATCATGGGTATCAGCAACGGCGATGGAGATGGTGGTGGAAATCGATGGAGATGGCTTCGGGGGCACTTCCCCATCCCGGCAGGGTGCCGTAACAGAGACTTCTGTCCCCCGGATCTCATCTTAGGTGGCGGCGGTGCTGCGGAACTTTTCGTGGCTGCAGGCTGGATTCTCTATGGTTTCTGTATCGGAGGCTTCTTATAGGAGAAAGGGGAGGCCAAGAGGTGCCCGAGGCGACCGCACCACCCCTTGGCACGGGCCAGGCCTGGCCGTGCGGCCTGGTGGTGTGGATGGCCCCTGGCCCCTCCCCGTCTCGTCTTTTGGCTCCGTGTTCCCCTCGGTGAAATATTGACTTTGGCTTTCGTCCCGTCCAATTCTGAGAATATTCATTTTCTGACTTTTCTGGAACCAAAAACAGCAAAAAACAGGCAACTGGCACTGTGGCATCTTGTTAATAGGTTAGTCCCAGAAAGTGTATAAAAATACTCCAAAGTGTGGACAGAACATAAGAAAGTAGATATAAAACAAGCATAGAACATCAAAAATTATAGATACGTTTCCAACGTATCAACATCTCCAAGCTTTACTCCTGCTCATCCTCGAGTAGGTAAGTAATAAAAAGAAAGAATAATTTTTGAGGTGACATGCACCATCACAATCTTGATCAAGGAATTTATAAAACATTGATAGCTAGGATCATAGTACTTTCACATAGCATGAAAGATATAGTTCTAACAATAATACATAGCAACTATATTGTAACATGAAAATGTACAAACAAAAGATTCATGAATAACAATGCTTTGCAAGACGTTTGTTTGTTTCACATATAGAAAACGTAATAAGAATGGTATTCAGCTGTCCCTCATAGTGTAGCAAAACATAAATGCATAGGACACCTTCAAAGTTCATAAGGGTGACTAGATACAAGTAGTTTAAGAACAATCAATATCAAAGTTATGCATCAATCAACAAGTTTTGGGACACTGCACATTAAACTAAGAATGGCCACTATGCTCTCTCAATAGGTACATAAAGATTGAAGATGGAGACTCAACATGAAAGTAAAAGAAAGGCCTTCATAGAAGGAAGTAGGGATTCAAGTCTCATAAAGAGCTTCCAAAAATTATGGTACTTATTAGCTTTCATCTCTCATTGCCCCTATCATAAGCATCTTGAAGTGATTAAGGTTAAAGTGAACAAACGATGGAGTATATGCTAGACAAAGTATAAGTTGGCAATCTCATGTCCCTTGAATACGAGGGACGCTCCTCATGCTACTCAAGTTTAGTTACCGGTAAGTTCTTGTCATAGTAAGTACATGTGTATCATAGAGAACCGCCAACGGGGTACCCCTTGCCTGATGATACGGAAGAATCCCCATATCAAAATGACAAGGCAAGCAGACAATAAGCATCTCAGCATCTTCTTATTTACCATGGGAAAATGGTGCGTTTTTCTCTCTTTCCTATTTTCTCATCTTTTTTTTCTTTCTTTTTTTTCTCAATCTCTGTTTCTTTTTTTATAAGAAGAATGATTCATAGATTGCTCATTATGGTTATGCTGCAGGTTTCCACCATGATTAGGCATGGATTAGATCAGCCGCCCAGGCGTTTCTCTAACACACATACATAACTCCATGGACTTACAAGCTCCGCTTTCATTTCACACCGACGACATCCATAAACAAAAGAGCATGATATCAACTGGCTACAATGTACAAGTGCAATGTTGAAAGCGTTCCCCATGACAGCATGGTTCTGCTAATCCCAACGTATGAGTGCAAGTATATACAACATAGATGACATAATGGTTCAAGTTTATTAGGGGCAAGAAAAGTAAAGTGTGCCATCAAGTTCATGAGAGCTTTAATCACTAGTTTTCTCATAACAAGTTTAATTCGGAAGATAGATAAAAACATGAATATACTTGGAATAGCAAATGATAATAGGTAGGTATGGTGGACTCTTTGGAATAACTTGGTTTTATTTGGAGTTGGATGCATGAGTGGAACTCATACTTGGTATAGAGGCTAGCAAAAGACTGGGAGCGACCAACTAAGAGAGCAATAATGGCCATAATCATGCAAAGCTACAAAACATTATTAATTAAAGCATAAAGTGATATTACAAGTCGGAAACTAAATGATCATAGAGGCTATGGTGACTTGGGATAGTCTTAACATGGTGTGAGCATGCGCCAAGTCAACCCAAATAAAGCATTAAAGGAGAATACCACAATACTATGCTTTAATATGCTAAAACAACGCATGATTCTTTCAAGGCACATTAAGAAATCTCAACTGTTTATAACATGTCATGCTACAAGAAAAATCACTAAGCATAAAGCCAAAACAATATCAAGCATGGCATGATAAAGTCTAAGTCACAGTCAAAAACAAACTCCTTTTATACCACTTAAGCATGAACTTTCCTACTCTTTTCCAATCCAAATCAACTTATTTGAAACAACTCACAAAGATAATAATAAATAAAGATTAGTGAGCTTGTCTCACAAATCCACAAAGAAGAACTAAAAATTTCTAAGCTGAAAGCACAAGAAAACTAAGGCTAAACACACTGCTAGCAAAAGAGAACACTCACAAGACAATAAGAATGAAAACTAGAGTGTTCTAGGCAATGAAAACAGAGTGTGTCTCTCTCCAAATTAAGTGATGGGATCTAACCAACTTATTCAAGCAAACTAAAACCAAAAACAAAAACAAAGACGCTCCAAGAACAACCCAACTGTGCATGAAACAATAAAAATGAAGTGTTTGGAAGAAACCTGAGATTTTTATTGATGAAGAAGGGGATGCCTTGGGCATCCCCAAGCTTTGACGCTTGTACTTCTTGGATATATATTTCGGTGACACGGGTGGCATCCCCGAGCTTGAGATTTTGTCCATACTTCATCTTATCACATTACTCTTCCCTACAATTAAAATTTTCCTTCATACAAAACTTCACACAATCTTCATTAGCAACATTAGTGCACTCAAGATAATAAGTCTTTTTGATTCAGTTCCAACACAAGTAAAACTTCCATTAAAACAAAAGCTATTGTAGAACTTCCTTTTAAAAGTTCAAATGATCAAAGAGAACTCAAAGAGAAAGAGATTCAGAGGCAAATGCAAATAATGGCAGAAATCTGTCAAAACAGACCAACAGGTAAAAACCAATTTTTTCGAAGACCTTCTGTTGCTCAAATCGAAAAGTGTTGAACTAACAAAAGTTGGATAACAACCTAGGGCAGAAGCACAAACAATTACAGCTCAAACCGATGTACAGAGTTTTTTCATGAATTCTTACAGTGAAGCACAAAAAATCTGTTTCGGGACAGCAACTTTTCCAACCATTACTTCCCTCTCATTAGAGGTTATTCTTGGCACAAAAATCAAACAAAAAGGATAAGGAGAGTTTATTACAAAAGTAATAACTTCCAAGAATGAAGAAAACTATTGGGTATCTCCCAAGAAGTACTTTTCTTTAACGCCTTTAAGTTAGGCATGATAGTTTGAGAAGATGCTCACATAAGAAATATGAATTGAAGTAAAAGAGAACATCAAGAAGCAAATGCAAAACACATTTAAGTCTAACCCACTTCCTATGCATAGGAATGTTGTAAAGAAACAAGTCATGAAAGAACAAAGCAACAAGCATAGTAAAGCAAAACAAGTGCAACTTCAAGAAATTTAACATAAAGAGGGGAAACTTAATATTATTGATATGCATAAAACCATGTTTCCCTCTCTCATAATAACTTTCAGTAGCATCATGAATAAAATTAACAATATAACTATCACGTAAAACATTCTTATCATGAGCCACATGCATATAATAATTATTACTCTCCACATAAGCATAGTTATTCTTATTAATTATAGTGGGAGCAAATTCAACAAAATAGCTATCATTATTATTCTCATCACCATAATCATCAAATATAGGAGGCATATTGTAATCATAATTAATTTTCTCCTCAATAGTAGGTGGACTGAAAATATCATACTCATCATTGTAATCATTATATATCGAAGGTATAGTATCATCAAAGTAAATTTTCTCCTCCGTGCTTAGGGGACTAAAAAGATCATTTTCATATAAACTAGCTTCCCCAAGCTTAGACTTTTCCATAGCATTAGCAATAATGGTGTTCAAAGAATTCATACTAATAACATTTCTATTAGCATGCAAATAAAGTTCCATAGGTTTTTTAATTTTCTCTTCAAACGCTTCATGTCCTAACTCAAGATAAATACTATAAAGATCTCTAATTTTGTTGTTGTTTTCCATTAAGCCTAACTAGTGAAAATAAAAACAAGAAACAAAAAGATATAATTGTAGAATCTAAAGGAAATAATTTCGAGCACTCACACACTAGCAACGGTACTAGCAGATAGCTTAGTAGCCAGAAGATGTGAGTACCTTTTACCTTACCTCCCCGGCAACGGCGCCAGATAATATCTTGATGTCTACGCACTTCTATTCTTGTGGACAATTGTTGGGCCTCCAAGTGTACAAGTTTGTAGAACAGCAGCAAGTTTCCCTTAAGTGGATTACCCAAGGTTTATCGAACTCAGGGAGGAAGTGGTCAAAGGTATCCCTCTCAAGCAACCCTGTAATCAAGATACAATAAGTCTCTTGTGTCCCCAACACACCCAATACACTTGTCAGGTGTATAGGTGCACTAGTTCGGCAAAGAGATAGTGAAATACAAGTGGTATGGATAATTATAAGTGGTAACTGTGCCAGAAAATAGCTTTGATGGTGTTTGGTTGACGTGGGAAGAGACTAAAGGCAATCTGAAATAAAGGTGGAAGCAAACAAACATGTAACATATCTAATTGCAAACGGTGTTTCAATGCTTAGAAACAAGGCCTAGTGATCACACTTTCGCTAGTGAACACTCTCATATAAATATCTTCTCTTTATGATACTACTCTTAACTACTCTACGGTTGGACACTCTAATCCATGGTAGGGCTATAACATCACTCCTCAAAGTATGCTTTCCCCATCTAGATAACACCACATTGTCACCTTGAGCGCTAGATGGTTCCAACAAACACCACAATTTCATAGAGACATCCAACTCCAAATATAACTCATAACAAGTATTTGTAATCTCTAGCCTAAGTGTCAACATGGTGTGCATGTTGTCACTTTCACACACATGGGGAGAGCAGAGATCTATTAAAGCACTTGCGTAGCAAGGTAGATCTACTTGATTACAAAGCTCATGATCACAATATGATCATGCATAGAGAGACAGATGAACACATAGCTACCGGTAGAACCCTTAGCCTCGAGGAAGAACTACTCCCACATCATCATGGGAATCAGCAACGGCGATGGAGATGGTGGTGGAAATCGATGGAGATGGGTCAGGGGGCACTTACCCATCCCGACAGGGTGCCGGAACATAGACTTCTATCCCCCAAATCTCCTCTTCTGTGGCGGCAGCGCTGTGGGACTTTTCGTGGATGGAGGCTGGATTCTCTAGGGTTTCTGTATCGGAGGCTTCTTATAGGCGAAAGGGGGAGGGCAAGGGGGTGCCCGAGGCGGCCACACCAACCCTTGGCGTGGGCCAGGCCTGGCTGCACGGCCTGGTGGTGTGGCTAGCCCCTGGCCCCTCTCCGTCTCGTCTTCTGGCTCCGTGTTCCCCTCGGTGAAATATTGACTTTGACTTTTGTCCCGCCCAATTCCAAGAATATTCATTTTCTAACTTTCCTGGAACCAAAAAACAGCAGAAAACAGGCAGCTAGCACTGTGGCATCTTGTTAATAGGTTAGTCCCCGAAAGTTTATAAAAATACTCCGAAATGTGGACAAAACATAAGAAAGTAGATATAAAACAAGCATGGAACATCAAAAATTATAGATACGTTTCCAACGTATCACGCAGCCCCTGAATCGTGTTACATATATTAGCAATCGATCGTGTATCAAATACCCAGGTGCTACTGCGAGTACTAGTCAAGTACACATCAATAACATGTATATCATATGTACCTTTGTTTGCCTTGCCAGCCTTTACTAAAGCCAGACAGTTCCGTTTCCAGTGACCTTACTATTTGCAACGATAGCATTTAGAATCAGGCTGAGGGCCTACCTTGGTCTTTTTCTTAGGTACATCAAACGATTTGCCACCCTTCTCGAAATTACCTTTAGGTTCACCTCTTTCCTTGGAGATGGCAATCTTATCAATCAACTCATAATGCCTGTTCTTTATGTCTACTTTGGTAGCCAACAGTATCACAACGAGTTCAGTGAGCGTTCCAATCGCACCACTTATCTTGTAATTCAGTACAAACTCTTTGTAGCTAGGTGGGAGCGGCTGCACGACTCTATCCATCGCAAGATCTACTGGGATACCGTATCCTAGTGTCTTAAGACATTGAACATAGTCCATCATCATCATGATGTGACTGTTCATAGATCTGTGTTCCTTCATGTTTACGCTAATGAACTCACTAGAGATCTTATATCTCTTAGCACGGATTTGGCTCTCAAACATAGTTTTGAGTTCCTTCACCGTAGCATCAACCCTGCTAAGTTCGAAGCGTCTTTGGAGTTCAGGTTCCATTGACATAAGGATCGCGTATTTTACAAGAGTGTAGTCATCATGCTTTGTGTCATACACACTGCGTTCGTCTAGAGACGCAGTACTTGCAGGAGTGTCACCTATGGGACCTTCTAGCACATATTGTTTCTATGCAGCAGCGAGGAAAGACCTCAAGTTTAAGAACCAGTCGATAAAGTTGCTACCACTCATCACAAGTTTCTCTTTCTCCATGAACACATTGAAATTAAAAGCAGGTGGTGCCATCTACGACAGAATTTGTAAAGTTTAGACTAAGTTTATAATAGATTGAGTTCAACTAATCCAAATTACAAATGAGCTCCCACTCAAAAACAACACCCCTCATGTCTTTTTGGTGATTACATGAACCAAATCCACTACACCAAGTCCGATCATCACGTGAGTCGGTGTAGCTTCAAAGGTGAGCATCATTATGGGCATCATATTAACTATATGACTCATGCTTAACCTTTCGGTCCATGTTCCGAGTCCATGTCTTTACTAAAGGGAATATGCCCGAGAGGCCATAATAAAGTGGTTATTATCTTATTCCATGTTTATGATAAATGTTTATTTTGCATGCTATAATTGTATTGATTGGAAACATTAATACACTTGTCTTTAATAAACAAAATACAAAGTTCCTAGTAATTCCTCTCATATAAACTAGCTCGTTGATTAACAAGATGATCAAGGTTTCCTGATCATGCACATTGGATGTTGTTAATAACGAGGTCACAGCATTGGTGGAATGATGTGATGAACATTCATCTGAAGTATAGCATTATGATCAAAGTCATTACGTTTATATTGCTATAACATCATACGAAGTAATCCTAGTCCTTAGACCATGAGATCATGTTGATCACTAACACCCGAAGAGTATCTTGATAACATCAAATGTCACATCGTAAAAGGATGACTATAAAGGTGGGTTCAGTGCTACAAAGGTGTTATGTAGAGGCGCATGGATCAAGAGTGGGATTTGTCCATCCCGATGACGGATAGATATAATTGGGGCCGTCTTGGTGATATGACATTGAAATATCTTGCAAGCAAGTGTTGTGATCACTAGAATGTTATATCACGGGAACAAGAAAAGAGTGCATGTCGGCAACGAGATCAAACTAGGTATTGAGATACCGATGTTCGAATCTCGGACATGTAATATATCGCGAGACAAAGGGATTTAGTTACGATGTTAAAGGTTCACATGATCACAAGAGTTATCGTTGAATGTGTGGGAGTCAGTACGGATCTCCAGGTCTCATTGCTGATTATTGATCGGAGAGGGGTATCGATCATGTCTGCATTATTCGCACCGTAGTGACATGGGTATACCCTGCAGGTACTCGAGTGTGGTATATACGATCTAGATACGGTGGAGGCCCACGGCGTTGCCACGGCCCAATGATGACTTCGAGTGGCCCACAGACCCTCGGTTACTTGAGAGACAAGAAGAAGATTAAAGATAGAAAGTTTAAAGGGAGAACCCTAATCTATAACCGACTCGACCTGCTACCCGAGACCTGGCCTATCTATATAAAGGCTAGGAGGGGCGGTGAGGAGGACACACACAAGCCTAGTTTCCACAACCCTCGCCAGATTGCATCTGCGCACCATTGTAATCATCGATTCCTTCGTTAATTCAAAGAGCAGACAAGCAGGAGTAGGGACCTCTACGAAGCCTGAACCTGGGTAAACCTTGTGTCCCTGTGTGCTTGTTTGCTAGTTGATTGATGCTTCGAGCGCTCCCTCCTTCTCCAAAACCAAAGTCCATAACAATGGGCATTGATGAGTTAAACTCTCGTCAATTGGCGCCGTCTGTGGGAATTGGGAGTGCTGATGTTGCGGCTTCTTCGGCCCCATCAACCGCGATCTACAACTCCGCAACAACGGAGATTCACCAGCTCTTCGGCGCGTTCGACTTCACCGTCCACACGCCGGCCACTCGCCCGGCTTTTGAGTCCGTGGGCGATGGAATCAGCCTGGCAATCAGGAGCTTCCGCTTCCAAGTTGGTCAGATTGGCATGCTTCCTATACCTGACTAGCCGACAAAATCCATGATTGCTCCAGCATCATGGTTCCCGCCACCAATCGGTACCCTTAGCGAGGTCAACACCTCAGCAATAGCTGAGAGCATGGATAGTGACAGCAGTCATGGATCCGATCTGGGTGCCCTAGTGACGGAAGAAGGAGTATGCAGCCCCGGATCCGAAAGTTGCGGAAGCAACATCTTCCCCAACCACTTCATGTGCACCGTAATCAACGCTGGCAAAACCAGCGCCAATCGCGAAAACGATGGAATCGGTCCTGATCCACCCAACGGTGGCATACCTAACGGCGGACCACCCAATGGTGGCCCCACCAACAGTGGCAATGGCGCGCCTGTGAACAATGGAGGGGCAGTCTAACCTCCAACCATGGTGAACGAACACACTGCCAAACGTGTCGTGATCAAGCTCAACGATCTCGAGTGGGCTCGTTGCCGGGAAGCCCTGCGAGGCAATCCTCTGCCCCTCGGCACACAGCAAGAGCTGCTGATGGGCTATCATTGGATACTGAAGGAGGAGTACATATGCCAATTACAAATGATTGCGCTACTCAAAGCGCGTAAAAAGGCGGCGGACGAGTCAAGTCTTCAACGGGCTGGGCTCTCCTCCCACGGAGGATCCTCCTCCAAGGGCAACGAGTACGTGGCCAACAAGAGGCGATCTCGAATGGCCCACCTCACCGAGCACGAGCGCATAGAAGCTGCAAAAGTACCTTACTTCAGCTCCATGATAGTCGACACATGGGGCAACGTGGTCCCAAAGACGCCGCAAGCTGAAGTGACAGCGGCCACCATGTACCTCCTCAATAACCAGCCACCGGCTGGGGATCCCCGAGCTGCCATGCACCCATCTATGACCACGGTCTTGGGGTTAATCGATACCGCTCTTGACAAAGAGCCGACGCTAGAGCCGAAGAAAAGTAAGGCTCTGGCAAAACGCTATTCCTCACTCTCATCCAACGACGATAGCCACAATCTGTCTCGACGTCGCCGCTCACAGCGACAGGACCACGACTACGATGTGCGTGATGACATCACACAGCGCAAAATCGACAAGTCAAGGGCACGACGTGGAGCTCTATGGCGCTAGGTGCTTCAGCAGGGCTATCAGGCAGAAGCGAATGCCCAAAGGGTTCAAGCTCCCATTGGAGAACCCAAAATTTGACGGCCTGCAGGACCCGAAAATCTGGTTGGAGGACCAAATCTCCTACATCAGGCTCCACGGCGGGAGTCGAAACACGGTCATGCAATGCCTGCAGCTACAGCTGCAAGGCGCCGCTCGGGCATGGCTCAACAACCTCCCGCGCGGATCCGTTCGCAGTTGGGAAGAGTTGGTCTACAACTTTGTGCGCAACTTCAAGGGCACTTACAAAAGGCCCACATCAATCGAAGAACTGAGGTGCTGCCAGCAAAGGTTGGGCGAATCGCTACGCTCGTACATCCAGAGGTGGTCCATCATCAAGAACTCCGCAAAAAATATTTCAGAGGATCACGCAATCGATGCATTCCACGACGGGGTTCGGTGCATAGAGCTTAGGGAGGAACTGGGCTGCTCGAAGCCCAAAACAATCGACCACCTGATGGAAATTGCGAATCGGTGGGCAGATGGAGAAGATTTGGTGAAAAACCGCGTTCACTCCGACGACGAAGCAGAACTCGAGCGCAGACGCGATTGCCGAAGCAAACGTCGAATGCGCATCTACAATGATCGCGACGACGTCAACATGGTCGCAGCCAACTACGCTGATAGGTGCGACGACAACCGCAATAGCGGCTACCCCAGCGGTGGACACCGCGACTCCGGGAAAACCACGCAGGTATGCAGCGCCGCACTCGCGAAGAGGCACCAGCAACAACAATTGAGGACAAACTGTCCGGGCCATGCAACGTGCACTTCTTCATCGACAAGCATGACGGCAAGAAGAAATCCAGCCACCTTCTCAAAGACTGCCACGAGTTCCTCAAGCTTCACGAGGGTTTGGCTCGGATGAATCGTGACGCAGTCAATAGGGTCTACGGAGTCGCCTCAGGCGTTGTAGCACATGGAGCTCCTCCACCACCACCTGGAGTACCACCACCCGCGGCTGCACCGGTCCACAATCAAGGCGGCGAGCCATACCCACGGGCTGTGGGCAACATGATGATCCAAAAGGGGCACCCCTCGAATCGGGTGTAGAAGGCCATCACTTGCCAAGTCAACTTGGCAACAAACTCACCACCATCCACCACTAAGTACCTCAGTGGAAGCAACTCCTGCATCACCTTCGACAAACGCGACCACCCGCGCCAGGTACCTCACCCAGGCCACTGTCCCCTCGTACTCGAGGCGCAGATCGGTGGCTTCGACATGAGTCGCGTCTTCATGGATGGTGGAAGCGGCATTAACCTCATGTTCGCAAGTACCTTGCAAGTGATGAGGATCCGTCTGACCTGTCTAGAGGTCTCGGACATGACGTTCCACGGCATCGTCCCAGGGAAAGGCATATATCCCCTAGGATAAATTAACATCGATGTCATCTTCGGCACACCGAAAAACTTTCGACACGAACGCATCGACTTCGAAGTCGTCGACTAGCCCTCACAGTACCACTACATCCTCGGACGCGTCGCGTTCGCCAGGTTCATGGAAGTACCGCACTACGCCTACCTGCAGATGAAAATGCCAGGCACAAACGGCGTCATCACAATCAACGGGAACTTTGAGAGGTCCGACAGCTGCGACAGGGAATTCAAAAAAAATTCCCAGTCCTTCGGCATGCAGGAGGAACTCGCAAGATTGAAGGAGTCGACAGACAACAGTCTGCCTCCCCTAAGCCGGCCAAGTTCACCCGACCTGTCCTTCGACTCGTCGGTGCACACAAAGAAAGGTCAGGTCCACCCATCGGACCCGACCAAGACGGCCCTCATTGTCAACAACTTGAGTCCCGCATAGGAACTCGCGCTCATCGAATTCCTCTATGAGCACTAGGAAATCTTCACCTGGTGTCCAGCGGACATACCAGGGGTTCCCAGGGAATTCGCCGAGCAGACACTCAACATCAACCCAGACGCACGGCCAGTCAAACAGACAATTCGGCGACTGTCTGAACCAAGGGCAAACGCGGTCGGAATGGAGATCAACAGACTCCTTGACACAAACTTCATACGCGAGATCAAAGAAAGCACTTGGCTCACCAACACGATGCTGGTACCTAAAAAAGACATGGATATCCTACGGATGTGCGTGGACTTCACCTCCCTAAACAAGCACTACCCGAAGGATCACTTCCCGCTACCGAGAATCGACGAAATCATCGACTCCATCGCGGGATGTGAACGCCTCTGCTTCCTCGACGCCTACTCAGGTTATAATCAGATTCGAATGAAGGAGGAGGATCAAGAGAAAACGGCGTTTACACCGCCTTTTGGTGTGTTCTGCTACAACACAATGCCCTTCGGGCTCAAAAACGCAGGAGCCACCTATCAGTGGTGCATGCAGGCTTGCCTCAAGAATCAACCTGGTCGCAACATTCAAGTCTATGTTGATGACATCGTCATCAAAACGAAAGAGCAAGCCTCGCTAATCGACGATATACGTGAAACCTTCACTAACCTCGACCGCTACTAGATCAAGCTTAATCCGGACAAATGCTCCTTTGGCGTACCATCTGGGCAACTACTCGGGTATCTCATCTCTGCGAGGGGGATTGAGGCGAACCCGAAGAAAATAAAAGCCATACTGGCCATGGAGAAGCCGAAGAACGTAAGAGGCATCCAGCAACTGGCTGGGCGAATTGCGGCGCTCAGTCGTTTCATTAGTCGAATGGGTGAAAAGGCACCGCCTTTATACCAACTTCTCTGCAAAGCTGACAAGTTCGAGTGGACCGACGAGGTGCAGGAAGCATTCGAAGACCTCAAGTGTCTATTATCCACCTCGCCGGTACTAGTGACCCCATGCAAAAAAGAAGCATTGTTGCTATACATCTCTGCCACCAACCAGGTGGTCAGCACGGTGCTCGTGGTAGAACGAGCCGAGGAAAACAAGATCCATGGGGTACAGCGCCCAGTCTACTACCTCAGCGGGGTGCTCACGCCAACAAAGGAGCGGTACCCGCACTACCAGAAGCTGGCATATGGGGTCTTCATGACATCCAGGCAACTACGCCACTACTTTCAGGAGCACCCAATCGTGGTGGTCAACGACGCCCCGCTTGGGCTTAAACTCAACAAACCCGACTCTACCGGACGGGTCGCAACTTTGGGGAATCGAGCTGTCTCCACGAGACATTACATATGAAAAGCACGACGCGATCAAGTCACAAGTCCTCCCTGATTTCATCGTACACTGGATGGAAAACTAGCTCCCCGAAAAGCCAGATATGTTTTACCTCTAGACAATGCACTTCGATGGATCCAAACGAAAGGACGGGGCTGGTGCAAGTGTCATACTGACCTCACCCCAGGGAGACAAGCTGAAATACATTCTGGGAATGCAGTTCACTGCCTCCGACAACGAAGCAGAGTACGAGGCCCTGTTACACGGGATGCGGATGGCAAAAGCCTGCGGCGCCAAGAGGCTAATCATCTACGGCGACTCCAAGCTGGTCGTCAACCAGACAATGCATGAGTGCGACGCACTAAACGACAATATGATCGCCTACCGCGACCTCTATGACACAGTCGAAGGGGACTTCGAGGGCTGTGAGCTACGGCACGTAGGCCCCGAAAGAAATGAAGAGGTGGACGCACTCGCCAACATTGGCTCTACCTGTGCCCCATACCACCTGGGGTATTTCTCGAGCGTATCTGCGAACGCTCCATCAAGCCAAAGGCCAGAGAGAAGAAAACAAGCACAACAACGGACTCAGGAGCTACGCCACCCAATGAGCCAATGGCACTCAACGACATGGAGCTTGACACCTGACTCGAAGGACCAATGGAGGTCATGATGATCGAGCCATCTTGGACTCAACCCTACATCACATACCTTCTCAGCAAGAGGCTGTCGGAAAACCCGACTGACGCCCGGAAAATCGCACAATGATCCAAGGCATTCGCCGTCATCAACGGCGAACTATACAAGCGCAGCATCACAGGAGTACTCCAACGGTGCGTCTCCAACACAGATGGAAGGACCGTCCTCCTTGAAATCGATGAGGGGACATGTGGGCACCACGCCGGCAGTCACGCGCTCGTCTTCAAAGCTCTACGAGCTGGATTCTACTGGCCCACGGCCATGCGCGACCCCAAGGATCTCGTCCAATAATGCAACGCTTGCCAGCAAGTCGCGGACAAACTGCACGCACCTGGCGCGGAGCTCCAGCCAATACCATTGGCTTGGCCCTTTGTGCAATGGGGACTCGACATGGTCAGCAAGCACCCAAAGTCCTCACCAGGAGGCTATATCTACCTCTTGGTCGTAGTCGACAAATTCACCAAATGGATAGAGGCCATGCCGGTGACAAACCAGTCAGGAGCCAGTGTAGTCAAGTTCTTCGAGTCCATTGTCTATCACTTCGAAGTGCCACAGAGCATCATCACAGACAGTGGAACAAACTTCATCTCTAAGGAGTTCTAGGGCTTCTGTGAAAACCTCGGAATCAATGGAAGCTATGCCTCCGTAGCTCATCCACATACCAACGGTCAAGTCGAAAAGGCCAACAGGCTCGTCTGCGGCGGAATCAAGAAGCGACTCCTTCGGCCACTCGAGCAAGCCGCCGGATGCTGGCCAGACGAATTACAATCCGTACTTTGGAGTCCGCGCACAATCCCAAACAGTGTCATGGGATACACCCCGTTCTTCATGGTGCATGGAGCTGAAGCAGTACTACCTGCAGAAGTATGCTTTAAAACCCCACGGATAGTCGCGTACAGTGAGCAGGAGTCAACACTTGCACTCGAAGACTCCATCGATCTCCTTGACGAGGCACGGGGAATCACAGCAGAAAGATCGACGATCTACCAGCAGAACCTGCGCAACTACCACACCAGAAGGCTACGCCCCAGATCCTTCGTCGAAGGAGACATGGTCATGCGACTGAAGCCTATCGCCTCAAAGATTTCGAGACAGGAGTAGCATACTCCAACCCCTAGAATGTCGCGTAGGTGCGACGTTTCTACCCTTAGTCGTATTTTCTTTCTTACATTACAAATAAGGCTATCACTACTAGAGAAAGGCTTATGGATAGTTTTATTATCAGTGGAGCATTTTTTTTGAATATGCTCCACTGATATTATTTATAACCAATAGCGCACATCACAAATAATGTGCCACTGATAATGTGGGCCCGACACTCTAGAGGCCTATGGACCAAATATCAATGGCGCATATATCCATATGCGCCATTGATATATTATTATCAGTGGCGCATATGCAATATGCGCCATTGATATTCTCCTCACCAATGGCGCATCCTCTCCTACATGCGCCATTGGTAACTATGTGGGCCCCACATGGACCCCACCACTCTGAAAGGTGGCAGGAATATCAATGGCGCATTCAGGATATGCGCCACTGATACTTTCCCTCCAATGGCGCATATAGTAGTAAATGCGCCACTGATAAGTCTTGGGTCCACCACCTGGAAAGGTGGCAGACTTATTAGTGGAGCATTTTAGTGTAATATGCGCCACTGATAACTTTGTCTAGATCTCCAAGTTGGCATCCACCCCCACCCACCACCACCATTCCATTCTTCTCCACCCACCACCCCAAACTAGATCTAGGTCGTCCTCCTCCTCCCCACCACCTCAATTTCTCCATTCTTTTCTCCATTCTTGGTTGTTGAACCTACCTTGCTTCATAGTTTTGTGAGGGGAAGCCTCTCCAATTGTTGTAGATCTACTAAACCAACTAATTTTCCTCCTCCATCCATCTTGTTCTCCAACAACAACCACACTATCTCGTCGTGGACTTGGCTCGGTAACGATTCTACTAGGTGAGTTGTTGGAGGACATGCATGTGGATGTTTTGTGTGGAGGGTGGACGTCGGTGCGGTGTGTATGTGTGTGCATGCTTATGTTTGTGAAGCCTTCTTATTGCGAGAGGGATGATGTGTTTGCATGGATGTGGTGCATGAATGTTTGCAGGTGACGAAGAAGAAAGCATGTTGCTTGCTCTGGTGGTGCATGGATGTTTGCCGAAATGTCAATTAATTTCCGTTTCGGCAAATTTTTGCACTATCCATATGTCCCATTTTTAGGAGATGTCATGCCGAATTTTTCCAGCGGCCATGCATGCATGTGTGTGTGTGCATGATGGTGCTGTGGTCCTAAGATACTCTCTCTTTTTGCTCTATACCGCGCAGGAAACCATGGTTAGACACATGAGCGAAGGTCGAGCAACTAGATACAAGCAACGCGCGGTGGCCGACATGATTCTGAACAAGAGGACCAACATCAGATGTCCGTGTCGAACATGCAATCTCGGGAGCTTGGTTGACCTTGATTCCGGAGCCCTGGAGAATCACCTGCTCACGTGTGGTTTCATGCGTGGCTATGATTCTGAAGATGACGAGGACGTCTACGATCCTGAAGACGAGGGCGGGCATGATGATCATCACGAAGGAGATGCCAGCGACGGACATGATCATGATCATGAAGGAGATGTCGGTAGCGGCGGACATGATGATCAACACGAAGGAGATGATGGCAGTGACGGACATGATGATCATCACGAAGGAGGTGTTGGAGTAGGCACAGACACACAAACAACGTGGCTAACCTCAGCCTTGCAGGATCCTCATGTTCAGGAACTGCTTCTCAAGGAGACGAGCAACACCAAAGCTGCTGCCAGGGAGAAAGCCAAGCTACCGTAGATGGAGATAGACGGGAAAACTCCATTGTATCCTGGGTACCGGCCCGAGGATACCCGCTTGAACGTAACGCTCAAGGATTTGGAGATGAAGGCAGAAAGCAAATGGACCGACGTAAGCTTCAACAAAAACATGAGATTCTGGCAAGAATGTCCTCCGAAGGGGAACACGTGTCCAACTAGTATCGAGGAGGCCAAGAAAATCGTATGTCCTCTCGACCTACCGTATGTTAAGTACCACGCCTGCATCGGGACGAGTACAAGGATAGAACCACATGTCCGGTGTTGTGCCAAGGACGATACAAGAGAGGGAACAAGAAAGTTCATTGGAAAGTGGCATGGTACTTTCCTATCACTCCCCGTCTGCAGCGGTATTTCTTGGACCCTAAGGAAGCAAAGCTCATGCAATGGCACGCGGAAAGGAAGAAGCCGGCTGAAGATGATCCACATAAGGGCAAGATCCTCACACACCCTTCAGATGCTAGCCAGTGGAACGCACTAGACATTGACTTTCTAGACTTCAGGGCGATCCAAGGAACGTCAGGCTTGGTATGAGCATCGATGGAGTCAATCCGTTTGGCAACCAGAGTAGCACACATAGCACCTGGCCCGTGTTTGTATGGCCGTACAACCTCCCTCCCTAGTTGTGCACCAAGCAGAGATACGTACACATGTGTATTCTGATTCAGGGGCCTAAACAACCAGGTATCGACATGCATCTGTATCTCGGGCTGCTAAAAGAAGAGTTAGCCACGCTATTGGGAGACGCCAGCGCATACGTGGGACGCATATACAGGAGATTATTTCCCTATGAGAGCCGCGCTGCTCACGACGGTGCAGGACTATCCAGGTTACGCATACGTGTCTGCCCAGGTGAACCATGGACACAAAGCATTTGTCAAGTGCATGGATAAGACCCCGCATCTCCAGCTACCAGGGGATCCCGGGTCATCGAAGACAGTGTTCCAACGGACTGGAATGTGGCTTCCAAAGGATAACGCGTGGAGAAAGCGTAGAGATCTGTTCGATGGCAAAGTAGAGCTCGAAAAAGCCCCACGTCCGAGGAGCGGAGAAGTGATCCAAGATATGTTGGACAACTAGGAAGAGTGCACTTTGCCGGGAAAGAAGCGTCTGAGGACGAAACCGCTGCATGGTGTGTGGAAAGCTAGGCCTGTTTTCTGGGACCTGCCATACTGGAAATACCTCCACACGCCCCATAGCCTTGATGTCATGCACATCACGAAGAACGTGTGCGAGAGTCTGCTTGCCACTATCATCAACATGCCGGATAGGACCAAAGATGGGCCGAAAGCAAGGAACGACTTAATGGAACTTGGCATCAAGGAAGAAATTCATGAGACGCTGCCGCCCGGTGATGATGATGAGACGGCGCCTAAAGATACTCAAGGTCGCTGCAAAAGGGTTAAGAGGGGAATTGCAGTGTTTTCGGCTGCCTGCTTCACTCTAAGTGAGCAGGAGCTTGAGAAGTTTTTCAACTGCCTCCTAGGAGTCAAAGTTTCTTATGGTTACTCGGGGAACATAGGCAGATATCTGGACAAAGCGAAGAAGAGGTTCAGCGGGATGAAGTCTCACGACTGTCACATGCTGATGATGCAGATACTTCCTGTTGCGATCCGAGGGATAATGGACGAGCACGTCCGTGAGACGCTGTTTGGCCTCTGCAACTTCTTCGACGTCATCTCGAGGAAGTCGATTGTCTTGAAGCAGCTCGACACACTACAAGATGAGATCGTCGTGATACTATGCGAGCTCGAGGTTTACTTCCCGCCCGCATTCTTCGACATCATGGTCCATCTACTCGTCCATGTCGTGGATGACATCATTCATCTTGGGCCGACATTCCTGCACAACATGATGCCGTTTGAAAGGCTTAACGGTGTTATCAAAGGATTCGTACGCAACAGGTCCCATCCATATGGAAGCATTGCCAAGGGCTTTCTGACCTACGAGTGCGTCTCTTTCTGCCAAAATTATCTACGCACTGACCTGGACGACGAGGATGACCCTGTTGGTCTGCCCAAAAGGACGCACCTCGGCAGGCTCGCTGGATATGGCCACCGCGAGGGCTTTCGCACCATGCATGTCGGTGCGAAGGGTCGACGTGACGACTTTGACAGGGCACACCGAGTCGTGCTACAACACACCGAACTAGTCGATGCTTGGGTGGAAGAGCACAAAAGCTTAATCGAACAGAAGTTCATTGACCTTGGTCGACCGAGGAAGAAAGGAGACATAACAACAGAGCACAACTCTAGCTTCACGGCTTGGTTCATGAAGAAGCTTCAAGACAATCTCCCCGCAGACCCGCAAGCGCCTTCTACGGAGGATGAAAAACTAATTTTCGCCTTGTCAAATGGCCTCGGTCACACCATGAGGACATATCAGGGATACGACATCAACGGGTACAGATTCTACACCGAGAAAAGGGGCATGAGAAGCGACTATCAGAACTCAGGAGTAATGATGCTATCCTATGCCGATGACGAAGCCACCGTCAAGGAATGATTTTTCGGAAGGATCGAGGAGATCTGGGAGCTTGACTATGCCAGAGAGAAGGTGCCGATGTTCCGTGTCAGATGGGCCAAGAGCGTCCAAAAAGAGGGCCGTAATTTCACCACCATGGTTATACCCGATGCCTCTGCGAAGAACGCCTCCGCAAAAAATGAGCCACGGGTACTCGCGAGCCAAGTTGACCAATGTTTCTTCATCACTGACCTGTCAAAGCCAAGACGTGTTGTTGTGAGGAGGGGCAAGAGGAGCATCATCGAAATGGACGGACCCACCAACGAGCAAGACTTAGAAAAGAACGGCGATTCGAAGATCGAAGAGGAATTTGACGAGTACTTCGACAAGCCTACTGCTGCAGGAAAAAGGAAGACCACCCTGCCTACTAAAGGTTGTCCGTTCACGAGAAGAGACCTTAACCTTTCCGGGCTAAAGTATTCAACCGCGAGGAAGAAGGGCAATAATATTGCAAAGAGACGCTAGATTTATGAAGAATATTGGTGTGTATGGATATTGCCTATGTACTTGCAAATGGATGTCCTTGTTTTAAATAAATTAATAATTGCCTATGTACTAGCAAATGGATGTCCTTGTTTTAAATAGATTTGTGAATGTTAAACTTAATTACTATTTGTTACAAAATATACTAGATTTTAGTGACAAGTATTTTGGCTAAGTGCCAAATACTAAAAAAATTGAGAGAGCCAGGAATCGAACCTGGCTGCACACAACGTCAACAACCACTGCAGTAACCTTGGGTTGTTGACATAGACCAGGGCATCGTGGTTTTTGGCTAAGTGCCAAATACCAATGGCGCATATTGTGCAATATGCGCCACGGATATTTGACACTTAGCCAAAAACGCTCGGCCCAAAAATTGTGAGGCAATGAGGAATCGAACCTGGATGCCCCAGCCTAGGTTTTGCCCCACGAGTCAAACCACTGCGGTAAGCATGTGTTACTATCACATATGAGGGCGTCGCCATATTTGAATAAGTGTGTCATATCAATGGCTCATATTGAAAAATTTGCGCCGCGGATGTTATACACTTAGTCAAAAAACCGATCGGCCCTTTCTTCTCATATCAATCCCCTTTCTTTCTCATGCTCACTGTCTCACGCGAAGAACCCTAGCACGCCGGAGGAGTCGCCCTGTCGCCACCGGAGCAGTCGTCGCCGGTGAGGGCCACCTCGTTCCCTGCTCTCCCCCTCCCTTTCCCTAATCTCGACCCGTCCCCTTGCTAGGAATGCCACCCCGTCCCCTTGGAGCAACCAGGAGGAGGAGGAGCACCAGGAGCACCGCCGACGAGGAGAAGGGCCACGTGCGCGAACCCACTAACGAGGACAAGCCCCTCCCCAACCAGGCCCTCCGCCGCACCCAGGTCGCAGAGTGCCTCGTCGGGGACCACACCGGCACCGTCCTCTTCACCGCCCACAACCAGCAGAGTATGTAACCCAGCCCATCCCCTCCCCTCCCAATCCTCTCCGATCTAGTTCACCGCTCGATCGGCCCCAACTAGCCGTGTCTGTTTATTTTGCCCCGTATCTGTTTGTCCCAAGACCCCATCCTAGATTAAATTTACCTCTGTAAACCCGTCGCTCTGTCTCTAGATTCTTCAGGTAGATCTGCTGCTCCACTGGAAATACTACAGTTTTAGAATACTTAGGTCTTAGAAGAAAAAAAACTTCACTACCATACTAGGCCTATGTGTTTTGGGTTTTCTTCCCTCCTCAACCCTCTTTGGTCATCTTATCTGCATGTGCATGTGTGACACTTTTCCTTGTACTTCAACGAATAAACAAATGCATGATACATTAAGAATGTTGTGTGAGAGTGTTCCGAAAATTGTGCACACGGTTTTTTTAAGAATAGCCTTTGGAGTTGGGAGAGCATATTCTGGAAGTTATTTTGAAGGAAAAGGGTAGATAAATAAGAATCTTTATCTATCACAGACCTAACAAGTATCAAATTTATTGCTATAGCACATCTCTATCAACATCAGCAACTTTTTACATGTACTATTAATTAACTTGGATAATAATTCTGAAGCTGAATAACATCATGTTTTAGGCATCAAACAGATGATATTACCCTTGTGGACTCTAGGCATGTGGACTGTGAACTACTTGCTGTGTTGGTCCTGTCTCGTGACTTGGGGGCCAAAGAATTCAACTCCCCAGGTCATCAGACTGTTACGCACCTTACATGAAAAGATCGCTACCTTTCTGCAATGGCGATTCAGATGGCATGTAATAGGCAATTTAATATTAAATCTAACCGTGTAAAGTCAGTGGAATCTCCTGCGTTTATGGAGTATCTTATCCATTGTTAAACTATCATGGGAATAGTCTGCTAGTCAACTTAAGTATTCTAAAATCATTTGAGCAGATATGCTAGACACAAGGTAAACCTAAGTATTCTAAAACCTAAGTAGATCTGTAGTTGTTTTTGTCATCTACTATTCGGGATTCAGTTGCAGTCCCCATTGTAGTATGCAGTAGCCTGCATTGGGGAAAATTGGCCTGTTACATATATACAATTTGAAGGGACACCGTGCAAGCCTATTTCACTCACACTTCAGTTGCTCTTTTGTTATAGTGCTCATACGACCACGAGTTATTTGCGACATTAAGTTTGATACTAGTGTACTCATAATTCCTGTGCTAGACTATCGTACATACATGATTTTGAAGGGACAAGTAGATTAGAGCTTACATTGTTGTTTAATATGGTACATGCTTCTTTATTAACCAACTGTTGGGGCTCAGTTGCAGTTACCGTGGGCATAAATAATCATCGTTTCGTTTTTCTGTTACATACTAATGCTGGTAGGTTTCCTGTTGGAATATGGCTTAGCCTACTTTGGGAAAGCCCACATGTGTGGTGGTAATAAAGGATCCCCAAAATAAGCTAATTGCTTAAACCTGCTTGATGATGTGCGATATGCACCTGTCACTTCCTGATATACTAGAAGCCAACCACATTTATCTGTTTTCCCTATGCATATTACTCATTTATGATTTCTTAGCAATTGAAGTAATGTTTAGTTCTTTTTTGATGCCATATATTTCCGCACCTTGCTATTCTGTAATTAAAGCTGAAAGAAGGCATTGTGCCACTGCCACTAGTATAATCTGTCATAGAAATGTCAAAGCATGCAAGGTATAGGAGCTATGCAAGGCATGATGTGCTATTTTTTGCTGCACCTGGAGCTATTTTTTGCTCTTTGTATATGTGTGATTGGATGGATGTCATCAATTTGAAAGCTGGAGCACATTATTTTGTATGAAAACTGTTGCAGGGAATTCATTTGAGTTGCCCGTTTCTCCCGAAGTGTTGATTCACTTCCGTTTCGGTTGAGAAATGGGCACTCCTAGGTGAAAAAAAAAGCAAATGTCATGCCGAATTTTTCGGTCGACTCTAGCTTGTGCTAATTACATTGTTGCATTTTTTCTATGAAGAGCAAACATGTCAAGTAGAGACAAAGACGTCGGGGTTGGCCCTTCTTAGTGCATGAGCGTCGAAGAATAAGCAAGAAGAGCCAACCTCAAGTTTTGGCGGTTTGGCGATGACTTAAGCGGGTCTAGCGAGGAGGCCAAAGCTACGGATCACGATGAAGTTGACGAGGAGGCCCAAGCTGCGGACCAAGAAGATGATGAGGGGTCTGAATATGAGGAGGAGGCCGAAGATGGCAAACAATGACGGAAGCAGTAATGGTGACGAGGAGGCCGAAGAAAGTCATGGCGGTGAATGCGTGGATGACGATGGCGCCTGCCCGCCCGCTAGGAAGCAAAATAATAAGGCGGAAAGGCAGGAGCGGACGCTGCCGAAACTCGGCACCAACCACGAAGAGTTCACCCTTGTGAAACTGGGTGGCCAACCCCTGGAGCCTGTGAAGCTTGCCGCTGGGTACGGCCTACAACTCGAGTGCATCGTGTGGGAGAGCATGAACATCAACCAGAAGGACATAAGAAAGAACAAACAGTTGCGAGAACTCCTCATTGGGAAGGTTCACAAATGGTACAAGTTCCCATATGAGTATGATAACCAAAAGCTCATAGGGAACAAGGTAAACAAGTTATTCCTCACGAGGATGAGCACCGCCTTGAGCAGCTGGAAAAGCCAAGTGAAGAGGAGGATTAACGAGGGTAAAAGTTGGGAGGAGATAAAGAAGGCCGAGCCGATGCTCGACGAAGATGAATTCATCAAGTTCAAGGTGGACTGCACTTCACCTCAAGGTCAAGAATGGACCGAGTGGGGGAGGAGTATGCGGGAGCTGAACATAGGTAACCAACTGTCATTGTATTGGGAACGGCAGTACCTGAAGAGGTTAGATAGAGGTGTGGGGACTAGCAGGGAAGCTATCGAAGGCGTCCGCAGGCGGGATTGGATACAAGCGAGCGTAGCTAGATGCAGGAAGTACCCAGGTTCGGAGCCCTTGTGATGAGGTAAAGCTCCTACTCCTGCCGGATCTAACTATGTGGGATATACGAGCTACAAGTGCTCCTCGAGCTGTATTCTCTAGCTACTACGTTAAATGCTATGAGACCAACCCTTTCTACCGAGGCCTTGCCTCTCCTTATAAAGGGAGAGAGGCAACGGTCTCACTGGCCAGCCTGACTGGCGGGCCCCACAGGCGGGTCCCAGCCGGTTGGTCATCTACAGTACCCAGCATGGCATGTCGCGTCCGAGTATGAGGTCGTGGGCACAGTGGATGCCGTGCGAGCCCGTCGTCAGCATCGGGCCACTGTTCCCGCGTCATCCCCGCAAAGTCTTCGGTATGGCTGGTAGTTGCCGGTCTTGTCATCGTACAGGGCGTACCGTGCACTGATACGCACGTCGTCCTGTCTCACTGATTGGTTCCGGCTACATCGCCGTAGCTGGCTACTTCTTGCTGATCTGACTACCATGCGATAGTCGGCCTGTCTTGCCTTGTCCGGCTGCATCTGGCCAGCTGGACATCGTCCGACTGTCTTGTTTCTTGTCTGGTTGGCGTGGAGCTTGTCCCTCTGGTTTTGAATTTGTGTCCGGCTGTGCTTGGCGGTTGCACTACTCGTGATGTTAGCACTGACACCGGCCACGCGCGCACGCGCCATCATTGCATTGCGGCGGGCAGCGTAACGTCCCGTCGCATGTCGCCTCGAGAAGACGATGTCTGGCGCTTCGGTTCCTGCTTCGGGATCTTCTGCGCATCCTGCCTCGGCACACGGGATCTGGGCGGCGGTTGGGGTGAGGGTCGTCCGGATGCGCGCCATGTGGCTCTGTTGACAGTTGCCCTTTCGTCCCTTTATAGGGACGCCGCGGGGGAGGCAGTTCCCTTCCTTCGCTCCCCCGCTGCAGTTTCTTCTTCCCCCGCACGCTCCTGCCTTTGCGCCCTTGCCCTCTGCGCTTTAGCCCGCTGCGCCGCCCGCTCGT